>BJKM01000575.1:0-354061 GCA_015082035.1 Chaenogobius annularis | reverse complement strand
GGAAGGTTGAATCTTAAACCTCCATTCCGATTTAATGAAGGATTCTCTTTTTTTAACAAAGATTGCCTCTTTAACTCCTCTTTCAAACCATCTTTTTTCCCTGCTCAGAATCTCCACCTCACTGTCTTCAATAGAGTGGTTTGTGGCTTTAAGATGAAGATGCACAGCGCTCTGGGGTCCTGAACTCATGTGTCTTCTGTGCTGATAAAGCCTCTTGTGAAGTGGCTGTTTAGTCTCCACTATGTGGCGCTCTTTACAACTTTCTTCACTGCATTGGATAGAATACACTACATTGCTCTGTTTTTGTGTAGGCATCTTGTCCTTAGGGTGAACCAGTTTTTGTCTTAACGTGTTGCCTGGTTTGAAATAAACAGGAACTTCGTGTTGTCTAAAAATTCTTTGCAGTTTTTCTGACAGTCCTGAGACATAAGGGATAGAGACACCCTTTCTTCTTGGTTCTGTTTACCTTTTGTCCCTTTTGTCCTGCTTTTTGGTTCTCTTCACTTTGTTCAGAGCCCAAGTCGGGCATCCACAGGCTGAGAGAGCATTCCGGACGTGTGTTTCCTCTTTCCTCTTGCCCTCTGAGCTGGTGGGCACCGCTTGTGCTCTGTGTTGTAGTGTTCTGATCACTCCCAGCTTATGCTGTAGTGGGTGGAATGAGGGATTACACCGACATATTGTACATATATTTACTACCATTACTACAGCTTCTAATTGATTTTTATTGATAGTCAGTAACTATTTTGAGTGTTTGCTGGAGATTGTGACTTGGGTAATTGTATATATTAGGAGGTTATGTTGATAATATTGATGAATTTGTTGGTTTTGTTTGAAATACTTTAGAGGTGCATCGTCTATGGAAGTGGGGCTGTCCCTCTGTGAGTCTGTGGACCCTTTTCTACATTTATTTTTAAATCTGTAACACTGTTCTTGTTTCTAAAGTTGTATTTCTACAACTATGATATATTTTGATTAGTTTCCACTACAATTGGGACAAATGCAAGCAAAATATGTGCACTTTATCTTCTAATACATTTGTTTGATGAGTATCGAGTTAAGTTTAATCACACAATGTAAAGGTAAAGTAAAATGAGTCATTAAAAAAATATATCATTTTTAAAAATCCACTTGATTTATTATAATTAGGGCTGCAGCTAACATTTATCTTGCTAATCGATTAATCTAGCAATTACTCGCGAAAGGTCAGAGAATATGACATTTTTACTGTAGTTGACTCAGATGAAGCTAAAGTGATGCTACTCGAGAATCACTTGATCGATTACATTTATAGACAAACAAGGTTTTCCATCAAAAACTCCGACTTAACGTGTTTCCAGATGTAATTCTCGCTTTGTCTGAGTCATACAACCTCTCTCTCTCAGCTCATGGCATGTTTTGGAGTCTGGGTCCAGCCAAGATGGGGATTATTCCATTACTAAATGAGTTGACAATGATTTCAGTAATCAATTAGTTGTGAATAATCAGTTCTAATTATTGTTGTACTTGGATAATGGAAATAGAGAAGTCAGCATTAATAACGCCACCATTATTTGAATTAAAGTTGAATGATTTAGAATGATTCTTTTTGTAACCGTGCAGCCGTGGTGCGTTCACTGACCTGAATGGAGGCGCAGGTGTTGCCCTTCACTTCCACAGTGTATTTCCCGGTCATGTCTTGGAGAAGTACGCTCCTGGTACAGCAGCCTGTTGCTTTGGTTCACGTCAAACACCAGCTGACCACTGGGAGACTGGACTGTGACTGTGCTCTGACCATGAGGACTGTAGACCAGAGTGGAGTAGAGGAGACAGGGCCTGCAGGGCGACCACTGTGTCCTGGAGGAGGAGACCACAGTTTTACAGGAGGAATAAACCAACAAAGACAACCACATACAACACACCAGGAAATTATAGTGTGTGATTCAGGGCACACTTTTATGTCACACACCAGCCACTAAAATAGGATCAAATCACAACATTTTGAAAGTAATGTGTCCGTGCACTGTCTGGATTTGGCAACAATCGAGTTGCTTATTTTTCAGGTTCATAAGTCCGCTCAAGATTGTCCAAAATAGTCAATTATTTCATTAAATGCATGTGTCAATCTGTAAACTGAAATTGGACATTTTTTCAAGACACACCTTGCAATACCTCAAGCATGTTCCCTGTCCCCCACGGGACTTGACAAGAGCAGTGTTTCACAACCAGGAGTAAGCAAGGTACTTAACATGATTTATGATTTAAAAAGAACGAGAAATTAAATGCCATTTCTTTGTAGTTCATTTTGTTTATGATTTTGGACATAAACATCATTAAAACCAAAAATATAATTGTAATTATTGACTGTAGACTGTAGTAAACAGATGTTTTCCTAATAAAAAAATAAACCACAATTACTGGAATTGGGTTTACTGGGAGTGTGAGAAAAAGTGTTGGAGTACTCAAAACAAAAAGTGTTGGGAACCTGTGTTGGACTAGAGAATCATCTAAATGTTTTTAAGAACAAGAAATCACACTGCAGCAAATACAGTTGTGTTTCAGAGGATGAAAAGGGATTATAAAAAATATATCTTCAGTAAAAGCAGCTCAAACCCTAATCACTTTTCTAAGGACAATAATTGAAATCATTTGTAATAATTTATGTACAATAAAACCGTTTTGGGATTCAAATGTATTCATTATGTACTGCACCTGTGTGGAGCTGTAGCCTCCATAGTAGTTCTGTTGTTTGGTCAACCAGCGGACAATTAGGGAAGCGTAGCCCAGGTCTTCTGTGCTGGGTGTGGACGAGAGTTTAGCCAAAAGCACATAAGCGCTGATCTCCACCGAGAGAGAGGCGGATGTTTCTTCTGACCTCTGGGACCAATGGAGGAACCCACCTGAAAACCACGTTAAAATTATAAGTCAATCTTTGTCCATGTGTGCTAATTCTAATGCACTATAACTTCAAAACGATTTACTTAAGTACACATAATGAGCAAATATTGAAAGCGAATATATGAAAGCTGGAACAATATTTTTGGGGGTACATTATTTATATCATCATTTGATAGTTTGCACTTTTTCCCTTATTTTTTTTTTGGTAGCACCAGATTTGAGCTCGTGAATAAGTACTTTCAATGACTCTTTTGGACTCCAAACCACTTGTGTGTTTTATTGTCCTGTTTATTTATTGCAGCTCATGTTTTCTTTTAAATATGGTTCTCAGAATAGGGTTTTCTAGCCTTATCCTGCTTTATTATCAGCGGTATGAATTTGTTTTTGTGATATTTTCTGTAGCAATACATCATACTTCAATATGTTATTGTGACTAGTATCATACCATGTACCACGTGACTAGTATCATACCATGTACCACGTGACTAGTATCATACCATGTACCACGTGACTAGTATCATACCATGCACCACGTGACTAGTATCATACCATGCGCCACGTGACTAGTATCATACCATGCACCACGTGACTAGTATCATACCATGCACCACGTGACTAGTATCATACCATGCACCATGTGACCAGTATCATACCATGTACCACGTGACCAGTATCATACCATGTACCACACGTGACCAGTACCATACCATGTACCACGTGACCAGTACCATACCATGTACCACGTGACCAGTATCATACCATGCACCATGTGACCAGTATCATACCATGTACCACGTGACCAGTATCATACCATGTACCACGTGACCAGTACCATACCATGTACCACGTGACCAGTACCATACCATGTACCACGTGACCAGTATTATACCATGCACCACATGACCAGTACCATACCATGCACCACATGACCAGTACCATACCATGTACCCACGTGACCAGTATCATACCATGTACCACGTGACCAGTACCATACCATGTACCACGTGACCAGTATTATACCATGCGCCACGTGACTAGTATCATACCATGCATCACGTGACTAGTATCATACCATGCACCACGTGACTAGTATCATACAATGTACCACATGACAATATCATACCATGTATCACTACTACTGTTACCATGGCAACAACTGCAGGTGAAGAGATGTTGAATTACTCCAAACTAATTAAAAAGGCCCTTGTTTACGTTGCCCTGTCACTCAAACAGTCAAACTCTGCCGGCTCAGCTCTCGTTTTCTTGGCCTACGTCATAATCAGAGGTACATTACTCCTACAACAGAAGCAGAGCTAGACTGGACTGGACCAGACTGGAATGCACATACAATCGTAATGTCTTAGGGTTCACGTCTCCTGGGTCGGTACTGATGGAAATGAACTTCTCCTGTGTTAGAACTCTTCTTTCAACTCTCATTCTACAGCTCCACTCACCGTCTCTGTGCGCCACTGTGTCGAGATGGTTGAGCAGTTGGTCCCTGACTGCGGGGTCTCTGGCCAAAGAGAAGACGTAGGCCATCAGGGCAGTGGTGTAGGTGTTGCTCAGATCTACCATCGACCCCTTCAGGCAAGTGAGAGCCTGGGCCACCACTGGATCCTATTGGACAAACAGATGTACTTTAAAACGCGACTGTCTTTACAAACGTGCAGGTAGGACCGCAAAATACGTTATAAATATTTATCATAGTTTTACATTAGTTAAGAAGCAGTTTGTGAAGTTGAAAATGACAGGAAGTAGAGCTGAGTTCTTCCCTCTGTGATGTCATGAGGGAGAATTCACACACAACTGACACATTTTTCTGACAGTTTAAAGACTGATTTAAGAAAATAAAGGTCTTATCAGGTATTATTATTTGTAAAAATCATAACTATTGTGTAAATGTAGTTTTGGCCCTTGGTTACAGTATGGTTGCTAGGTAACAGTTACCTCTACCTGTCTCACATCTGCTACTCAAACCTGTCAAACGTTTAAATCATCATAGGCACTTTTCAAATCTACTCGACAGGTTAAACTACACATTTCCCTAAAAATGTAGTGAACACAATTATATTTCAGATTTCACTCAACATTTTGGCTATTTGTCCCCAGTTTGACCATTTTTGTAAAGTTCATAATTGTACTCCCCGGTTGGACATGGGCAGTAATTATGACAGAGAGGTAATTCCGCAACTGTTACCTAGCAACCATACTGAAAACCAGAGCCGAAATCCATATCATTTACACAACAGTTATGATTTGACAAACAATAATACCATAAACACTTTTATTTTGTTGAATGATTGTTTAAACAGTCAGAAAAGTGAGTCAGTTAAGTGTAAATTGTCTCTGTTTTCAATGGCATGTCGCATATTGATGACATCACAGACGGATTCTGTTTAAAAAGAAGTCAGCACTGCTTCCTGTAAATTTAGACTTTCATTTTTCAAAATATTGCAAATTGATGGAAGTAAAACCATGATAAATAAATATCACAGGGTCTATCCTACCAAACTAAGTCCTAATTAGAAAAACCAGGGTTAGGGTTAATTAGAGTCACACAGACTCTCGAAAATGGACATTTAAAATATGAACTCTGAACAGAATCATACAATCAAAACTTGTTAATCGCAAAAGAAAGATCCCAATTAGATCTTTTTCCAAAATGATTATATATTTTTGATACATGAAAACCAAGGTTACAGGCTAAAGCCACAGTAAATTTCCCGTGATGAAAGACTGGAGGAATGAGGGATTACACCCACTTGTTTTTTCTGCTGATATCAGACCTGGAGTGGGAGTCCATCCACAATGACTATCTAGTCTTCATATTTAACAGCAAATACATGATACACTTACTTCTACAGACACTTCATTCTCCAACAGAGCGGCGGTGATGTAGGCGGTCAGTGTTACATCATCGGAAACTCCTCCCTGAAAACGTGCGCGTGAGTCAAACGCTGCATCATTCATTGCATTTTAAGTGGTTAGCAAGTATTTTTACCTTCATTCTGTTGTGAAATAGTTTTCCGAGTTGTGCAAAGCAGCCGTCCGGCTTCTGCTTTGTCACCAGCCACTTCTTTGAGTCTTCAATATTATTTGGGTCGATGTGGATAAAGTTTTTGGCTTTCACGAAGGATCTCACGACAAAAGCAGTCAGCCTGAGGAACAATACATTTGCAAAATCTGAATTGTGTATTTACTCATCACCTCCACTGCATTCACTGTGATCTGAACGCACCATGTGTTTCCTGATCCCGTTCCAAAAGTGCTGTAGGCGCCGTCGCTGTGCTTGTAGTTCAGCTGCCTCTGGTAACCTGTCACATCAACATCAACATGAAGCGAGCCCTTCTAAAAACAGACAAATCAGTGTAAATCTGGCCCGTCGAGACTCTATTCATATTGTATTCAAGTTGAGATGTCTGGTATCAAAGCAAATCGTGGCGTGTGTTTGGAAAAAATACCAGACAGAAGATGGGTGACGAGACATTTTGAGAAACGTTTGCCAAATCCACTGGTGAAGCACTAAATGTACCCACTGTCAATTCTACGTGAGAGACTTAACAAACCTGACTAATCTGATCTTCCGTATTTAACCTTGCGGTGCAGTTCACAGTTGAGAATGGTTCATGATCACTCGGTTTGCGCTATATTTTAACAGACGTCTCATGTTTTTAAAAAGAAATGCTTTTGATTAACCATGTAAAAAGCAATACAGTGTTTATATTTTAGTTTAGGCGCGCATTTATTTCATTTATAGATCAGTTCAAGCTGAGGTGGAGCAAAAAGGATAATAATTCTATACACATAAAAAAAAACCATACAACATAATACAACTCATCGGTATCGGATCACAATACTCAATAACACTTGGTAGTACTACATCAGATGGAAACACACATTACAGGTATCGCCCATAGTTTGTTTTGTTAGTCGAGCACCAAACTTTGCACTTTTGAAAAGAAAGACGCAGGAGCTGGTTTGCAGAGCTAAACCCTTATTTACGACGCCTTTATAAAAAGTACAACTGCTCATTCAAGCCATGTTTAGTCACGTTTATATTTCGGTTTTGTACATCCAAAGTGAACGTGACTCACCGCTGGTCAGGTAGTACGTGGCTTTCTCGCTGAGCTCTGGCGTGAGCTGGTTGGTCTTTTTCAGATACTCCATGATGTAGATGTTTGGAGCCAGAAGAGCCATGTTCTGCTCTCCACAGCCGTAAGGCATCTTCAACAGACCGTCCAGGTTCTTCATGGCCCGGCCCAGAATGTCCCCTGCACAAATACAAACTCATTATTACTGCTTTGTATGGGAAGATTTCAATGTATTACTACGATGCACGAGTAAAGACGGTTATCGTTTCTCAATGACTTCATATTCAGTTTAACGAGAATATCTGGTTATTTGTCTAATATTACAGATTAATTGGCGACTATTGGCTAAACAAAAATAACTAAATAAATCCAAATCTTGTGCTTAAATTTGAACTATGACGACACTGGAAAATTTTAAATAAGACAATTAAGTTACAACATCATTGAATGAAGTCGTATTTATCTCGGTTTGAGTATATTTTGATTTTCTGAAAATAAGATTTGCCAATAGAACAAGTACGTTTTAGTTATCTTCCAAGTGTAGTAGCATTTTTTCTCATTTCAAGTTAGAAAATGCTCGTCTTTTTCTTATTTTAAGTGAAAAAAAAGATATTTGATGCTTGTTCCATTGACAATCTTACATTAATGTAGTCAAAATATACCCAAAACAAGGGAAATACTACTTATTTCAAGGACGTTTTAATTATCTTATTGTAGACATGCACTTTTCCAGTGTACTTGCCAGTGAACCCAAACATACAACACGTTTTAATTTGAAGGTCTGTTTGTAAACTCTTACCCAGCACTGAAACTGCCGCCCGAGCAGAGCCGGCAATCACATTTTTAGGCAGTTCCACTTCAACCTCTTCAGTCAAAGTCTCCTCTGTGTATTTCAGTCACAAACACAATTAGATGTGATTATAATAACACATAGCACTTTGCCTACAGTTGATCTTACCTTTAGGGCAGAGCAGCAGGTTGTGTGTTTTTGTCATCTCAACTCCTTCAGGCTGAAAAAGGAAGAAAAAACAATCCCTTTGCTGTCATGTGACTCTTGGACACAAAACCCAAGTTGCACTAAAAGCGACATTTGACCAGTAAAAGACATCATATCATAATGTAATAATAAACAGGACAGTTGAGCGAGACTGTGACGTCTGAATGTGAGAATAGTCTTTGTACCTTCACGATGAGCGGCCGAGTGACCACATCGACGCGTCCTGCCTTGGGAACGTGGACGATCTCGTTGCCACATGAAACTTGAGAATCCATGGCCTCAGCTCTAACGGTCACGTTCACGGAGCCTGGAAGACAAACTTAATTAACATCTTGGAGCTTTACTGACAATTCAATGAGGGCTGCGATGATGACTCATCAACTAAAAAAATAATCATAGTATCGAGACTATATATAACATAAAACACAAGATATAACCCAAGACTGAGGCATTATTAAATCAAAATGTAAAAAAAGAATCAACAATTTCTGATTTTCATCAGTAATAAACTTTATTCATAAATACTCTCTTTACTCACCATATTTCAACCTTTATTTGGTTAAAAATGTAATTTAAAAGTCTCGACACTAGAAATTACAATCTTAAATGAGATAATTAAAAAGTGATTGAATTAAGTCATATTTATTATTTTAGTATAAATAAAAATATGATATTTTATACTCATTACATTGTCAATCTTATTTAAAAACAGTCAAACTATACTACTTAATTCAAGCACTTTCTAACTGGAAACTCATCCCAAATATGTTAATAATATATTAAATATGTTAAAGTATCAGTATGTTAAAGTATCAGTAGTAAAAGTATGTAAAAGTACTAAGTGTATGACTATAAATGAATGCAATTTCAACATTTAAGAAGCTAAAATCCAATTCAATAAGAAACTAAGTAAGTAACCATTCCAGGGCATAAAAGGTGTTAAAGCCTCACCCAGAGCCGTGGCGTCCATGGTCCAGCTCACGGTCTTGCGTTCTTTTCCACAGAGACAGAAAGTGTAGTCGGTTCCAGAGATGGCGTTCAGAGTGTACTCATCAGAGGGAACTGGGTTCACAGCAACCTGACGACAGCAAGAGCCACTCAAGAAAAGAAGGAATATTTGTACATAGTGTTTTTTATACAAAAAGGTTGTTTCTATTTAGCAACTTTACTTCATTAGTTTTATTTCATCACATGCTTACACCAGTTTGTGAACATTTGTGTCAAGGACGAGGTTCAATAATGTAACTTTAGCTCCCTCTACTGGATTAAAAGTGGAAGTGTGTTGTACAATAATATTCAAAACATTATCGAGTGTCCCACTTTTCATTCTCTCCATGGGTTTATTTATTTATTTGTTTAACTAATGGGACCGTGTGCATTTCAGTGTTTCAGAGTGATGACGAATCAGGGCCGTCGCCAAAGAAATGAACAATTCAAAACTAAATCGTACATCTTTTGAAAGGGCAAAAGTCCTCAAAATGTCACCTATAAACAGAACACTGAAACCTGCAAATACAATGTTATTAAGTCCTTTGTGGAGGTCAGTGCATGTTCGTGTTTGTACTAAACTGAAGACAAAGCCAGAAGATCACCGATCTTTTTTTTAAGTTATTGTGAATTTGAGGATATTTCCAGTCGTTTCTGAAATTGTAACATGTGATTCTGAATCTTATGCAGCATGTTAATAATAATGAGGAATGTAATGTGTTTTTATTGTTGTGTGCACCTGCAGATGGAAAGCAGAAGCGGCTAAATCTGGTATATTTTATTTTGTAAGATTGATGCATTTTTACCTACATCTTTTGAGAATGTATGCAAGTAAAAAAGTAACGGTTTCTGATTAATTGTGGCTCCCAAATGTTCCTAGATCGACTCAATAAATGAAAGCTGGAACAACATTTTTGATCCTTTTCTTTGCACTAAAGGGAAATATGTTCCTCATTTTTTGAAGCTCCTTAAAATCAGAGCTGAGGAGGAGACAATAATTAACATGTACAACGCATTAACGATGATATTAACTCACTAACGTGTCTTCATTCTGCTGTTCATTTATTACATTTGGTTCATCATTTAAATTAAAAGTTGAATGGGATTCTCCAGTTTTTGGTTTATAAAGTAGTTTCATTATTATTGTTTCTCAGGATATTTTCTGCAACAGTATACCGCACTTCACAGTTTGCCATCTTCCTGACTAACGGACTATTTGATCTGGAGTCGTTATTGTTGCGTAAGTAGTCACCATCATGCAGCTGGTGAGGTAGTTGAAGACCGTGGCCTTGAGTTCAAAGTTCTCTCCTCTGATGATGGAGTAGGGCAGAGTGAGCTCCAGGAAGAACGGCTGGAACACGGTGAACTCTTTCCGTGGAGCCAGACCGAAGCCCTCAGAGGAAAGACAGAAGGCCTCCGTCTCCCAGGTCGTGATGGTGTCCGGGATCTTCACCGGCATGTCCGTTTTACCAGAGGATCTGAAACACCGCAAACACAGCAATGTGTTCAGTGCAAACCAAAGCAAGTTCATTAACAAGCTGTATGTACTGTTATACTACGGTCAGTGAGAACTCCATTGCTAACTGTGTGAACAACAACTGCGTCTGTTGTGCGTACACGTAGTTCCGGCAACAGTTAAATTACATTCTATATCACTGCCCTGTTCCCGATAAGCCCGGCTGGTTCCGGTTGCCGTGAAAGTGCAGATCTTCACTTTTTCGGTCCATTCATTCTCTGTGGGAATCAGCCGAGTCTTGCTCATATAAATCCAAATAAAAAAATCGCACAGCACAGAGCGAGTTACAGATGGATAATCACTGGCAGCATGTGGAGACTTTTAGATACCATATAAATATGTCACCGGAGTAAATCTAGTCTTTATAAAAGTACGTGTTTTTTTTGTCTCGAAGCTAAAGGCTAACAAACATGAACTTAAATATAAAACAGATACACTTGATAAAAGTACACAGAATGAAAAGTCAAGAGTGTTTTTTGTGCACAGGTTAGTTTAGTTTGTGGTGTTACTTTAACATGATTGATTACATTTATTGTATGTTAGCATTATCTTAGAGAGACTAAAGCACTTACTTTTATAAACATATAGATGTCCTCAGGTGAAGTATGTACATGGTATGTAAAGGTCTTAACATGCTGCCTATGATTATCCATCTGTAACTTTCTCTCCGCTTTGTCTTCATTAATTATTTATCTATTTTAGCGAGACTCAAGGAATAATATAACAACAAGCAGAGTGGACCAATTTCAGTCTTTTGGCTTGAACCTTAGCAGTGTTTTTTTTGTACACTAACCCGATCTCCACCAAGTCAAAGATCCAGGTCTCGGGGAAGAATGTTCTGACGGTCTCAATCACCAGATGAAGAGGAGCTGCTCCACGGGACCCCACGCCTCGCATTAGCATCTGGGGAGTAGCCATGCCTAGGATTGCATCAATGTCATCCATCTCATCCATCTCAAAGTCACCTTTAAAAAGCAGTCGTATTTCATACAGACAATAGAGCATGTGTCGTGGGTATAAAATATACATTACCATAGGAGCTTTTTGTAATGGTATTCTCGTCTGAAATAAGAGGGGCAGTCAGACGCTCGGACCATTAAGTTTGTAGCCATCTTCAGCCCGATGTTCTAATGTCATCCAACGACAACAAGAACATGTTAAATGTGTCATAAGTGACAATATCCAACAGGAATGAGTGACACGACAAGGTAAGAACGAATGGTGCTCTGACGACGTTTGGAGCCGCCAATTCAGAGAGATCTTTAGTTCTTTATTTAATGAGGCTTTATACTTAAAACACAAACACTATCTACCTTTTATCACTGGACAAGCTCTAGTTGAGTTACAGGTGGATGAAGAATTGCAGTGTGAACTGGGCTGCCATGAATTATCATTTTAGAAGTCGACTGGTCAAAGGATTATTTCTATTGTACATTAAATACATTTCTAACCAAATACATATTGAAATATGGTGACTGAAGGGTTCTAGATAGAAAATAGTTACAGATAAAGTGTATAATTGGTCAGAAAAAGTTTGACATTCTGATTTAATAATGCTTGTGTCGTTGTTTTAAAAGGTCTTTGAGTATGTGTTTTAGAGTCTGTATAGTCAAGCTAATGATTATGATGATCAAAATACAATAATTTTTCATAGTAGCCTAGTCACAATTGATAATTGATTAATCGTTGCAGCTCTAGTGTGAACTTTTAGAAGAAGCTGACGTTTTAGGTAAAGAAATATAAGACTACACAATGTACCACTTGATCATTTTTACCTGGAAGACAGTGAAGGCATCGTCATTGTTTCTTGAGTCAGGCCAGCATTCGCTGGGGTCCTGCGCCTGATAGGGGACGTATCTGCTTCCAGGCAACAAGTTGTAGATCTGACAAAACACAACAGACAATGATAAATGAGAAGAGCGCTGCTTCTGGGCTATGCACTTTTCTCAATATCTCAATTTCCTCAATTTATTCTCAACATCTCAATATACACATCTCACTAACAATAATCATGTTTTGAATGGGTTTGTACATGGTTCCTGACCAATAAATAATAAAGTGTTTCTTCAAAGTCCAAAGACATTTCATCTGCCTCTACAGGGACGTCTGAAAAACTAGAATATCATGAGAAATGTCAATATTTTTGCCTTTATTTCTTTTTTTATTATCTGTAAGCCATAATTATCAAGAATTCACTATATAAAGTCACAAAGGCTCTGTGTGTGATGAATCTACATTATATACAGGTTTGACTTTCTGAAATGAGGGACGAAAGCAAATTGACATTTTTTGTTAAATGTTTGTGAAATCTAGTATTGTGTATTGTGTATTGTAAGACTAATATCAAGCCCACGTCTGAGTGTGTTCTGATGTTGTGTCATTCTAACCGCTTCTGCTTTCAGATGTCTGCCCGGCGCTTGGATGAGGACGCTCTGGTCGATGGCGCTGATTCCACACAGAGAGTTACTGTGTCCCGTCACTCGCAGAGAGGCGTCTTCTCCAGGAACGCCCCTGGGACGGGGTAAACTCAAGCGCCACCTGACAACAGCCAAACACAACATTAGAACGTGCATTTGGTTTGATCAAATACTAAATAAGACTTCACAAATCCCTCCTGTATGTGTTTTGTATCAACATGTCCACAGAGAGAGTTAAACCTGGATCCGTCCAGTTTTTAGATTCCTTCGTCCAAAATATGTGCAGTTTTTTCCCTATTCACCTGCAGAGTGTGTGGCCTAAAGAAGTGTGCGAGATCAAATACAATAGACGCAAATCATAATAATCATATTTTTTAAAACTTCTTTGAAGCAGAGATGTGAAAATCTTTCATTAAACTTTAACATTTTTCAATATGCCCAGTCTGCAGATTAAATATAATAAATAAATACAATACAATTAAATAATACACAATCATAATAATCTCAATCACAATAATCTTAATCATATTGAACACAACAGTACAGTAATAATGAGAATAATTCATAACAGACGTCTCATCTCATTTGTGTAGATTTAACGATTCATGCATATTGAAAGTTGATAAAGTTTTTTGACTATTACACTCATTTAAGGAATCAATATAATAATAATAATAATAATAATAATAATAATAATAATAATAATAAGTAATAATAATAATAATATAATAATAATAATAATAATAATAATAATAATAATAATATAAGTAATAATAATAATAATAATAATAATAATAATAATAATAATAGTAAAGACAAAATTACATAAGCAAGATTTTGATCTTTGGGTTTTACATTTGTGAATATTAATTTAGATTTTTGTCCTTTCTTATCTCTTAACGATCTCTCCACAAATGAAAATGAAATAAAATAATCAAAATTTGACTTTCTAATTGACAGAAGTCCCATTTTGGCTCTACTGCAGTTTATTCTGACATGAGATAGTTGGATTGATATTTAGTGTGCAATATTTTTAAGATGTTGTTCTTTAATTTCATTATTAACACAGAATTTGTAAAGTAAAAGTCAAGAAAGGTGAACACACACACACACACACACACACACACACATATATATATATATATATATATATATATTTATATATATATATATATATATATATATATATATATATATATATATATATATATTTATATATTATATATATATATATATATATATATATATATATATATATATATATATATATATATATATATATATATATATATATATATATATATATATATATATATATATATATATATATATATATATATATATATATATATAAATAAATAATATTTCTCGACTTTTGAGATCAATATGGCCACACCCCTCTTATGTTTGCCCCTGTATGAGGAATAGTAAAGTCTGTCAATATCTTTGACTACTTAATTGGACCCAGTATGCCACTAACATTAAATTATGCTATTCGTAATTTTTCAGATGCCATTATATTAAACATGTTGAAATCATTCTTGTAATTCTACTTCTGTTACACAGCTCTCTGGTCGAAACACAACACACAAACACAAGGAACAGCACATATCTTTTTTAACAAACTATAATTATTGTTGCTCGTATTTGAGCAGGTATTGCCTAAATAGGACAAAGATGAACCTTTCCTGAATAGTTTATAAAAAAATTAATACAATACATAAAATGCTTCTTAAAAGCGGAAAGGCATTGAGTCTGCCTGATGTTGTATGTAGTGTTTGTATAATGAACGTAACATGGCTAAATTGGATCTTATATATTATATTATATTTCATGTTATTGTCCACTGACCTTGTGACTGAAGCATTGCTCTGTTTGGAACCTGGCGCTGTGGGCGATCACAAAAGTGCTGGGCAGGACGCCGTAGACCAAGACGTAAAACTCAGGAACCAAAGCTCCAGCGATTTGTAACTTGAAGGAAAAGCTGCCCTTCGTCACTGAAAGATTGAAAGAGACATTTACATCAACAAAAGCCTGTTTTATTCTCATTTCTCACTGTGTTAGTGACACAGATCTTGTCAGTTATTACCTGAGTCGTCTGTCACATCAATTTGTTTGAGCCCCTGCATCACAATACCGTCTCTGGCAATGACCTGAAAATGTGTTTAAAATCAGAATCAGAATCAGAAAGAGTTTATTGCCATTGTCAATGAACAAAATTCACAAACATAGGAACTTGTCTCGGCATTAAGGTGCAACCTAAAAACACTGCGCAATAATAAAATAACATATTTTAAAAGCATGAGAAATACACAATATCTTTCATACAGCTGTGCCAAGATACAGATGTTATTTACTGTTGCAAAAGAATCAACAACCAACCATTAAAACATGTTACAGTGCTATTTGTAAGATATTCAATTTATCCAACAGATTACTGATATACTCTAAAGTAGGGGTTCACCAAATATATCGGCCCAGTATTGGTATTGGCTGATATTCACGTCATTGAGTAATGTCGGTTTCAGTCCAAAACCACTGATATCAGTTACGCTCTGGTAGTGAAAGAGTTCATTTTGTTGCTTCAGAAACAGAAAAAAAAAACAAGGAAAAAAAACAACAGCTCAGGCTTTCTGCTGCTATATTCTAACAGAACAGACTGTAAACGTTAATCCAGTCTTTATTCTGAGCCAAGAGACCTAGAAATGAAGTTAAAGACTTTTAAAAGCTCTAGACATTTTTGGGTCAAAGCTTCAGACTAGACGAATTCACTGGCGACCCGTGATAAACGCAATGTTGTTTTCAGACTTAATTTGAACGATCAGTTTAGATATGTCACTTTAGTCTGAGAAATAATCTAAATAAAACAGGAAATTCACAGAATTGAAAAGTGTGAAGAATAATTTTATTCTTTTATACTTTAATAAAGAATAATCATATTATAGCCAATACCATGCCTATAACTAAAGACAGAGCAAAATAAATGATAGCTCTATAAATTATATATTTTTTTTCCCCAAAGAAGGGTATTATGTGTTCTAATATAATAGATTTTATCCTTATTTTAGAGTAAAAACTAACGAGTTTATAGCTAAATGTATTTGATTAAATACAAGTGTTTAAAATTACCAACCAACTTATAGAAAATATCGGCATAATATCGGTCACCGGCCAAAGCTTTTACCATAACATCGGTATCGGTATCGGCCTAAAATGTCAGTGCACCTCTACATTAAAGATCCTATATTATGCTATTTTTCCCGTTTCATAGTCGACCCTAAGGGTATAGTTGATAATAATAAGTGTTGATCAACACCCATAACATAATAATGTTACAGGTACAGAGAGCTTCCTGGAGGATGGGCTGAAAAAGGGAAGCGTGCCACTGCACCAGAATGAGTCATCCTGGTGAGTAGGCCCTGTTCGTCTGCTAATCTGAGGGGAAGGATAGAGCCTATTCTCTTGCTAAAGACTGCAGAAAGACTGCAGGATCAATCAAAAAAAACACTTTGGGCACATATACGGGGGGCCAATAGCACTGTAGGAAGGTTAACAGCTCTGAAAAGTTGATTTTGAATGATATAGGCCAGGGCTATACAACATAAGGCCCAGGGGCCAGATCAGGCCCGCCAAACGATCTGATCCGGCCCAGGACCCATCTTCCAAATATTATAACATTAAAAAAAAAAAAAAAGTCTAATTCGGCGTTAGTAGAAGTTTAAACCTGGTTTGGCACTGGCTTGGTCCTTGCTTTGGACATGATTTGGACCTAGTTAAGACCTGGTTTGATTCTGGGTTAGTTTTGGTTCCGACCTGGTAAGTAGCCTATCCGGCCAAGAGGCCACGGCCCCTGAGAAATATGGCCCTCAGAAAAATTAAGTTGAATAGCCCTGATATAGGCCCTTTAAAGTGTGTCGTTTGAATTGGAGGTGAGTTAAAATTGATTCTGTGTGGGGTTTTTTGTGTACAACTGTGAAACCAATAGAGTGACTGACTAAAACGTTATGGTCACAGCTGATACGACAGCAGCCATCAATCGAAGGTTGTGCAATTAACCGGATTTTAATCAAGATCGAGGTTCAGGCTTTTCTAATTGTCGATGATCAGCTTGTGTCGTTTGGAGTTCAGGCTTTGGACGAAGACGTCACATTAGACTTTAGAATGAGGCATAGATACAAAGCATTTTTATTTTTCACCTTTATTAATCACCAACAAAAAAACAAATTATTTAATAATCATTAACTAGGGTTAGGATTAGGGTTAAGTTTAGGTGTTAGTGTTAGGGCTGGTTAATGTTAATGATTAGTCTATTTTTGTTAATTGATTAGTTTTTTATTATTAAAACCTTTTGTAAATGCTTTGAAGCTGTGCTTTATTGTTAATGATCAGTTCATTTTTGTACATGATTAGTAAATACTGTGATTAGTTTATTTTTGTCATAGATAGCTTAATGGCCTATGCCTCATTCTTAATTGTTACCGACATTTGATTACATTCTGTGTTAAAAAGCAATGATTAAAAGTCTGTATTGTTTGGCAATGTTGAAATCTAGGCTAATAACTGTTCTTTTTAGTTATGACTGAAAGAATGTTATCAAAACTTTCTCTTTTTAAATAGATTTTAAACTGTTTTTATGTGTTTGTTTTGTGACGTTATGTTATATATTGTAATTGTATGCATTTTATAGTGTTTTGAATGCATTTTAATGATTCAAAAGCACTTTGCCTTTTTGGTTACAATTTGTGTTATACATGGGTTTCAGAATGATGAAAAGTTAGGACAGTTACCATAGTAACTAACAGTTCAAAACAAACTGTCTTCTGAATGGCACGATGTAGCAGGAAGCTGAAACCTAAGAATACAAATACATTTTGTTGGCTTTATGTTCAGCAAATTAATATATATATATATTTTTGGGTTATTTGCTCATTCAAGTTTTAGCAACAATGTCATTATGTCAATTATGCCAATTTTCTGTCAAATCAAATTTACTCAAAAATGAAATAAAATATCCAAAATCCCCAGAGCCACATTAAAATGACATATGACATTTTAATGTGGCTCTGTCCATTTTTCTTATTTATATGTCTCAGAAATGTGCAATTTCTTACATCTATAATAGTAATCAACAACAAGAAGTTTCAAACTGACATCTTTATATTTTATATTTTTCTTATTCACCTGGAGTGCCTCGCTGTCGAAATAAAATCAAATTGAAAATCGAGATTTAAAATCAGGGAATTAAATTGTGATTGTCCTATTGCCCAGCCTCATGTATCTATCTAAAATATTAAAAATCATATACTAATCAATACAAAAACTAGTATCGAAACTAGATACTCATTTGAAGTATCGACAAAACCCCCCACAATAACAGGAAAAAAATGGACTTTTCCCAAGCAGTTTTAAAATGATCTTGAGCTTTATCAGAATAAGACAACAATGTTTAATAAACCTCGATTTTCTAAATAATCTTTAAGGTATTGATACTGTATCTTATATATTAGTATACTAGTATGTATTGAAATGGAGTTTGATATTTTAGTACATTTTAACCTTCGCCAGAGCATCTCACCAGGAATATGAAGTCCATCTGCCCCAGATCTTCTTTGACCACAGAGTAGTTGATGAAGATTTCCTCCTCAGCGTCACAGGCGAGCGGCTCAGAGTGGGTCTTCACTTCAACCGAGCTCACAGTTGTGGTGTCCTGAGTGGACAACATGATGTCTCCGCTCACATTGTACGGGACTCTGTAGTTGAGTCTGTAGCCGGGATTGTCCAGCTCGGGGATAAAACTGACCTGCGGTTTAGGAAAGCGAGGAATCATTCAGTCAATTCAGAGTTTGCATTGAAAATTCTAAATCCTGTGAAACAATTTATCATCCATACAGCTGCCTTTTTCATAGAATAAATGTAGCTCTAAAGGCTGGAGTGTGAGTGTGTGTGTGTGTGTGTGTGTGTGTGTGTGGGCGCATGTGCGTGTGCATGTAAGTCATACATGGAGATGGATTTTCCCACGGTATCTTGTCATGTCTAGGGTGAAAGTGGCCTCTCCGTTGTTGTCAGTCGTGAGGTTTTGGAGGTGTCGTGACGACCAGTTCTCTCCCTCAAACAGGTAAACGTCTGTGTTCTCCATGGGCTGGTCATTGAATCTCACAGCTTTAACCTAAAACACATCAAACATAATCAGTCCATGTGAGTTCATTTGCTAGTTAGAAGTGACAAGGGATGTCAGTGGGTCTTTCCTGGTTAAATAAAAGCTAAATAACTTCACAAAATCATTAGGTTTTGGCAAGAATTTGGATTATTCAGGTCAGAATAATCATACAAATCTAATAAGCAAAAATAAGGAACTTAAATTTTATTTTAATGCCAAAACAGTGCTTTTAATATGTCTGTTTAAACCACACATTAACTTTACCAATCAGAAAGCTTGAAGTCAGACTAGAACAATCTATTAGGAAAAAGTGAATTAAAGTAAACTATCAATTTCACTGATGTTTATTCATAGTAATCAATAGTCGTGAATAATCATAAAATCATGCTCTTTCTTCTAAAAATAAGCACTCGAATTTGATATATTGTGACATTCCTAATGGCGAGTGGCGGACTTACTTTTCCTTGAAAGGGGGTGTCTTTCTCATAAACCTTTGGCGTGTCGAAAAAGGTCAACTTTCCAATAACATACGAAATGGAAATCCTTTTGCTTTGCGTGTGTGTGACGCCTGTGAATGAACAACAGCTTTTAAGAACACATGAAGCTTTTTGCCTAGCATTAAGTGATAAACAAACGCAAATCACTGTACTACTTTTTGTCCATTTTAAACCACACTAATCTAAAATAACTAAATAATAGAAATACAGTTGTGTGTGGACATGTCGCCTTTAAACAATCTCTAAAGATCAGTGCTATTTATTCAAACCTTTCCTTTTAGAATAACATTTTAAAATAGCACACCTGTTCCTTCCTCTTCTGTTTTGGTTATAATCTCCAGTGTGTCCTGCAGAGCCTTTTGGTCCAGTTTTGTGAAAGTGGACATTGGCAAAGTAAAAGTAGCACACCCATCTTTGTCAGCCTAAAAACAACCAAGAAACATCAAATACAGATGACAACAGTGGACTCAATCATTTATCGTTTTCCATATCGGTTTAGAATATCTGTGTTGGATAATACTATAAACATAAGCAACACATCTGAATTTTGTTGTGTGTGTTGGTGGTTTTCTCTAACAAATGGAAAAAATAAAATGTTCAAGCCTCAACATTGTATTTTAGCTTTGCAAAAAGCATCATTTGTAGTTAAGTATGTAATATAGGAAGTATGTAATCTGTAGATAAAAGGAAAAACTATTTCTGTCAACATTTCTGTAAGTACTTGACATTTCCTTCATCTTCTAAAATCCTAGGAATCCATTAAAATCTACAATTACATGAACAGACAATGTAAAATCCAACAGTAAATGTGTTTAAATCCGGCTCTCACATCACATCATGTGCCTGAGTGGTTTTCATTTGCCAAATCCACCTTGATTTGTTTATAATTTGTGATATTCCGAGGTTAATTCCAGTTTCCTCATTGAAATCACATGATGTTCAGCTTCAATGTTGCCTTCCTGTTTTCATTTACAAACTTTCAAAGGATCTGTTGTGCTGCCACTTGTCAATGCGTATTTTGTATCTACATTACAGTAAAATGACAAATACCGGTTTGCTCTCCTTGTGGCACGGGGCTGTGACCTCTGGGAGGGCATCTGGTACATTAGACACCCCAAACATGTATGTATTGAGTGGTCTGCATGCATCAATCTTCAGTGTCCCAGGAACAGGCTGTCCATATGTGTATCTAAAGACGGGGGATGTTTTCGTTATCCACATTTGTTTATTGATGTTTTTAATAGGAATATTTATTGGACTTACTTTGCACAAGCTTCTACAGTGATTTCCTCCTGAGCAATGCTCACTTCATCCTTAGAGGTGATTTTGATGTCAAACTTTGGCAGAACTGGGGGTTAAAGAACAATTCAACAATTCTAATTGTTACTTTTGCAAAGATATACACTTGGTTAAGTCAAGGCCCAGTTCATGAAAGTAGACACATTATGTTTTTTTCTTGTATTAAGAAAGGAGTGATCTCAAATATAGAGCATTTTATACATTTTGTTTCATTGTAAACAATATTTAGTGTAAAATGACTCAATAATAAAAACCGGTTCATTGACTTTCTGTTTAAAATGGCAGAACTGATATCTTCATAGAGACATTTCACCTTAACAAGCAGCAGATTTTCATTTATGTTTTTTATTTTTGAGAAATGTATTTCACTGTTGTACATCTGTGAACAAGCTTGAGTCTGAAGGCAAAATCATTATGTTTATAAAGTGGATTTAGCATCATATGTCTGCACAAACAGTAGTATTTAACACAGTTTGAGAGTTAAGCTTGTACATAAAATAAATAATGCATAATGAAGTGACAAAAAAACATACCATATTTCTCCACCTTGAAGCTATGGTAGATGTTGTCCCCCCCAAAAGAGACGATGATCTGGTAGTGGCCTTCTCTGGCCTCAGGGTTCAGGGGGAAAGAAAGCTGCAGTATTTTACCCTCAGAAGTGTAGTTCACCCAGTGTCCGATGCGGTTACCATATACATCCTTTAAAACAACAAAATAAATGAATGTGAATTGGTTTGTCACAGCTGTATTAAAAGAAAGAATTTGTATACATTTTAAGTTGGATCAATGTGTGCTCTCTATAGATCCCAAAAAGTCCACTGGAGTACTTCCGGCTTCCAAAGAGCGCAGACACTTTCCTGCTTGCTCCTGCTTGCTATAGCTGCTTTCCTTATTTAATTTGTTTTTTCAATCAGTTTTTGTCTTCCAAACATTTTTGGAAGACAAAAAGTTTGAGTTTTAATCAACAAATCTGACGAGCCAGCGACATGTCCAGGAGAAGGGAAACAAACTATTGTGAACGCTGTTGGAAATATTCATGAAATTCATGCTTCATGCTTTGGAATCTGAAAAAGGACTGCATGATACAATTCCAGTGTCATCCAGTGGTAAGAAGTCCATATTTTTTAAAAGAAAAACAGCTAATTTCAACCTAAGCTGGACTAACCGTGTTGTTCCCAAAACTTTCTAAAGACCGGCCCTGGCACAATCTCGTCGCAAAGCCTAAGCGATACAAAGATAATGTTATGTCACCTAAAATACAGTTTACAAACAGATTTTTACCACTTTCAAAGACTGAAGTAAATGAACAAAGGAAAAACGGGAGACATGACGTGCCGGAAAGGCAGACAGAGACAAAGAGAGAATCTGTGCCAAAAGTCAAGGTCATCTTGATTGGAGATCACGTGAAGTCACGTGATGCATGAAAAAATGAAAACATTCTTTTCATAGCGCCACAATCACTGAGATTACACATCACGCCTTTCTGATGTTTTGGTCACATATCAAGGAGCTAAACAGCTGATTGTGCACGTCGGTGCAGTGGACATACGATGCGAAGAGACTGAAGTTTTGAAAAGAGACTTCTTGCAGTTATTTGACGTGCTTGATAAAATGGAAATCAAAACATTCATGAGTGGACCTCTTCCAAACATCGACAGGAAGATAAACAAGTTTAGCCGGCTGCTTCAGCTGAACACATAGCTGTACAAAGAGTGTGCACCTAGAGGATTGCACTACATTGAGAGCTTCTATCTATTCTGTAAACGAGAGGACCTGTTTAAGAGAAATGGCCCACACCCATGCAGAGGTGGAGTGAGGGTGCTGACAGAGAACCTGCTCCACGCTCTGAGGCATTGGACTGGGTCTGGACAGGGTCCTGAGCAGATAGTTAGAGAAGAGAGAAATGAGAGACGAATTCCTGCTCCATCAGCCAGAGACCGAGCCAATGTTTCAACATCAGCAGCACCACAACCACAACCTCCACCAAAGGATTTATTAACAGCCGCTCCACCACCACCAGCAAAGGATTCAACTGCAGCTGCCCCATGATCACCTCCACCACCTCCAGCGAAGGACTCATCAGCAGCAGCACCACAACAATCTTCTCCGTGGCCAGCACAGGAGTCATTTCAGTTCTTTCCCGCAGAGCAGCCCTGGATCCCCCCTGCAACATCTACTCCCACCACAGATTCCTCACTCTCCTTTCCATCTCCACTCTCACCCAGGGGCCTTCCCAGCCATCTTGAATATCTGATCAAATCAGGCATTAAGATGGTTCCACTCAAGCCCAATATAATAAGATCAAGAGTTCTAACGATGATGAACTCTCACCTGACTACTGCTATACAGACAAAAACCGCCCCACCCAAACCCCCCTCGCCTTTCACCTGGTATCTCCCATAGCTAGGGTGCACTGGGTCTCAGCGTTGCCGGGACTTATAGTCATAATAAAAATCAAAACAACCCGGGGCCCTGTGTAAAAAAAAGCCTCCCCTAGTGCTATTTCTGTAGTCACATCACAAAGACGGGAAAACAAAATGCGAGTCAGGCTGCCCAATCTGAGAAATTTGATTCATATCCCCTGCAAAAAGATAATGCCCAGTCCCACTGAAACTAGTCTGAAACTTGCTGTGCTAAATGTCAGATCCTTGTGTAACAAATCATTCTCAATTAATAATTTTATTTCTTCTTATAATCTTGATTTTGTGTTTTTAACTGAAACATGGCTTGACAAAAACACAGGAAATTTAGTTCTAATCAAATCTGCTCCACCCAACTTTAAGTTTGAATCTGAAACACGGGAAAACAAAAAGGGAGGTGGTGTGTGTGCTTTTGTTAGAGATGAAATAGTTACCCACAGGTTGTCCTTTGGGGTGTTTTCAACATTTGAGGACGTATCTTTTAAAATTGAGCTAAAACAGTCTCCATCCATTATTTTTATTGTTTTATACAAGCCTCCCCTGCACTGCCAAAGTTGTATTGATGATTTACTGAGATGCTTTCAGTCGTATGCACAGACTGTGCATACACACAGATGGTTTGGTCGTAACAGGTGATTTCAACGTTCATGTTGATAATATCTGTGACAGAAACGCTAAAGAGCTTCATGCTGTCCTTGAAACTTTCGGTCTTACTCAGCACGTGAATGGCCCCACCAACAGCAGAGCACACTCTAGATGTTTTAATTACAAAAGGGGTTAATATTTCAAACGTCAATGTGGTCAATGTTGCTTTGTCTGTTGCTTTGTTGCTTTGTCCACCGGCTGGTCCTGCAGTTGTTCGGAGGAGACACATAAATGACAGCACAGGAAAACTGTTTATGGAAATGATAAACTTTGAAAATGTTCTAATATAAATGATTTGTTGAACTCTGTTACATCTAGTGTTTTGAAAGTTCTCGGCACCATTGCCCCTATGAAGGCTAAAATTGTTAAAAATAAGCAGAAGGCGCCATGGAGAAATTATGATTCGGGAGTGCCGCCGGGCCGAACAAAAATGGCGCAAGTCGAAGCTCCAGGTTCAGAAAGAGATTTACAGAGAGAAGTTGTACATGTACAACCTCATTTTATGTAGAACTAGGGAAGGATATTTTTCTGAAATAATTGGAAGCTGTAGTAACAACTTGCTTGTCCTGTTTGTCACAGTAAACAGTAAACAAACCCTCCAGCTCAGCTGCCGTAGAACTCATTTCCACATGCCCGAAGTGTAATGAGTTTGCATTATTCTTTAATGACAAAGTTCAAGGCATTAAAAATGCTATAAATTCTACAATGCAAAAAATAACCCTAAAGTCTGTGCTGAACAGTTTGTTAGCACCACTCACTCCACAGTCAACATGTCGCTTCAATCTGGAACATTCCCAATCTCTTTGAAAACTGTGGTCATAAAGCCTCTCCTGAAGAAGAGCAGTCTTGATGCCGCAGTACTGAGTAATTACCGGCCCATCTCTAATCTGCCATTTTGGGGCAAAGTCCTTGAAAAGGTTGTTTACAAACAGCTCACTGATTTCCTCTTAATAAACAACTCATTTGATGTTTTCCAGTCAGATTTTAGACCTCATCACAGCACTGAGACTGCTCTTGTCAAGGTGACAAATGACATCCACCTGAACACTGACGCGGGCAAAGCCTCAGTCTTAATTCTGTTAGATCTGAGTGCTGCTTTTGACACTGTCGATCATGGGATACTTTTTACAGAGGACTGGGTGGGCATCACTGGCACTGCCCTAAATTGGTTAAAGTCCTATCTGGAAAGACAGGAAGTACTGAAATTGGTAACTGTGTCTCAGACCAGATGCCCCTGACCTGTGGGGTGCCCCAAGGGTCAATCCTGGGACACCTTCTATTCAACCCCTACATGCTGCCGTTAGGTCAGTTGATACGAAGCGAAAATGTGTCCTATCACAATTATGCAGACGACATTCAGATCTATGTGGCACTGACGGCAGTGAATATGGACCAGTGGATTCACTCTGTCACTGCATCCAACAGGTCAGTGTGTGGATGCAAAACAACTTTCTCCAGCTGAACTCAGACAAGACAGAAATCATCGTCTTTGGCCCACAGAAACAAAGAGAAAGTGTTAGCAGTCACCTCCAGAGTCTCGCTCTAAAACCTACAAATCAAGTTAGAAATCTGGGGGTAAAATGTACTTGAATTTTAACAGCCACGTCAAATCAATAACATCAGCATCCTTTTACCATCTAAAACACATTGCCAAAATCAAAAGTATAGTGTCTAAACCAGACTTGGAGAGACTTATCCATGCATTTGTCTCTAGTAGATTAGACTACTGTAACGGCCTGCTCACTGGCCTCTCCAAACGAGCTGTAAAACAGCTGCAGTACATCCAGAACGCTGCTGCTCGGGTCCTGACTAGAACTCGGAAGTACGATCACATTAGTCCTGTGCTCAGGTCTCAATACTGGCTCCCTGTGGCTCAGAGAATAGACTTTAAAGCAGCTCTTCTTGTATACAAGTCCCTTCATGGCCTAGCACCAAAGTACATCTCGGACATGTTAGTGCCATATGAACCATCTAGGACTCTGAGGACCTCAGGGACCGGCCTCCTGCTGGTGCCCAGAGTCAGGACTAAACATGGGGGATCTGCGCTTCAGTTTTGATACAGCTCAAATCTGGAACAGTCTTCCTGAGGATGTGAGACAGGCCTCTACTCTGGCAATGTTCAAATCAAAGCTAAAAGCTGTTTTGTTTGGCTGTGCATATGACTGAAATGATTTTATTTGCACTCTTCTCTTTTATGTCTTAAACTATTTGACGGATAGCCTGAAAATGGCACCTTTTAATTTCTTTAAATTAAGGTTTTGTGATTTCTGTCATGTCTTTGTGATTTTAATGCATTTTTTTCCGGTTGTGTGAAGCACATTGAATTACCTAGTGTATTCATTGTGCTCTACAAATAAACTTGCCTTGCCTTGCCTCTAAGGTTCATTACAGGAGAAGGATACAGAACTCACCACTGTTGTTTACTTTGTGTTGTGTTTTAACATTGTACCCATGAAAAAGAGAACTTTTCTCAATGCGTTTTCCCCATATAAATAAATAAAATGAATGAAAATGAATGAAAATGAATGAAAATGAATGAAAATGAATGAAAATGAATGAAAATGAATGAAAATGAATGAAATTAGTTAAGCTTACCTCTAGTTTGATGACATCATACTGTAAAAGAAAGCACACACAACATTAAATCAACATTTACAAAGTCTGGATGGAGAAATGCACAGACTTCTTCCTCGTCCTCAAATACACAAAGCGCTTCTATGTGCACGTTTTTAAAAAACAAAATAGTCTGTAAATTTGCAATAATAGGCCAAAGTATGTCTGTCTACGTCACCACTTGTTTATGGTCGTCCTTTTGAAATTCGCCCAAACTTCAACAATATTGAAACAAATATTGCGAGAATGAATCTGGCTGGCCAAGTTAGGACAACTGAAAGATTACAGAGACATACAGTTTATAAATTGTTGGTAAACTTGTATTTATAGGACTTAATGTGTCTGGTTATTTGAAATATAACATTTTAATACTTCAAAATACCAATTAATTTTCCCCTATAAAAATCTACAGTTATGCAAAAATATTGCATAACAAAAAATGTGGGAGTTGTGACATTGAGCTTCTTGGAAGTTTGTATTAACTGAACAAATTGAACTGATGCAACAGGTCTCGGCGCCTCACTCAAATCAATGCAGTCACTCACTTTTCGACAGGCCGGCCTTAGCTTTATGTCCAGTGTCACCAGCCTGAAATGTACTGCAAGAAAAAAAAGAGTTATGGAAGGTTTGCACTGGCTTCATTGAGTAAAAGTTCATACAACCATAAGATTATCAACAGCAGTTTCATTGGTTATTTCTTCAAAAGAGATTGCGAAAGGCCTGTGAATATGATATTTTATGATCCCAGATGAATCTTAAGTGAAGCCACTCTAGGTCATCTTGATAGCGTACTATATTAAAAGACAAAATAGATGTTTCTTGTGTACTTTTTAAGTCTGTGCACGCTCCAGATGCAATTATTTGATTATTAAATTACGATTAACTGATTAACCGATTTCACCCTGCCCTTTTTACAAGCCAAAGAAATGATTGAAATGTTTTTGTGCTGAAATGATAGACACCATTGGGAAAGATAAAACTGCAATCAAGGCTTCCCACTTGACCAACCAAACAGAAAAACTTCATCCCCAGTTTAAAATCCTTTGAGAGTATTAGATTTTCTATCCTCCACAATGCGCTCATGTAACCGTGAACGTACCATTTGTGTTTATGCCTTAGTGAAACCTTGAACTAAATTACCCGTCTGTCCCGGAGGTAGATGGGCTTGTCCGTCTGAACGAAGGTCACTGGTTTACTGATTCGGATCAGGACCTTGCGAACTTCTCGAGAGTAAAATGTGTCTCCTCGAACCTCCACCTGGAAGTCCTGCACCTGCTCGTTTGGCACCAGCGGAGCCTTTATCGCACACAGAGACACAACAGTCACAAAGTTTTAGTGTGTCAAGTCTCAGACAATATTTGAAATCGGAAATCTGTGATTCAATTTTCATACAAAAAAATGCATAAAATATTCTGTTATTTTTTTCAAATTGTAAGTTCAAAAATAAGGAAATGAAAAGAAATGTCAAATTGCAATAGTTATGTATTTTTTGGCTAACTGAGTATTGACAATGGCTAGTTTTACGTGCCCACCAACATCTAATTATTATCTGATATCTGGGCCTTTAAGATATCAACAACACAAAAAAAAGGGACCATGATCAGAAAGAAATTATATTTTTAGCTGTGTGCATATAATTTTATAATATAGTATACTATTTTTAAATTACAACTCCAAAAATGTAATAATAATCAGAATTTGAGCGTCTGAGCATAGAAATTACAATGGCTTAATCCAGGAAAACATGGGGAAAAACCTGAAAATAACCCAGAATACTTGTTACAGATGTTCGTACCAGGAAGTCGTGGCAGATGTGAAAATCCTGACGGGACTGTTTCTGGAAGAGGTCGTGTTGAGCTCTGGGGACCTGAGGCTCACGGTCATCTGCAGGGTCTCGTTGGGCTTCATGAGACTGACGCAAAACTTCACCTCAGCTCCAGACTCCAGGATGGCAGGGATCGCCACCATGTACTGTCTGTGGACAGAGAGAAGCGCGTGCGAGTTCAAAATAACATTTTAGTCTGTCCATGTTGGGTTGTCAAAAAAAACGAAGACATTTGAAAAGGTATCAATACTGAAATCAATCACATAAAAAGGACAAAATTTGACCTTTCCCGAATTGTTTTATCTTTATCAGAACTAATGAAAGACCATGTGATCGTTATTTTGTGTTGAACATTATATCTATTGTATCAAGCCTGTACTTAATATGGAAGTCCAATTTGAAACTTTGGTATTGTGTCAATACTAGGATAAGTAAACATCAACTAACTCCACCAAAATGTAATTCTACTTTTCATAAAACACAGTAACTAAGTTACTTTTGTAAATAGAATGGCTAAAACAAGAGCAAGAAGAACCTGCAAAAGAGTCAGAATCAGCAAAGAAATATATTTTTCAAAGTAGACAGGTAGAATACGCATTTCACAGCTAAAATTACGCCAATTCTAAAAAAACAAGAAACACAAAATTGTAAGCAAGCATGAAAACATCTGCTGTCTGAAATTCTCAAAAGAATGCGTGTTAAAAATGTCACTTACGGTGCCGCCGCCAACTCCTGACCCAAACAGAGGCACCCAAGGGTCACAACAGCACCCACGTCCGCGTCTGGATCCCGGAACGGCCCATGATTAACCAGACGGGCTCTCGGTCTCAGCGTCTGTTAAATACACCGTTTTTATGGCAAACTTTGTGGCAAGTTTGGCAGCTCTGTCCATCAGACTGCGCTTATTTCAATTTAATTGATTTTTGTAACGCCCAAAATCACAAAAGTGGTTGCCTCGAAGCGCGACAGTGTAAACAGATTAAAGAATGTTCATAGGGACTTGGCAATGTCCCAGCATCCCCTGTCCTCAGACAAATAGCTCCGACTTCCTCGGACGGACGCGCTTCAATTTGCTTCAATTTGCTTCAATTTCGACTGTAGAGCTGGAACTACTCAAGAACCTTTCTTTGAGGCAGATGAAGAACCGTTCATCTGGAATAGAGACTGTTTCTCCAAGCAGTTGAGGAGCATGTTATATCCCAAGACTCTATAACAGTAGAAACAATAATGACAAAGAAAAGACAAACAATAAAAATAAAAAATCAAACAAACAAAATGATAACAGAACAAACAAACAGATAGACAAACAGAACCCCAGCAGTCAGCGATAAAGACAGCCCAACACCACCACTAAATGGCAACTGCCAACTACCCTCTCCCTTATTTATATTTGTTTTATATATATATATATATATATATATATTATATAATATATTAATATATAATATATATATAATATATTAATAATATTAATATTATATATATATATATAAATATATATATATATATATTACACACACACACACACACACACACACACAGGGGTCTCGCTACGTACAATGGGTGGTTAGAGCCAAAGAGCAGGTACTGATCAGTGTGTGTGGGTTTCCTATATACTTGTGCGCTGGATCACCTGTTGTTCTCCGAAATAATGAATCTAATTGATTGGTCTCTGAGTGCATTGGATAAAGTTTTTTCCCAGAGAAAAGCTTCCCCGGGAGAAGCAACCTGTCCCGACGGGACGTCCCCAGCGGGGTACGTTCGGGACTATTACAAGAACTGGCAGGTTCTATGCATCGAGCCCCTGCTCATTGAAGATGTGGAGGACCTATTTGGATTTGGATTTATGATAGCGGGATTCCTCCTAATTGGCCTCGGAGTCGCCTTGGTCTATCGGAAAATTGGGAAGACAGAAAAATTCACCCTACAACTGTCTGACATCAACATCAAAAGGTTTTTGGATTTGATTGAAAGAATGAAAGGACTCGAACAGAGACTTGAGCACGGCACGGTGCAACTCACTGATCTGAACCGTAACATCTTGTTTCGGGCCATGGAGATGCAAAAGAATTTGGGGATTCAATCAAGGAAATGGGAACTTTTCGCTGTCGGACGGAGTAACTCAATGAATCAAGCTGATCGCACACAGAGGACCAGAAACGATTGGATTATTTGATCGTAAACCATTGATCAACAAAATGTATAAAAACTTATTTCTCTCTTCGCTGCTGTGACCCTTGTATCTCTCTCCCTTTCCTTATCTGGCCCCGGGTTGGAGAGCTACAAGCGGTTCAAGGCCGTTCAAGGCCGTGCTGAAGACACAGACACTTACACAAAACAAGATTCGGCCTTCACTCACCGTCTGCACATCCCACATCTTAATCTTTGTGTTATCTTGTTTGTGTCCCATCCCCATTATCCACTGAAAATATCCATCACGTTTAACCTCGTGTAATGTACTCAATGTGTTGTTTATCATTGTATGCTTATTGCTGAAACTGTTTTTTCATTTTCTAAGAGTTCAAGTACCCGAGTAGGCGCTGCGCGAAAGCGAGCCGCCCCGGTGGATGATGCTCTTTATGCATGCCTCTCATGTCGCATCTGTCACCAAGTCACGTTCCTATGTTGTGAATTGTTCATTGACAATGCAATAAATATATCCTGATTCTGATTCTTGATTCCTGACTTCTATCTGGAGCTTCCCGTCTTCTTCCTCTGATAGGAACTGTCCCCACTGGGACAGTGAGGTGGAGATTCTGAGCAGGGAGAAAAGATGGTTTGAAAGAGTTAAAGAGGCAATCTTTGTTAAAAAAGAGAATCCTTCCTTAAATCGTAATGGAGGTTTAAGATTCAACCTTCCAATTGTTTATAATGGTCTGCTGAAACCTGGAGACGCCCGGGGCATTCTGATGCTAAACAGGCACTCAAGGTGAGGCAGGGAACAAAAGAACAATAGGCCCATCCATCTCAGTTAAGTTTCAATGGGCCATTAGCAGAAGGTCCCGCCCTGTGGGCAGGGCTTTCACAGAGTAGGGTATAAACAGGAGTTCTCAGACTTGTTTCACTGATTGAGAATGACTCTTGGATGAGAGTCGAAACGTTTCGTTTTTTCTAAAACAGAGTCCAGATGACTACAACTGAATCTTTTTCTACAATCGAACACTCCTGGACTAATGAGGGATTACAACCTACATACACAGGTGTAGCCAATCATGAGAAAGGGTATTAAAGGTGGCCAGTTGCAAGTTGTTCTCTCCCTTGCATCTTATCTGAAGACTGGCAACATGGGAGGCCTCAAAACAACAGTCAAATGACCTGAAAACAAAGATTGTTCAACAACATGGTTTAGGGGAAGGATACAAAAAGCTAGCTCAGAGATTTCAGCTGTCAGTTTCCACTGTGAGGAACATAGTGAGGAAATGGAAGACCACAGGCACAGTTCTAGTTAAAGCCCGTAGTGGCAGGCCAAGAAAAATCTCAGATAAGCAGAGGCGAAGGATGGTGAGAACAATCAAACTCAACCCACAGACCAGCTCCAAAGACCTACAACATGATCTTGGTGCAGATGGTGTCACTGTGCCTCATTCAACTATTCAGCGCACTTTACACAAGGAGATGCTGTATGGGAGAGTAATGCGGCAGAAGCCTTTTCTGCGCCCATGCCACAAAAAGAGTCGCTGGAGGTATGCTGAAGCACATTTGGACAAGCCAGCTTTTTTTTTGGAATAAGGTGCTGTGGACTGATGAAACTAAATTGAGTTATTTGGACATAACTAGGGGCGGTATGCATGGTGGAAGAAGAACACAGCATTCCAAGACAAACACTTGCTACCCGCAGTTAAATTTGGTGGTGGTTCCATCATACTGTGGGGCTGTGTGGCCAGTGCAGGTACTGACAATCTTGTGTAAGTTGAAGGTCGCATAGATTCCAGTCAGTATCAGCAACAATATTCAAGAATCAGTGACAAAGTTGAAGTGGCGCTGGGGCTGGATACTTACGAATCCTTAACACTGCTCAAATTCTACCAAAGCATTCACGCAGAGGAACAAGTAAAACGTTCTGGAATGGCCGTCTCAGTCCCCAGACCTGAATATCATTGAAAATCTGTGGTCTGTTTTAAAGCGGGTTGTCCATGCTCGGAAACCATCAAACCTGACTGAACTGGAGATGTTTTGTAAAGAAGAATGGTCAAAAATACCCTCAACAGGAATCCAGACCTTCATTGGAAGCTATAGGAAGCATTTAGAGGCTGTTATTTCTGCAAAAGGAGGATCTTCTAAATCTTTATGTAATTTTTCTGTTGGGGGGCCAAATTTATGCACCTGCCTTTTCTGTAAATCCTATAAACTTCATTTCACTTCTTAATTGTAGAAAAAGATTCAGCTGTAGTCATCTGGACTCTGTTTTAGAATAACAAAATGTTTCGACTCTCATCCAAGAGTTATTCTCAATCTGTGAAACAAGTCTGAGAACTCAGGTTTATATCCTACTCTGTGAAAGCCCTGCTCACTGGGCGGGACCCCTGATAATGGGCCATCGAAACCAACTGGGATGGGCCTATTGTGCACTGACTTTGGCTCCCTCCTCCCTGAGTCCCTTTTATTAGCATCCGAATGCCTCAGGCGTCTCCAGGGTTTCAGCAAACCATTATAAACAACCGGAAGGTTGAATCTTAAACCTCCATTACGATTTAAGGATTAAGGAATTTTTAACAAAGATTGCCTACATAACTCCTCTTTCAAACCATCTTTTCTCCCTGCTCAGAATCTCCACCTCACTGTCTTCAATAGAGTGGTTTGTGCCTTTGAGATGAAGATGCACGGCGCTCTGGGGTCCTGAACTCATGTGTCTTCTGTTCTCTTTTGCAGTGGCTGTTTAGTCTCACCTATGTACCTCTCTTTACAACTTTCTTCACTGCATTGGATAGAATACACTACATTGCTCTGTTTTTGTGTAGGCATCTTGTCCTTAGGGTGAACCAGTTTGTGTCTTAACATGTTGCCTGCTTTGAAATAAACAGTGACTTCGTGTAGCATACCCCCGAATGAAGGTTGACACTTTACTGATGATTTTTAGATTTAAAGGCAATATTTTTTCACCCTCTCCCTGCCATGTTTGCCTCTTAAATGTAGCTCACAACTTGTAGTGAGTTGTAACTTTTGAAAGTTTACATTAACAGTTTAGCACTTTTGAGACATCACAGTGAAAATGTTTTACAAATAGGAGAGGGCGATGTATATCATGATTTTCTTGAAGAAGACAAATCACAATTTCGATCAGTTTAACAAATATTGATTTTTTTGTGTGTGTAATTGTACTTTAATACCAGTACATGTACTTGCAAATGAGTATATTTCTGGCATGCAATTTTAATTAGTTACATTGTAAAATGATATGAGTACTGATTCCCAATCGTCCCTGGTTACCTCACTGCTGTTGCCACTCCTTTATAACGACAAGCACTCACAAAAGCACTGCATTTCCTGCTCAGATAATCTCCAGATCAGAGAATATGCGGATTGTGATTTAAAACAACTTAATTCAGTGAATGAATGAATGGATAAAAGAATGAATGTTTTTTATTTCAAGCATGACATGAGCAAAGTATAAATTGTATCATATCAGAAACACACAACAAGAAATTAGTAGTTGTGGAATGAGTAGAATTAATCAAGTTTTGTATAAAAGACTAAACTGCATAAAGATTTAGCTATTGCAACTATACTCCAAGAAGTACTTGTTCTTGTGTACTTTTTTACTGTAAAATTGCAGCATTACTTGTACTTGTAATTGAGTACATTTTTAAGCCATGTCTTTCCACTAGTGCGATTCACATACACGAGTAATAATACTAAAAATATAGTAAATAAAGTCCTAATAGTTCACACTTGATTTGGTTAAATCTCTCAGTTTGGGAGTTTGACCAATAGGAGAAGTAGGAGGGGAAAAGTGTCTGTGCTTGAGCATAGAATGGCATAAAACACTGAATTACGATGTGACAATATCACCAAAAAAGCAAATTGTCACAATGGAGGAGATCATGATTCAGTTGTTAAGCCGCATATCGCCCAGCCTAAATACAAAAGATTCTGTCGCCAAAGACAACATCATTCTGGCTTTGATTTCATTTATGGAATGATATCAGATGCAATGACACAGGATTATGTGCACACTTTTTCTTGCTAGTTTGCTTTGAAAAGAGCTGAATTTTCTAATTTCTTCGCTGAAACCACAATCCAGGAAATGAAAATCAATATGAGCACTTTCCATTAGTCCTGATGCATTAACGACTCTGGCAGTAATAAGTGAAGTTTCACTGTTCACTTGTTGTGAATTCGTAAATATTACTTATGATAGAACATATGGCCTTTAAATAATCTCATATTTAGATAAAAGAAATGCACGATCAATAAATAACTAGGGCGTTTATTTCCAGTGAATAAACTTTTACGATTGCAACATTTCCTCATCTGCCTGGATGAGCTCTCACTAGATGAGCCTCTGTCCTGCTGTCTTGAGTATTTCTGGCTCTACAGTTTCCACCTGCAAATGGTTTTGTAGTTTGTCCTTGCAGAGAAGGAGGGTCTAAGTACAGGAAATGCTCTGGGACAGTTATCCATTTGCTTAATTCCTGCTTCTTATTGATCAATTACTCATTGTTTCATTTTATAACTTTCTGCTGGTAAAATCAACAATTTTGTTCTGCGAGTCCACTGCTGTTGTGATTTTAGGCTTTACAAAAATAAATTGAATTTAATTGAATATAACTGGGAAGAGTTAAAGCCTGCAGCCTTGTGTCATCAGCCGCCATGTGCTCTCTTGGTGCTCTTTCCCCCTCGTGCTGGCTCAGCGCAACGGTTATTTCAATTGTAATGAAATAGACGATTTCATCCCACTGTGGGATCAACCACTGACCCCTGACCAGTGCTTTTTTTGACCACACAGCCTGCCAAATACAACACACGAGCACTGTCTGTCTAAGGCGCTATCAGATCCATAATATCAGCATATCAACCCTGATTCATTGATTAGTACAGTAAGAGTGAACCGTTCCTTTGTATTATGTCTGAAATGATTTTATTTATATTATACAAAATATAAATATAAATAATATTTCTTAGCCGTGTTAAGTTAATGAAGCAGTTGCAGAATCAATACATGATTTGTGGAGTGAATAAACTTGTGGTGAGAAGAATCAACAGCAGCCCGTCATGTGCTCTCTAAACACTGAGTCATAGTAAACAGAGACATTTCACACCATAGTTCTTCGTGCTAGTTTAGCTAACGTTTAGCTCAGTGGTTACGTCTCAGAAACTTCCTCTCCATTCCTCTGTGGGATCGGTGATAGAAACCCACAGAAGGTGCTGTCCAGTGTTCTTCTGCCGCGGAGCTTTTATTATATGTTTTCACTAAAACTCATCTGTGTTTTTCTTCTCCTTTCGCATCATAATCATCATACTTGGTCTTAGTAAGTCATATTCTTCAGTTATGACTTCATGACTTTAAAGTTGTGTTTCAATAATAAATAAAATTGTTTGATCCATGAGAAGTTAGAATTTCTAACCAAATGTATTTTATTTGATGAAGAACGTAGATCCTAGCAAGGCAGGATAGTTATCTGTGATAAAACGTTTACAAGGTTTGAAACCTGAAACCAACAGAGAAGAGAGCCTGTGGCATTCCAAAAGCGCTCTCTAGTGGCTGAGTCATAGTACATAAAGGCATTTGAGCTGCTCCTCCCCTCGCACTGGCTTAGCTCAGTGGTTACTTCAGCTGCAATTTCAATTTGAAATACACTCCATCCCTCCGTGCGGGGATCGACCCGGGCGCTGACTAGTGCTTTTGGGTTTTTTTTCTTTCTTTTAAAAAAAATGTTTCTGAAGTCAATAATATTGCTTTAAAAGGTGTATTGTGTTTAAAGTGTTGTATTATGTTAATTAGTTGTATTTTTTTGTCTATGTTGTTTTTTGTTTTGTTTGGTTCTGTTTTTGTTTATTTTTAACTGAAACATTTGAATGTAAAAAAACTGTATTGTGTTGACAAAATTCCTTTCAAGCATTAAATACAATACATGAGTACAAAGTGTCTCATGCTCATTTTATTTTCCACACATAGTTTATGCACTGTCCTGTGCACCAGTCTGCTCTTCTTTAGTTTCCATTTAATTCTGTTAAACAAGGTTGAATGAATCTTTAGATTATTTTACTAAAGTATATGTTTGAATTATTGAACTTTTTTCAAAAATAGTTTCTAAGTGTTCTTGAGTAATATAATAAACTGTTACTGTGAACCAGTTAGTCCAGTCTAATGTTTTGGTTCATCTCCACAGTTACTCAGAGTAGATTCATCTTAAGACATAAAGTTCTATGTGAATAATATTATTTTGAAGTACAATGGCTTTACATAACTAACATTTTCCCATTGTTGTTAGCTTATTTATGATTCTAAAACAACATTAAATCTGTCCCTACGATCCATTCAACTCATTTGCAATCACATTAGAGTGTCTGAAACCACTGAACTGAACCCAACATTAGAGACACGGCGTCTGTGTGTAGCTCTTTAAGATGGTCTTCAAAACAACGCGCCCAGCTGCCCTTCCCCACAAACACGGCTAATGGATCTCTGCCTCCCACTGAAGCAACAGGAAACCAGAAGCTCAAAAACGGTACAAATTTGATTCTACACTTGATGTGAATTTGTAAATGGTGATTAAAGTATTTTCTTTAGTTTAGAACGCTACTTAAAAATACACAAAAAGTTAATTTGTGTGTATTTTGTGCTCTTTCATCAGTTCATCTGCACAAAATCAGCCTTAAGACAGTGAATTATTAAAATGTACTTTGTGACACCTCTTCTTTGTCTACAAATGGGTAAGAATCACTTTTGTTCCACATGTTGCTCGTGTGCGCCGTTTGCCTGCTTGCCTGCTTGACCGCTTGGGTGTTGCATGCAAAAGGAAGCTAACGGTGGCACTTTGGTGGTTCCTGGCTGCTCTCTAACAAGCCCATCAGTCACCAGAACAAGGCGTAATCACATTTACAAGATCGACAGATACCACTGCTCGCCCGTAGTCTTGTCCTAAACCCCCAGTTTACCTTTAATAGATCTTTTTTTCCTTTCATTTGGATGCTGTTGTTTGGAAGTAAGCTGTAATGGGGCGGAACTATAGGGCAGAAATATGAACGACAATTGAATCATCATTTATTTTATTTATTTATTATCACCAATGCAATACTGCATACAAGTGTTGCACTTGTTTTGGTCCTTTTTTCCTTTTGTCTTGTCACTTTTAACAAGTCCTGTGCCTCCCTCTAACCCTCTTCTGAACCTGTAACCATAAATATGCTCTTTGGTTGTCGATGAGCTCCTTCAGGTTGATCAAACCTCAGCATCCAACTACCAATTTATGTCATAGTCCTTTTTTATGGGTTAGGGTTTACATCCAAAAATCTGCATACATCCGACTCAATCTGGCCATATATCTTCAAAATTCATGTAAACAGAGCACAGATGTCCCTCCTTGTCACTCCTAAACATCTTCAGATCTGCAGCATTTCCACTTGTCTCTTCTACATATATAACATATAATAGACACATGACAAAAAGTTTAAAATATGTGTATTACAGTGTTGTCCTTAGCCGCTAAACAAGGGGATTTTGGTATCTTCAAAGCGTGCACAAAAAAGAACAATTTAAGGTAAGGTGAGTGTAATATCCAGCTTGAATGAAAAGTACTTCTGGCAAGTGCTCGCGTACCATGTCTAAAGTTGAACTATTTTGTTTGATTCAAGGTTAGAGTGCTTGTACGCACGCTGCCCCGGCTCTCCTCCTTTCACCTGCCACATCAGCAGCTCAGACGTGGCTCCACCGCTCTCTACCACGATGTGCCAGTGGACGATCCCTAACCACAAATTAAACTATTTAAATACAACCACTCACTTCAACTGCACCCTCACACGAAAAAACAGGGTGGAGAATAAGGATATTACCGTAGACTACAGCATCAAGATAGGAAAATGTTTGTATGCTGTTACTAACAAAGTGGTTCTAAAATTGTGGTTTTATGTACACTTTTTGGTAAATGGTACAGGATTTTGATCAGTCATTTGTTTTGATTGTTGTGTTTTGTATTTGGCTTTAAGTTATGTTCACAATATGAAAATGTGGAAGTAGACGTTTGAGAACCCTTAAATAGGCTAGTTTGTATGGTAACCCTATAATAATGCTCTTTCTTTACCCCCAGACCGCACCAAAAACCTTGCCTGGGAGGAGCAGGTTCGATGCAGAAGCCAGTCCTCACCTGCCTGTGGCCTTCTGTGATCTGGATGTGGATTGTCCTGGTTAAACAAAATTAGGCATACAAAAATTTGAGTTATACTTTATTTGTATAGCCACATCTACAGCCTATTGACTGTTCTACTGAAATGGTGTGATTTTAAACATAAACCATATTCATCTAAAGTGTGGATAATGTCTGTGAGCATTTATCTTACTTAGGCACAAGAGTATTTTCGAAAGTATGTAAGTAAAAGTTTGCCTCATGAGCAAGAAAACAACAACAATAAAGCTATGGATCGGAAAGAAAACTGTGGAAGGGAAATTTACCTGAAGTGTCTTGACGCTGGTTTACGTAGATCAGTGTAAGTGTTACTTTGACTTCTTCTTGGATCTATTAAAATATCAGAGGATCTATTAAAATATCAGAGGACAATCAGCTCTCCACGGGACCGACCCGCTCACAGTCAGAGTATAGACTGGATATGGAGCCCCTTTACAACAAAGTTTGAGAGAGCATTAGGCTTTATTCCCGACTCGATTAGTCTACTTTTAGAGCACTAAATAAATAATGTCTAAGCTGTGTTGTTATTATCACAATTCGAACTCCAAGACCTCTTCAACCTGCTATAAACAATAGACTTCTTACCCTTAAAGTCGTCTATGTATTCCTAGTTCATTTCTGATATCCTATCTCCGATATTGTACCCTAACTTGTCACGTGTTTGTTCCTTCACTGTCGCGCATGCGTGAATTTAGCAGACTGAGTAGATTTGCTAAAAACGAAAGTAATAAATTTAGGCCTATACAGGCGGCCCGAGGGAAGTAACATTTAACTTTGTAAGTGTGTATGTTTGTATTCGTGTTTGAATGATTCAATCGTGTCGACTGACAGAATACATCCATGAGACTGACGTATTAGTGTGTTCAAGCCGCGCATGCGCACTCCGCCCCCGCCGTTGCACTGTTGACAAACCTCGGGGGAGGGACCACTGCGGCGTAAGTAGATCTTTGTTATGACTGAATAATGACTGAATAGTGACATTTGAACAGCTAATTGGCATTTCGGCACGTTGTGTGTTGTTTGAAGTACCTGGCATGTCTTTGTATAACATTAGGAACGAGGGTAAAACGATAAACATCTGTAAAACCCGCTGTGGTCGAATCTAAAAGAAAGACAGTGAAGCCGGTGACAATGAATAGACGCACTTCCGGTAGAGCCTATAATGCGCTCTGGAAATGTGATGTAGAGACTGATTTTGTTCAGATATAAGTAGACTCATCGACATATTTGTTTGTAAAAGACACATTTAATGGCCCGACGACACACTTTTATTACAGTTTATTACGTCTATAAGAGGAATATTATTGAATGGTTTCCGGTGTAGTCGCTTCGTTCTTCAGGAGACTTCACAGCGTTAGCAACAAATTCATCTTTTATGTTTTATGCTCCCGGGCCATGTTTCCAAAACCCAAGTACAGTCTGAACCACAGTTTTTCTGCTGTAAATATAAAACGTGTTGGGGTTGTTGGGTTAATAATAAATGAATCTTTCAGTCTGGCTTCTGGAGCGAGTCGGCCTCCTTGAGCACGACAGAGATGAAGAGGTGAGTGTTCAGGCTCAAATATAGTTTGACTGCTGTTCAGTACGAGCAGTCCGCCCTGTGTGTTTCTCTGCCTGGTCAACGTGTTTGTGCCACCGTCGGATTTGGAGTTTTGTGGAATGTGAATGTACGTTTTAATTTGATCTTCTAACGTGCAGCCAACAGAAAAGCCCTGAGCAGCCAGATGGAAGTATCACAGTGAACGAGGAAGGTAAACAAAACCTACTCATTTATATTTGTCAGATTACAGATTACATAGATTTGCAATTTAGTTATAGATTAAGACTAGCTATTGATTAAGACTATCAGTACTTAACTATTTACTCTTAAAAAGTTAAGCACTACTATAAATATGTATAAGTCCTTCCTTGAACCAGGCTTGGGGATTTTTATTTTATCTTTAGGCTCAGTGGCCACTGCTGAAGACCCTGCAGCGATTGCCACAATTCAATCTGCTGCTACGTTCACAGATCAACCCATTAAATATCTCTTCAAAACAGAGGGCGCTGGTGGACAGGTAGGATCATATTTTTGTTATTTTTTATTGAACCAGTAAAGTCCCATTGAGATTACTAATCTCTTTTTCAAGGGGGTCTTGACCAAGACAGTAGCACAGCTCATTCATAACCAACACACATTTAGACAATCACAATCCGTATCAGTGAGTTCATACCATCTTACTGAAGCATGACTGTGTTGCTGTTTCAGGTGACATACAGGGTGATCCAGGTGTCGGATGGCCAGCTGGAGGCGCAGACTGATGGAGCAGCTGCCGTTAGCCTGGTGGCTGGTTTTCCCGCCACGTCACAGACTGTTACACAGGTGAGGACCAGCATCATGCTCACAGAAGCAGCTCCCGGTGCCACCTTAAGGAACACCTTTGGACAGAAGTCACTCTTCCACCAGGCTTTGGAAAGGTGTTTGAGGACAAATGCATGTCGATTTTTCTTGGCTGGAGGCTACACTTGTGTCAGCGACTGTGAACTGTTTGAGTGTGTGGGTAGTGTTGTGTTTGTGGTTGCATGCTCTTGTTGCGAAGGTTGTTGTTTTCTGTCCTTTGCCTGGCCTGATTAATGTTTTTATTCATCTTGAGCAAACATCAGGCACCTCCCAAACATTTCTCTCTATTTTCCCAACAATGTATAATACTGTGTTTGTGTGCCACTTTTGTGTTCAGATTGAATGGTTACACTAATGTTATAAAAGAGACACGAGCCAGCTTTAATTGGGTATATGGTATTTATTTTGAAATATTTAAATGATCTATCTACAATCTGTCAAATCTACAAATGTTGGGACATGATCTTTCTTTTAAGTGACCTTATTCTGCTTGGAGGCCTTGCTCCCCAGCCAATATTCTTTGCTCTCAAAGATTTGGAGAAATATTTTTGAACAACAGAGTACTAAAGACCAAATAGTAACTGTGCAATGTGGAGCATCAGTTTGGAACACAAATCTGCATATTAACAACAGAAATTACTCTCAGCGACCTTCTCATTTAAACTCTATACATGCCTCTATAATGTCATGATGTCATATGAAACACGGCTATGTTAGAGTCTCATTGTGGACACTTTGTCTCTAGGCTGTGTTCTCTCAGTCTGAGGGATTGGATGGCGATGGCGGTGCTGAAACACAGTACACCTATTACCCAGCGACCATTGCTGATGCCACGACGGGCACAATGGTAACCACCGTACAGGCCGCTGACACTTTGTTAGGCCAACCCACACCAACCGGTAGGTGTTGCCTCTTCAACTGAACTGACTTTAATCTTGAAGATGTGCAAGTGAAGTCGGCTCTTTTGTTTTACAGGGCAGCTCTATGTAATGATGTCACCACAGGAGGTTTTGACAGGGGCCAACCCCAGATCAATCGCACCACGCACCCAACCGTACTTGGCGTAATTTACTGTTTAATTAATGACGAAATGTATTATGGTTTACCGTGACTAACAAACAAACTCTTCTTTGTATTGTAGAAAACAAGATGCTCCTCGGGGTTCCAGAGATGACAAGCGGCGAGCTCAGCACAATGAGGGTCAGTCTTCACCCAAAGGAGAACTTTAGTAGAATATAAATACAGGTTAAATAGTGTGTATTTTGTTAATTAAACATTCTCAAACAGTTGAACGTCGACGCAGAGACAAGATCAACAACTGGATTGTGCAGCTTTCTAAAACCATTCCAGACTGTAATGTGGATTACACTAAAACTGGACAGGTTAGTCTCCGTTTAAAAAAAACTTAGCTAGGGTTAAATATGAACAGACACATTTGAACCATTCTCTCCTGTTTAGAGTAAAGGAGGCATCTTGTCAAAAGCCTGTGAGTATATCAAAGAGCTCAGGCAAAGCAACCTAAAACTCGGAGAAGACATAAGCACTCTAGATCGTCTACGGATCGACAATCAGCTCCTAAGACAAGAGGTAGATCTGCTTTAAGTATTTAAAACACTTGTAACTCTATATATTTTTCTCTTTATAATGACCACTATTCAAATAGGTACACATATGTTGGCTTGTCACAATAATACATATTTTAAGTAAAGAACATTATACACAATAATATAGAAACTAATAGTAGGTCGTTAGTATCTATGAGTCGTGCAAGTTTTTTGTCTACAGCTCAAATCGTATCATAGTCCAGGAAAACAACAAAAAGTCCTCCCCTAGCACAAAGAAGAAGCACCCAAGATAAACATTGACCCCAAAATGATTGTTCCAGCTATCATTTATTGAACAATATAGTAATTAATGTGACAGGGCAACCCGTATAACAATGGTACAGTTTTAGAGAACAAAGTACCCTTATGAAGGACGATGTGCTTTGTCTAACTTCAACTTACATTTGCTACTGTTACTCAGGTGGAAGACTGGAAGTCCAAGAATCAGATCCTGAGAAACCTCCTTCGACAGAACGGGATTGTGGGCTCGTCCAGCACAGACCCCCAGTGAGAGGACAGTTGCCAATGTGTATTTTAGAAACAATGGGCCAAAAGAGTACTTGAAACACATATATACTAACAGTACTTGTGTGCATGGAAAAAGGTCAAGCTCTTCAACTATCAATTTTTGCTTTGTTGTTCTTATTAATGATTTTTGGGAGTTGTAAGCATTGAAATTCAGTCACTGCATGTAGTAAAGAGAAGTAGTCTGAGGATGGGCTGTTCATGCAGTTAGAATTCATATCCAGTCTTGTAAGCTCACCACGCAAAAACACATCGCTGTGCTTCTTGTCTCTAAACATTGTCATTTTTATTACTTTTCATAACTGACATTGCTTTCATTATGACTTTGACATGCTCCTGTTACATTTGAATAGTGTTTTACTTTTTAATGTTCACGATGCCTCGGTGGGGACAGAAAATACATTGCAACAATGTAACTATTTAAAATGAAGCTAAAATGGGTGGGAACCGAGAATGACTTTGTATGTATGTCTTTTATTAAATATCGATAATATCAACTCACTTTCTCTTAATAAAAATTGAATATTGTTCAAGACTGAATGCACTCTGGTGGGGTCTAAAATTGGTGGTTTTCAGAATATGATAATGTCATACTCTCTGATGGGGGACAGAAGGGTGGTACATTCTTTTATATGAAAGAATATATATAAGGGTAAATTCACAAATACATTGTTTCTATATCTGAGTAGGTCTATTCAACTTAAGTCCTCCAAACGATCTTATTTTTAAAAAGAAGATAATATTTAACAGTTTTTGCCTGGTTTAGACCTGGTTTAATTCTAAACTAGTTTATGTGTTGGTCTTGGTTTAGTCCTAGATTAATTCTGGGATAATCCTGGTTCAGAGTAATGTTGGTAAATCTTTTTTCTTATATTCGATTTTTATTTGAAAAAAAGTAAAAAATAATAACAGTTGTGAAAAATATGGCCCTCAAAAAATGAATTGCATAGCCTGGACTAAACACTAAAACGCACTATAGTCCAAAAAAAATCTGAATTTAAAGTATTCCTTTTCTGTACAATTCCTCTTCAAACAATGCAGAGGAAAAACGTATATTCCAAACATCACTGGATGAGAATGGTCCTTTTTCTGTGGTATGTGAAAATACAAAAAAACACTGGACAGCGCCCGGGGTTCGATCCCGCGGAGGGTCAGTGAACTTTCTTTGGCAGAGAAACTCGAAGTAACCACTGAGCTAGGCCAGTGCGGAGGTAAACTGTGACTAAAGAGCTTTATAACTTTAACTAATGTCAAACATACAAAAACACAAGCGTGTAGATAAGCGTTTGTTTGCGACTTGGCTATTATGGAATCGAAACCAAAATTTGGAGCATCTACTAAGCTAAGGCAACTTTTTCATGTTTTAGACTTTTACCTTTAATACAAGTAGCAACAGGTGAACTGAGCTAAACCAGAGCGGAAGTAGCCTGAACATCACATGGGCGCTTCAAAGTCAGTTAAGAACATGGTTAAGAGTTGTAACACTCCTTAGTAAGAGTATTGTTATGTATTTGTATTTGTATTTCCGTTTCTATTTTATTTTCAAGATGATGAGAAGAAAGATGAGAATAAAACTCAAAACATAAAAAAATAAAGTCAGACCAAATTATTATTATTATTATTGTTATTATTATTGTTGTAATAATAATATATAATAAATAATAATAATAATAATAATAATAATAATAATAATAATATATATATTTAAATATAATAATAATAATAATAATAATAATAATAATATATATATATATATATATATATATATATATATATATATATATAATAATATATATAATAATATAATGATAATATTGTAAAGAGCTTGTTTGAATATAGAAATAATCGATCTATTCATCTATTGATACTAACCTGAAGATAAAGTGACCAACATAGACTGAATACATCGTATCATGTATATATTGAGCAACTGGTAACATTTACATTTTACTTTGAAGGCTCAGACCGGAAGTATTTCATCAAGACTCAAGAAGAGAACATTTTTTGTTTTCACGTTCTCAGTTGTTGTATTCTGACCAATTCACAAATATATATGATCTTAAAGGACATATTTAGGTGCCATGATTTGCATTCTGTTGGTGGCTGGACACGGCACGGTTTTAGAGACACAAATCAAGGTAAGTCTGAAAACGCTGCAAGTCTCGTAAGTGCAAAGTTCTGTAACGATGGCAACGGTACTGCACACGTCACACGCAGTAGATTATTTTGTGAACTGTTCGTACGCTGTGTGTCGGATGTTTTAGGCCTATGTTTCATTCCCAGACAGAAACACTCAATATTTGCACAAAAGCACCGACAACTGCAACAAGGTGCCGTAAAACAGTCTGTGAGCTCCAGGGTAAACATAAGCTCAGCAGCAGTAGGTTACAGTTCATTTCATTATTGTTGTCGTCTGATGGCTGGGTGCATTGTGAGCCCTGACCGCTTTACACGATTGAAAGAGTTGTTTTAAAATGCAGTTCTTTGTCTTTCAAACACAAAAGTTACTATAAACATCTACTGAATAACTGACACGTGACTACAGGTGCTTTTGATGAGCAGATTTCCTTTTTGCAACTAAATATATACTGATGAAACAGATGAATTATTGCGTTATCTAATTATTCCAGTTATCTGTTGTTGTTATTGTTGTTGTTGTTTTTACTTGCTGTAAATGTACCCTGTGTACCCAGGAATTGCAGCATTCATGATATAGGCCAGGGCTATTCAACATAAGGCCCAGGGGCCAAATCAGGCCCTCCAGGCGATTAAATCCGGCCCACGACCCATCTTCCAAAAAAAGAAAAAATGAAATAATCTGTTACTGATTTAATTCTGGGTTAGCAATAATGGTTTTGGTCTTAGTTAGTCATGGTTCAGACCCAGTTGGTTCTAGTCTAGTCCTGGTTTAATTTTGGTTCAGTTCTGGGTGGGCAGTTTTGACAAGGCAATGTTGGTAAAGCATTTTGTATGTTACTTCTCACAAAAATAATCTATCAGCAGTTATTTCATTGTATTAACTCGACTTGAAACAACGTTGGGGATATTTTGCACGACCCAAACTTTTGTTACAGTGTCGTGTTGTGCACCTCCGGCCCAGAGGCCTTGGCACTCCAAAAAATCTGGCCCTCTGGAAAATGAAGTTGAATAGCCCTGATATAGGCTAATGTTATAACTGTCTGTTTTTTATTTTCTTCCCAGAATGATGACACAGGTTTGTACAGCCACCTCGCTAGAGTGCCCAAGGCCTTACTGCCCGGGATCGGAGGGAAAAAGATCCTTGACTTCTGGTGGGAAACTGTCAACATGTGAGTATCTGGAGAAAGTGTCTAACCACTAGTGATTAGAATATTCAAGATGTTATGTCTTTGTTGTGGCACTTACGCTCCCCTTATAGTCTTTTCAATGCATTTGTAAAACTGCAATGTGAAAAGTAGGTTGGTTATTGATCTCTTGGTTACTGCTCTGATCTCTGGATATTCTTATGGTTTAATCTCTTTTATAGATGGTTAATTGTAACGTAAAAGGAAAGAAAAGATGACGAAAGATGTTGTAGTCCGTGTGCAAGCTATTATTTGTACAGTCGCAAGTTTATTTTCCCTTCAGATACGTTTATTTTCACATGATCAGGCAAATTTTAGTTAAACATGTGGGAATATTGATTTCTTTCCCCTCTCCGTAGGCGCCAGCTGTTTACTGAGGTCTATCTTGTTACAAATGCAGACAAGTAAGTACAGAAAAAATGTCTATACTTATAAAAGTGTTATACATCTACATCTACTTTGTCCTGTTTAGATACAAACATTATGAGCGCTGGGCCACTGCTAATGACTTCCCTGTAGAAAATGTCATAAACGATGGCAGTACGACTCTAGAGGACCGTCTCGGTGCAGTGGCCGATCTGGAGCTGGCCATACGCAGCCGAAAACTGCAGGACGACATCATAGTGGTAAGAGCAGCCTGTATCTGTATCCCAGGATGTGCTCTTCTTCATTTTACACAAATGGGGGCAAGAACAGGATTCAAGAATATTCAAGAAAGGGAAATCGGCATCGCTTTATTTAGTTTATTTATTTTTCAAAGGTTTTTTTGGTCCGTGGGCTTTATTGAACGGGAAATGAGGATGAGAAAGGGACACACATTCATCAAATCGATGGAGCCTTAAGCAGGAGATTTGTATGTTGTTCTTGCCCTGTTGCACTTTGGTTCAGTTGTATTGTTATACAAATAAAGTTCGATTGATTGACTTTCTTTTTGGTAATTGTTGCAGATTGCCGGAGACATGCTGTGTGCAGATCAAAACTTTGATATTGCTCAAGTAATCCGTTTCTTCAAATCGAAGGTAAGTCTCAAACTTAAATTTTTTTCCACAGTTTGAAGCATTTCATGTACTATTAATTGTTTGTTTGGTCTGGTTTAGTTGCACATGTTGTAGTCCTTAATTCATTTGAACTGTTTATGTTCTTTATTTGTCATGGGCAGTTCCTAGCTCCTGTACGTTTCTGGTCTTGCGTCTAAGCACAGATCAGATAATTGTACCTTTTATTGAAGAATATTGTATATTATAGCCACATTTATGATTAGTATGAAGACTTTGACAAAATAATTAGTTGATTTTCATGTACAAAACTCCTCTGTTTATGTGCTGTGCAGCCTGGAGAGCTGATGATCTACTATGAGCTGGAAGACGGTGAGAAAAGCAGCTCGAGGGGCATTGTGGAGGTCTGTCCCGACACCAACAAGTGAGTTAAACGCTCTTTCAACAGATTTTCGAAGAATGCAACGCATTTTATTTTTCGCCGTATTATTTTTGTTTACTTCAGAATAACACGTTTCTTGGAGAAGCCTGTAGAGGGACTGACCACGTCTCGATTGGCCAGCGTGGTGTTTTACTGCCTCCAGAAAGACACGCTCTCGTACCTGTCTGACTTCCTCAGTCTGCAACCTCAGGCCACAGACAGGACTTTTGGACAGTTCTGGGTTTGTAGACTCCCCCAGTAAATATATAAGTCTCTTCTTGTTACGAAAAACTGAAGCTTAACTGAATAGGAAGACAAAATAAACCTTTTTGTTGCAATTCTCTTGTCAATTTATAGTTTACGTTCTGTTTCGCAGGAGTGGCTTATAAATGAGAAGAAACGGGATGTATTTGGGATGAAGCTGCCGACAGGTTTTCAGCTTATTGGACAAGTGGTCAGTCATACATTTTGTACATTTATCATGTTATTAAGGTTTCACAAATCATTAGTAGAAGAGAAACCTCGTTCAAGAGTCTTTATTCTGAAGAAACTTTGGTGAAGAGTACACTGCTCTGAAGGGACGAGCCATACCTGAAACTGACTTCTAGCTTGTTGTTTACGAGGTGTAAAGGAAAGCGAAACGTCTTGATGTCGAAGCCTATTCTTGATTACTTCTTTTTGAAACCCTTCATAGCTCAAGCTTCTCTTTAACTAAATCTCTTTTCTCATAATTATAAATACTCAGGGACTGTCAGACTACACCAAATGGCTGACGCACTACTCCACACAGCAACAAGACAATCCAGCCAAGCCAATCACATGTAGGTCATATGCAAGGTTAGTGTCTGCAGTATTATTCAACTACTGCACGTGTTTGGTGCAACAAGCTAATAAAACAATATGCTTTTTAGGGTTGGATTAATGGGGAATCCTTCAGACGGCTTCAATGGGAAAACTATTGCAATGACCATTTCTAATTTCTGGGCCGAGGTTACTTTGATAGAGAGCCAGACTTTGGTAAGAAAGGTCTCACATTATTGTCAGAAGTACTCATTCTGTAACAGCGTTAAGGCTTGTGCTGATCTAGGTGTTGGTTCCTCACCCACTCAATGACCCCACCGAGTTCGGCAGTTTGCAGGATCTCTTCTGCATCAGCAGGAAAGAAGGGCAAGCGAACACAATGTCACACCGAAACTCTCTATTAAGTGGTTGTCAAATACTTAATTTGCTCTTGCAATATTTGTAACAGGTATTTAGGAGGGCTGAGGCTTCTTCAAGCCACTTGTAAGAAGTTTTATCAATTTTGTTCCAAACAGGGGTGAGTTTGTTTTCACCGACTTTTTAGTTTGAACTGAACATACAAATCTATTATTATATGTGTTATTTCTACAGAATTGCTTTAACAAAACAGAACTTTACCTTAAAGTATGATACAAATATTCCTCGTCAAGTGGTGAGTGATCACTGCTCACCAACAGTAAATAACAAACTCTAATATTTTAATCCAAATGTAATTGTTTTTTGTCTTTATTTGAAGGGTCTTGCTGGAAGCAGGTACATACCTTGTAATGTTCTGTCATTGAGGAGGTAACTTTATACATGACATAACTGTGTCCCTTTTTCCAAATCAGTGCCATTGTGTCGGCTACTCTCAAGTGTCTTATGAAGTTCTACAACATTACAGATGACGTAAGTGTCCCATGTGCAACAGACAAATTAAACATTGCATTTCTGTGAGATTTTATGGACAAACCATGATGGCAAACGTTCCCTTTAAACCTGATGTAATCCTGTAGGATTTGCCAAAACCAATCAGAGCCAATTTCATCCTGAATGTCGAGACAGATGAGCTCTTCATCACAGCTGGTCTTCAGGACAGAGTTGTACAGGTATTTTACGTTCTTAAATTTTGACCTATAACTGAAATAAGACATTAGTAACTTTGAGAAGACATTGGCAGCATGGGATAACTTTCTTGACATTCTAATTATCATTTTGAGTGCAGGTTTTAATGTCAATATCACTTATACTTTCTCATGGTAAATGCCCGGCTGATCAGTGTTTGAACTATATTTACGAGAGTATAATGGGTACACGGTACTTTATCAGTCTGCCATATCTCAGCTTCTAAAACCTTAAGTCATTTTGTGCTTTACTGAGCTTGTCCTGTTAATGTTTTGGCAGGTCTATGAAGGTTTGGTCTACATGGATTTCAGCAAGAAGCTCATGGATGAACAGGGCTATGGTAATAACTCTACTACAATATAATACAATATTTTTATGTTCCTTGTTCCTCTGCCTAAATACATTTTGAATGCTTCTTTTTAGGGAACTATGTTTGTATGGGCATGACGGAACTTCCCCAGTTCTGGTTGGCTTACCTCAGTGACCCCAGTGACTCTGGACGCATCCACAGCAACATCAGACAGCGCTGGCTCAGTGGTAAACAAATGCAAACGTACAAAAATATGACGTCAACCTGAAATGAGACCGGTGTAATTATTGGTTTGTGGTAGTACAAGCCAGCAGAGTATCATCCAAATCCACTTTATTTATATAGGGAATTTAAAAAAACAGTTTCCAGAGACAGGAAATAATACAAAATAACAACAAAAGGAATACATGCTCAATTTGATATAACCAGTTTAAACAGTAACATGAAAGTCCACTCAAAGATTTAAAAACAAACAATAAAATCAAAGCCTAAAACTAACGAAACCCAGTGCAAAAAGGCTCAAATCTGAGTATTGTGCCCGCTGCAGAATTTTAGACTATCTGTAAGTGGGAAAGTGCGTCATGGGTGACTGATGCCAGAAAAAACTCTACACTTCCATTAGTCTAAACATCAAGAGTACATTTTTAAAAAAGTAAACCGCATTACACTGGTCTAAGCAAAATAAGAAGTAAGAGAGCACAGATTAATTTTAATAATTTAAAATATAAAACGTTTTTACTTTGGCTAAATCTGCAAATTAAAACTGCCAAATTTGACTTGTTTGTCATAGTTATTTCAGGGAACTCTCTTTTCTTTCTCCAGGACACTAGACAGTGGTTATAGGAAGAGACATGGAGGCTGAATGTTTCTGCTGCTGATTTCAGATCGGCACATGGCTGATATGGCTGACAGATAAGAGAACCTTTATTTAGCACACAAGGGGGAAATTCCAGTGTTGCAACACACAAGACATGACATGATTGGTCGAGAGGCTCACATGCTGTTATAGACTGATAGTGAAAGACAGGTGAAAGCAGAGAGGCAGGAGGTAATAGTGTTCCAGTTTGAGGTAACAGTTTAATTACTAGGTCATGTACTATTTTTGTTCTGTCTTGTTTTAAGGGGAGTCTCTGGTTGTTGAAGCCATGAAGACTTTTGCTGATCTGACAGATCAAGCGAGGTTGGTCAAAGCCGCAAATTAAGAACAAAACATATGCTGAAATTAAATCTTATTTTGAAATATTCATAATGTGCTTTAGGAATGCGCTAGAAACACAAGACTGGAGCCACTTGGCTCAGTTAATGGATCAAAACTTTGAGCTAAGAAGGTAAATATTCCTTTAATCCGATTGAAAACATATAGCTATGTATGTTTGAAGTAACGATACCAATCAATACCAACAGGATTGTGTACACCGATGGCTGTCTGGGTCCTGGAAATCTCAAAATGGTGGAATTAGCGCAGCAGGTAAATACGAATCCATATGTTTGCTCTGTTCAGCAGTCATTTCTGTTTTTGCATTGAACATGCAGAAACATGTGGATGTTTTGCAGTTTGGATCTGCAGTGAAGTTACCAGGCAGTGGAGGAGCTGTGGTCGGACTGTGTTTGGACCAAGCAAAACTGGTAAGACATTATTTAGATGGATGAGACCTGATTTTCCAATTTTATTTAATCTATTTATTTCACGATTTTTGTAGTTTTATTGCTGCACATTTGTCTAATGCCTTTATTTGCCACTAGATGGAGATGAGACAAGCTTTTCAGGAGGCTGGCTGTGTCTTCTGCGTCATCTCGCCACACAATCCTGCGTGCACCAGCTCGCTCTGAACATTCACAACTAATCATCTGCATATGGTCCACAGCATTTCACTGAGGTTATATTAATACTAGGAGCAAAGTAGTGATTCAGTTAGATTATGAAAAAATACATATATTTTTAAAGTTTCAACAATTAAGATTATTTCAATGTAAATGTTGAAAAGTACGATTGTAAAAAATATATGAATATCAATGGTTCGTCAATTTCAGCTATTAGAAACAGGAACAGAACAATAGATAATTATTTTTAAGTATGTACCCTTTGGCTGAACATTTAATATTATTTTTTTATGTATTGATTATTTACATAAAACTTTGCTAATAAGACCAAGATCATGCAAGATTGAAGATGACTTTAAATGAATCATTCTGTGTATAATTTGTAAAATATACGATTGTCATGTAATTGTAAATATTTTAATCAATGTCATAAATAATATTTTATAAAGAATGAAATGTTTTCAATTGTGAATCAGATCAAACAGTTCGAGGATTTTAGATGCAAAGGAAGAAATAAGAAAGCTAAACCCCTCAAAACAAATACGACTTTAGAGTTTATTCAAAATTGTTCATGAAATGTAGCATAAACTAAAAAGTTAGTAGTTCTGCCTCACCTCAAGAAAAATCTACTCCAGTGTTTCCCAACCAGGGGGACGGGTATACACGAGCACTTACCAGGGAGTACTTGGAATTAATTCAGATTTAAAAGAAAGGTGCAAATGTAGAATATATGAATAGAAAACTTTCTTCGCAGTACTTTCTATGGCTGCTCGATATTGGAAGTTATGCCTACTGCAGTATCAATATTATTGCAATATTTAAACATACTTTTTGACTGATTTATATATATTATTATATTAAACAATTATATTCATGCCTTATTGCAGTCCTATTTCTCCAACCTTCAAAATAAAAAATCATGCTTTATCACGTTTTCATTTTAAAAACAATACATTTCTGTCAGACCTTGGGGTTATTGCGATATAGTCTATTTAGCTGAGTAGATGGTGATTATTACGGTAGCCAGTATATTGTGTAGTGAGGAGGTATATTATGCAGCCCTTATAATATTCCTATAGGATAATTGTGGATATTAATATTATTAATATAATAATTACTTGATTGTTTATGTGGTTATTTTTTTTCTATGTTTTACCGTACACTTTTTTTTGGCACATATTTTCCAATGTGATTTTCAAACTACAAACGGCAAACAAACTAAAAAACAAATAAATAAAATAACAAGTTGCGCACCACTGCTTCGAGCCTCGTGTGCGCTTGTTAGTTACGCCCCTGTCCCACTGTCAACATCCAGGGCGCATCTGTAATTGGCTGGCCGCTCCAGAGGCGGGGCAGCGGGGCGGAGGGGCTCTGCGTGCCCGTGCCGCGCTGCTCTCCGCTCGGCTACGCTCCGTCGAGGATACCGCTACTGCCGCGGCTCTTGCGTCCCTCTCCACTGTCGTCCACTCGTGCGTTCACAGAGGACCCCCATGGACTAACCAGAGGGGTCGGCGAGCAGTGGACGGTGGACAATGGCGGCCAAAGAGGACATTTACAGCAAAATCCTCCCTCGCAGGCTCCGGCAGAATCGTCTCGGTTCGGTCAAATGCGGCTCCAACCTGGACGTGCTGCTGTCCATGGGTTTCCCCAGACCGCGGGCGTGAGTACCGGGCAGGGGCTTGTTGTGTGTGTGGGGGGGGGTGGCTGGGTGTCAAAGGTCGTCCCGAGGGGGGGCTCACAACCTGTTTGTGGAGGGTTTATAACGGGGTTCACGCGCAGCATCACTCGCGCACCGCTGCTGGGTCGAGGAGTCCGTAAAGTGCGCGTATTTTCGCCGCAACGCACGGGCCATAAATGACAGTGAAGTTATTTATCAGAGGAAATGGACGAGGCACAGCCGCGCAGAGTGAACCGCGGATAATGAGCCTAACACTTACACATTTGTCTTAGGTTTGGACTCTTGTCGAATACACTTGAAACTGTAGATGTGCTGCGGCTGAGTTTTGTTTTCAAAGTGGGATTCTGTTCAAAGTGCATCCAGGATTGTGCTCTTTAGACAAAAGACTGACATGTTTGTTGTTGATTTGCTAATTGCGACCATTCAAATAGCAATATTGTGCATTCCTACAATTTGTTTTAGGTTTTGACTCTTATTTAATACCTTTTACTACTATGATAAGTGCTTTTCCATAACTGAACTGCACTCCAGCCAGCCTATTACATAAGGTAGACTTCATACAATAGATTTAGTTTCATAGACTACATTTGTAGCACTTAATTACAACTGAGAAGCTTCGTTGAAGTTTTACAGAGGTCAATCTTTATTTTTTCTGGCTCAAACCACCACTTCCTTTTATCCATGCCACAAGTCAGTTCTTCACTTGAACACTGTTTGTGTGAATGAATAAAATGTTTGTCTATAGGACTAGCCATTTAGCTTATCCATTTTCGTTAATCATAGGCTACTTGGACCTTCCACGGGAAAGAATATACACACTTTATTTGGATGAATTATTTTGGTAGAATACTTTCTGAGTACATTTTATAAAACATTTTGCCTACATAAACTTGTTTAGCTGGCAAATTAAATGAAGTCGCTTAAATTGTACCTTAAAAGTCCCCGGAAGCCACTTTGGGGTCTCAAAGTTCTAGGCTTTATTGCAGGCTTCAGTATTTGGTTATTTTTGTATTTCTTTATAACCAGGAGATTAAGTGCAGTCTTGGCTCCCACATTTCGACTGGGAGGGAAACTGTAGCACGTGAAGGAAACCGGCATGGCAGACACAGAGAGAACATGCAAATTCCACAGAGTTCTTGGTCTGGGAATCAAACTCAAGCCCTTTTTTGTTGTGATGCAGATGTGCTAAACTATACGCCACAGCACCACCCGTGTTTATTTCGCAACAAATGCCGCAAAGCCGTTTCTTTTTAGTTCTTTCCAAGGGCGTTCTATTATTTGGACGGCGCCATTTTGGTTGTCAACTTTTTACGTCATTTTAGTTTTGAATTGTTTTAATAGCCAGCTTTTTTTTACTTTCCATTGATTCATTTTGTCGATGAGTCTTCAGTCCAGGGACTTCTTGTACACTTACAGCAGTGATTTTGATTGCAAATGCATTCATTGTCTAATATCGGTTTACAGTAGGTTCATTGGATCATTATTGCACCGTGTGTCCTCATAGAAAGTAACAGAACGCCTTGTGTAAAAGGCTCGTGCCGTTTGTGAATGAAGGGACTGTGTGTGATTTGGACTGAGTTTTGGGTCCACATCTGTGAAGCCACTGCCCCACAGTAAACACAACATGGGTTTGTCGGGAGAGCAGGTTATGCACCGAGGTAAACACACTCGGCCTGACTTCCTGGCATTTCAGAGACACTTTTGATCCTGCGTGAGACTTTCCACTGCGCACTCAAAGGCATCGGCCATGAAATCGAGGTCAAATGTTGGACTAATTAACACAACTAACTAATGGATAATTGAATATTTGTCCATTTGTTTAAAACAAATTCAACAGAAGACTAAAACATATGAATTCACCCCGACTTTAATGGAAATTCATGCGCATTTTCTCACTGTTTTTGTCATGGATTTTGCTGCTGTTTTGTGATTCTATACGTGATTTTCCCACTGCTTAGTTGTTACAAAGCTACTGATCTGTCACATTGAGGTTATTCATTAAAGCGACCATGGTGTCAAAGCAGGGCAAATCAGATTAAAGTATAACGGTAAGCATAATAATAGTTTCCAGAGTTGTTGATTTGCCGCTCGCTATTGCTTCAAGACGAGAGCGCGAGGGGAAAATGGCTTCGTACTCTTTCCTCTCGGCTTGTCAGGTTTCGTTGGTCACTGCGCTACGGCGACTCATCTTCTCCTATAAACGCGACCCACTAATTTTACCCAGGCTGTGGAGACGATGAGTAATCCGACTAGCACCTGTAGTCTGGACTGACAAATCGGCAGCACACAATGTATTGGACTATCATGGACAAATCTTTCGTTGTTTTCAGTACTAATATCTTTTAATTTGATTTATTGGGATTCAGATGCCTTTTAGTAAATGTAAATATTATGTAAATCAGATTGCATCCTAGAATACCAGTTAATTTTGAAGCGCATTAGTTGGCCCGTTTTGAAAGATTATAGTTGATGATGTATTCATGATGCATTCATGATGTATGTATTTTCCAGGAATTGTGAACTGTTCTACATCTAAATTGCATTTTCATTGAATTTACGCCAATTTGGCCTAAAAGGTGTTGTGTAAAGGTGAGATGTCTCCATGGAGATGTTATTACTTTGCCTGGAATGTTCCACAGCAGGGCACAACACATACTTAACACCATGAGGAAAAGCAGGTGACGCCAGACCAAGTTACAAGTCAGATCTGTGGAGAGAGTGTCAAGGTATTTGTATAATAATAACAAACATGTGTCATTGAAAAGGTTGTATGCCATACTGTGAAATATTCGGACAAAGCATAAACTTCTCCAGTAAGAAAAGCAGGAGGTAAAATCTGCACAATGAAGGTTTCATAACAGTGCGGCTTGAAATGACATTTGACCTTTTTAAAAATGCTCTTTAGTACCTTTACTTTGGCTTCTCATGTTTTAGAAAAAAAATAAAAAAAATTAGACCTTCTTCATGTCACTCTGGCTTTTCCCACGCTAGGAACTGACCTTTGGTTTCCATCTACTGGCTGCAGAGGGAATTACATACAAGAGAAACAGATGCTAGCTTGCCTCCCGATGTGCTAATGTTATTATGGACTTAAAAACAGCGCAGAAGATGTCGGAGCTTTGAGTTGCTTTAGCATGTGGCGCTATTGTTCACATTTTATCACACATCACACATTCTGCATCCTCATATCTTATTTCTCAGCTGGATTTCCTGTTTGTGTTTTATCAGACCAGCTGTGGTGGCCTCAGACGGCATCGTGGAGACAAGCTTGTTATTTCGAGACCCTTTTTAGCTTTTAGGCTTTTACCGGTGAAGTTTATTTTTACCCCCGCTCGTAGTATTTTTAGTCCAGGGGAAATCTTGTGTTCTCGCTCAGACATCTGTCAAAGGCGAGGTTGGGGCGGCGTGTCGGAGGAAACCCTTGTTTGATGAATGAACCGTCCCAAAGGCAGTAGGCCGCGCACTCCCCCGAGGCCGAGGCAGTCTCCTTTACTTCCCCCCCATAACAGCTTTACCTCTTTTATGTCATTACTGCCTCTAAAGGGGTTGACCCACTAAATTCCCCGTCCCGCTGCAGGTGTCCTGGTTTTCCCGCTCTGAAAGGATTACGCGTGTGTATTAAGATTACATTTGTTATAAGCTTCAGGGAGTTGGGTCGGAGAGGTTTTCCAGCGGCATTGATTTAAATTGAGTAAGATAATGCAGCGGACGGAGCGTTGACATGTCCGTGTCAGAGCGCAGTCAATAAGGCCCATAACATAATATCGAACTGTGAGAGAGATTATGCAACTGGCCATTTTTAGATGTGAAGGGTTATGTAAAGCTTTGGTTTATGTGGTGGGTGAATTACAGTATTGTAATAAAACATCCAATGGAAGCAAATCAGTTAATATGTTACTTTATCGACAAACTATATACCTTTGTTTGAGTAGTGCTGCCAAACGAGCAAAAATAAAACAGTTATTTTACAGTCATTTCACATTTTCTGATACTTAAACCGCAACTAATACATTTAATGATGTCTGTTATAGGGTTGTCAAAAGAATAGAAAATCAGATACTAATTCATTACTAAATTACTACAAATTAATTACTGAAACTAGTATCAAAACAAGGGGAAAAAATCACAATAACAGGAAAAACTGTTTAAAAATGATATTTAGCTTTATTTAAACTACAATAAAACCACAATGTTGAATAAATAAAGGTCTATTATTTTGTGCTGACATTTTTAAAAACCTTGACCTAAAAAGAGCCTTTTTATCATCTTTATGGTATAGAAATTGGTATTGAGAGTTGAGTATATTCCTTCGTATCAGAATTGATCCTGACAGCACTAATTTGTTGACACATTTACGCTGGATTGACTAAACAGTGTCAGGAAATCGTCCAAACATAAATATTCTACCTAGCTTTTTTTCCTCATAGCAGTGTAAGATCAGCGTAAAGCAGCCATTTGTTTGCTGGTTTTGAAAGAAGAGACAAACCCCACCACTTCTCTCTCTTTCTCTGATCAATAGTTGCCATATCCATCACGGTCGAAACAGGAAATGACTGAAGGTCTGCGCATCGACAACAGGTTAAATCACTCCCCAAACCGAATCGATCTCACGTTATTGTTCCCTCTTTAGAAGACAAGCTGCTTCCTGCGAGTCACAAGGTGCAACTCACTCTGTAACGAACAGCCTCGGGCCTGTCATTTTGAATGTAACGATCAATCATGCAGCGAACGTCACGCTGCGGCTGAGTCAATCTGGGGAGATTTTGGCTGTGAGACTTTTCCCCAACATCAAACGTTGTCTATCTGTAAGGTTCTGTCACGTTCAAATTTTAACGATTTAATTGCAAAATAAAAGACTCAAAACCAATTTTAATACCCTGAGAATCATTTTTTTTTAGACACCATAATGTATTTTTCAACACAATATAACAATGGCTTCTTTACTTTTACCTTGTGGTTCTGATAAATATCAAGGTCGTTCTGACAACTTTGACTTATTTGTGTATTTATTTGTGTATCAACACCCAATCAAATCAATCTTAGTATGTGGGTATGCTTAGTTCTGACAATCAAAGTATTGCATGCAAATTAGATTAGATGCATGTTTTAAAAGGAGGCCATGTAGAATTTTAGTTTCAATTTTCACAAACCTGACCTATCTGTGTCCCTAGATACGAGGTAAACCGAATCAAACATAGCTTTGATAACAATTGTAGCGTTTATTTCATCTCAATCTTACAAAAAGCACTGGACATGAAGGCCACGTTGTTGATGTTGTCGCTCTATTACCTTTTTTTTTAAGCCAGTAAAAGTGCAGGCTACTTGCAGCTCAAGATTCAGCTCATTCGCATTTCAAACGTGTCCTATATTTGAGAGAAGACTGATTATCTATTACGAGACTCTCTGGCATTTCAGAACATCTTAGTAGAAGTTCAAACTACAAGGTCATCTGTTTTTTTATGGAGACACAGCGACATTTTGTTTTTTGCAGAGAACCCTGTATTTGAGTGTCTACGACAATCTACTGCAGTTTTATCACTTTGACCTCTTCAGTATTGACACAAAGCTAAATTTATAGTTTTGTTTCATTAGACTGTGCCATGGATTATAGGTTTAAACATTAGAATTTGAGACAGTTGCATCTTCTTCTGTTGGTCAGTGTCATAAATGCCGTGCGTTTTGCTTTATCAGATTGACACCCACTCACTTCCTGTGCATGTATCTATGTAGGTTTTCTGCTTTTTCTGGTCAGAAATGGAACACAGTCACGCCAAATGCAGCTCTAAGACATTTTCAGACTTTACCTTAATTTCCTCCTGAAGTTTGTTTCTTTATTCTTCAGAAAGATAATCTTTTAGTAGTGACCTTGTGAAAGCAGCGTTGAGCCAAGGCTGTATGCTGCGTCACTAGAACACATTCAATACAATCTTTTTTTATCATACATTTTTGGAGTTTTACAGGGCTGTGCGATGTAATTGTCAATGCTCAGCGCTGGAATTTTTAATCAAGAGGTCCACAGCCGATCCTTTGAAAAATGTGTTCAGATTTTGGAGGCAACTCCGTATTCATGGGTTTAAATGTATTGTTTACAACGACAATTTTGAGCTCTTTTCACATTTTGAACAGATCAAATATTTCGTTTTGAATTGTTAATTGCTATGGCAACAGTGCCCATGGGTTCTTTATGTTGAGGAAATCAACTGTTAAAGCCATTTCTATACAGTTTTAAGACCTTTTTTATAAAGTTAAATCGATCAGTATGAAAAAAGATGATTATTTTTTGATGAGCTTATTTTTAGACCATGGGGAATTAAATTGGAGTAAGAATGTGACTATGTCTGCTTGAAAAAACAAACAAACATGCATTTCTATTGCTCAATGGATGCATTCACACTTGTTCCAGTTTGATTTGACCAGTTTAACTCTGATGTTGTGGTGGTTTGGTCCTGTTTTAGCCCCGGATTAGCCCTGGCTTTGTCCATGCTTAGTTTTGGGTTTAGTCTCGGTTTAGTTCCTATTTTAATGTGGCGTTTGTGCAGTTTAATGCTCTGTGCCAGGGCCTTGTTGCTCATTTCATTTTTATGTCTACCCGTGTTGAGCCAGGACACTTGAGGCTACAGTTGCTGAGGTGGCGCTGGTGGGTTTTATTTGGGTCCAGGGGCTGCTGGGATGGACAGCTGTGTGTCAGACGGGCCGACAGCTGTAGCATGTTCTACGATCGTGTGTCGGTCCAGCGCTAACAGCGAGTTTTAAATGTTACGGAGGTAAAGTTGGAGCGGTCCAGTTCAGATTGATAAAATGTATGGATGTAGTAGTATTTTAGTATGGTTTGTGTACAAGAAAAGAAGGCAGATGATACGCAAATTGTCAGACCCCACACCTAACACTTGTTTGAGTGGTCGACTATTCAGCAATTATCGGTTATTTCTACTGTACAGTGCATTTTGAACAACTGAGGGCCTCTAGATGGGGACTATTTACGGATAAAGTGTATTATTGATGAAAATGAGGAATCGTTTTTTTTTCTTTCTCCAGTTAATCGTTGCAGCCTATCATATTGAATAAAATGGGTGCACGGTATCAAAACAAGAAACAAAATTTGATCTTTTGTTTCCAGAACAGTTTTAGATTATACTTAGAACTAGCAAAAGACGACATGGTAACATAAAGAAAGTACTATTAGTTTTGTGTTTTTGGACTATCATTGTTGTATCAAAATCGGTATGAAAAAAAAGAGAAGAGCAGTTTGTAGAATTTCGGGTGTCCAAACATATTTTTTTTCAGCGAGGGCCGCATTTTGAAAGTTATACGGAGCAGAGGGCCACAGACAACCAGACAATGAAGTGAGTCATTCGAAATGTTGCATTTGACATAGTTTGGATGAGCCTTTAATAAGACTTGGAACATTAATATTAGGTTGGTATAACATCAAAATGCTTGAATTTCTTTTTGTTTTTTCCAATTTTACAGTAAAAAGTAGTACTTTTTGAAAAAAAAAAAAAGTAGTACTTTTTACTGTTCAAATCAAAGCTAAAAACTGTTTTGTTTGGCTGTGCATATGACTGAAATGCTTTTCTTTGCACTCTTCTCTTTTATGTCTTGAACTATTTGACGGATAGCCTGAAAATGGCACTTTTAAATTAAGATTTTGTGATTCCTGCCATGTCTTTGTGATTTTAATGCATTTTTTTCCTGTTGTGTGAAGCACTTTGAATTGCCTTGTGTGCGAATTACACTCTACAAATAAACTTGCCTTGCTTTGCCTACTTTTTGTTGTTTGAACCAACTTAGCGGGAAGTCGGAGGGCCAACAAAAATTGGTCTGAGGGCTGCATTTGTCCCCCGGGCCGTAGTTTGGACATGCCTGATATAGAGTATCAAGTCTATTCCTTAGTATCAAAATCTCGTTTTTTCGTAAGGCTGTAGCACTAACCTTGGGCCACAGTTGACATTGCTGACTGAGCTGTACCGACTATTTTCATCCAAGAAATGGCGCTCTAAAACGCTCTGGAGTGGAGCATCTCTCATGAATTATAGATGGTTGTGTTTTCAGCCCCTGTATTTGCCGAAACGCAGATGAATACAACTTTCTGGGGCAGGTCTCGTCTCGTCGCTATACTTTTACAAATTGCTTCCACTTCGGTGCGGCCATTTTGAAGATGAACGCGGCGAGGATTTCATTCGAAGCGTCTTGTTCGAAAGCCCTTGGACAAGGTCGTGTGGAAGTGATTATTCTCTTGTCTGAAACGGGAGAGGTGCCTGAGCGCTGCAGATCATATCAGACTCATTTAAAGCTCTGTCCGGAAACAGTCCAACAGAGAGAGATCAGATTATGAACCATCGCCTGCACTCTGTATCGCACGGCTTGAAACGAGGTAGTGTCAGGCTTAGTCCACGCAATAAAGTCAAAGCTGCAAAAATGTCTGGATGGTAATATTTATTTGTAGTTAATTGACCGTAAGTTAACTATATTTTAACAAGCTTGCCTTTTGTTGGGAAACACAATTGTCTAATATTTGTAAATATATTTGAAAATGGTGATATGTTAACACTCTAAGAAAGTTGGAACTTATTTCGATTCAATTTATCTTTGCATATTTCAAAATCACAAATTCAGTCGCCGAGGAGGGCTTACAAAATTGTTGATTTAATCATCAGAAACTATGTCTCACTTATGTCTATATTTAGGAAAGCAAGCTGCATGAATTAAAACACCAGCAACAAAATACAAGCACGGCAAGTTTATTTTCAGAACACAATTCCTACACAAGGCAATTCAAACAGGAAAAAAGAGAAGAATGCAAAATATATACTGCAAAAAGATTGCTGTGATGATCTATACTTATGTTAATATCTTGTTTTTACACAAAAAATATCCAAAAATACATGATTATCTTAATGAAAATCTGAATTTATTTCAGTTCAATTTACTTTTGTTTAGCCCAAAATCGAAACAGTATTCGCCTCGAAGGGCTTTATAAGAAACAAAGTTTAACAAAACTAGATTTGTAAAAAAAACAAAAACTATACCTAACTTTTGCCTATTTGAGACGTCAAGCTGCATGAATTAAATAAAGCATTATAAATACTACAAGATTATAGTGACGGAATTTGGGCTTTATATCTGGTTTTTGATGAATGAAAAACATTAAAACGGGAAATGTTTTCACAGATAAACTATATTGGCAAAAATGTATATCTTATCAGTATTTCTGTAAAATGTTGACAAAACAGCAGAAATACCCCTTATAGCCTCACTTGAAAGATAGTTTTTTTTTTTTCATTGTCATTTTTAATCAGCTCTTTCTTCTCTTTCATTTTTTACTATAAATTATTTACTCAATATTCAAATTCTGCTTATCTTCAAAATAACATTCACGATATTATCCAAATGTTGATATATTGCCAAATTCGACTTGGTATGATTTGATTTCAAACTGTAAATTTCGCACAAACCAGTGTTCAGAATCAGAATCGTAGAATCAGAATCAGAAGAGAAAAGAGTTTATTGCCATTGTCAATGAACAAAATTCAAAACATAGGAACTTGTCTCGCCTTAAGGTGCAACATAAAACACTGAGTAATAATAAAACAACATATATTCAATCACAAAAAGGCATGCATTAGGTTTAAAATTACTATACATAAAAATAAAAATAGGCATTCTAATAACAGACCACGTAAAAATAGCATTTCTATGTACATGCTGTTGTGTGCCTATTGGATTTGTGCCCATCCCAAACTTAAGTGGAGGTTATTGACTGCCAAATCAATATGTGTCACTGCTCACAGGAAGTAGATGATTGGCTCTAAAAACCTTGAGAGAAAAGCCAAAATGCCTTCCCCATCCAAGCTGCTAGATAATGATGATACAACTCGCGTCTTAGTTCAGAATATGTAGGTGTGAAAGCGAAAGTGAAGCATTACATTTGATGTGCTGTGGACTGTGTGGAGCTGGTCCCAGGACAGTCGTGTGGCCACAGTTGCTGAGGCTGCGGCGCTGACAGCTGCTCTTTGTTTCATACCAACAACTGTAACGTGTCATGTGTCATAAGGACTTGCACACGTCAAAGCCAGGTTATCATTGAAAAGCCCGTTTAGTGGAGCCATTGTGCAGGGGACATCACTGCAGTCGGAATTTTAGCAGCGAGAGTCAATGGTTAGGAATGACATTTTCTCCTGTAATGCTAAATGTTAATGTGCTTCTGTTGTAAGTGCTGGTTCTGTGAGTTAAAGCATGTGACCCCTGTCCCCCTGACCCCCATGGGAGACAATAAAGGATTATCTTACACAATTCCTTTAGACAATAGAATGTAATGTTCACAACAACACAAAGAATAGTGTCTTTATTATTACCCTGTGTTCCAAGTATTATAGACCATAAGCTAATCAGAATTATTCAAAAAGGTCACATTTTCATATATATTTGTAGTTTCAACACTTGTAGTATCTGGTTAGTTAGTTAGTATCTGGGTATAGTTTATTTTGGACAACCGTAATATTCTGTTCTTCCATTATTATTCTCATTTGTGTACATTGGACCTTTCGTAAAAGGATTAAGGTCAAGCTAAGATTGGACATTTTATTTGCAGGAAATACTTAAATAGTGCTAACGTCACTTGTAATTAGACCCCGCAGCCTACAGACGTTTTTCTCGATGACTTTGCTGTTAAAATGTGCTTTGTCACGTATCAGAGAAGGCCATTGTTGACGTCAGTACTGACAACAGCAGTACAGACACAAATGTGATGTTGGAAATGTTCTCTCTCAGTTTCGAAGGACAAATGACACGATCCAGAGTGAATCCCCTGTTGTTAAAAAGTTTAGAGGCTATATTTGTGGAATATTAGTTGTTGCACCAGTGTTGACGTTGAGACAACCTACAGGCTTCTCTTACTTCAAATTAGAAAGTCCATGTAAGACCGTCAATATTGTATTTTCAGATGTTTTACCTAAATTATTATGTGAGCTCCGTGATCTGTACAGTTTGTTGTCACCTAATTTCTTATAAATTAGACTTTAATCCTGTGCTATTTTGCTCCAAAGGCTTTATTTCCAGTTGCAGACCTTGTTGTTTTTGTTCAGATGATCCAAACAACATCCAGGTGCATTGTGGGCGACGACGGGAGAGTTTGTGTTTGCAGCAGTTACAGAAGTGTAAAGCCAAACTTCAGACTTCTCCTCACAAAGCTGCACTGTCTTGTACTTTTTGTGCGATGTTTATATCGTTTTTGTGTATAATTATATACCTTTGTGACTGTAGAAGGATGAACGCAATCTAGTGACTTTGAGTATCCAAACACTTCTGAAAAATAAAGGTGGTTCATGAGTCTGATGTAATGTTATGGCTGATCATCAATGTTTGCCCATACCCAGAGGTGTGCCGAAATATCGAAATATCGCTATATCGTGATACTAAATTTGTTGATACCGTATCGCTTTCGTGGGCTGCTGCGTTGATAAAAATCGACATGAGTCATTTTTGGTGTAATTTCCCGAATGATTTTGTGACCGCACTACAATGTTGTTGCTTGTTTAAAGAAAGGAAACTTGTTTACTTGTTGACATTTTGACTATCGTGGTGATTAAAATGGGTGTATTTCATTTTGAGTTCGTGCAGGTCGTGGTTTAACGAAGAAAAATGCTGTTGAAATGTATTGGGTTCTTTAAAAACAAAATCGTGATGTATCGTAGCATATCGTGAGCAATATATCGATTATCGCGTGTGTCATGAGCCATGTATCTTGCATCGAGGGACCCTGTGATTCCCAGCCCTATCCAGAGGTTTGTCTCTCTGGAAACACGTCTGATTTGGGACACTGTTGAGAAGTCTATAATCACAGTTTGGGTTTTGTAACTGAGGATGTGCCAGGGATGAATGGATCAGCGGCCAAAGTAGATTTCACGTGCCACTTAATCTCACGCTCAATTTAAAGATGACTTTACGGGCGGACGGTGCCAGCTCTTTTCACGTTGTCTAAACCCGATTGTTAGTCACCGCCGTCTCCTTGCGCCCGCTCTTATGTTTTCGGGGCGCCCTGAGATGGATGCAGTGCGGTTGTGTGCTCGCTGACGACCCGACCATCTGTGCGCTCGAGCTGCTTCTGCCAAATCAGAGCCTGGATGCGCTCCAGCTCCTGTTGCCTGGCCTCGCGCTCACTCCACCGTGACACTGGGTTTGGCTGGACGTCCCGCTCGCTCTGCCCCTCCCCCAGCGCTCATGTAATCCTCCTGCTGCTGCGGCGCTGGAGCCCGTTGTTATCGAGAGAAAATGAGATGATGAGATGTTTAATTACAGAGCTGATTAGACAGAAGGAAGATGGAGTGTTTTGCAAGCTCTTTCACTACGAGCCTGTTTTATCAAACCGTAGGCGTGTTGCATGGGATTTACTTTTAGAAAATGTGCATTATTTCTGCAACAAAACTGATGTGTAAATGAGATAAGTGACTCTGCTCTTGCTTTTGTAATAATAGTACATTAGAGAAGGTCACAGTCTTGTGTCGAAGTGGCTCCTGGTGCAGCCTGTGGGTTCGAATCCTGACTCCAACAATTTGCTGCGTGTCCACCCTTCTCTCTCATCACACATTTCATGCTGCCTTTCCTGTCTAATAAATCCTACGGGCCAAAAAATCTTTAAAGAAAAAATAATTAGTATACAAATTAGATTAAATTACACATGTTATGTATTATTTGTATTATCATTGGCCTTTTAAGATGCTCTTGAGCACCGTTTACTGTGGCATCTCATGTTGTAGAACAAAAAACAAAATTACTTCATGTCACTCAGGAATTTCCCACGGCAAGAATTTACTTCGGGCTCCATCTACTGGCAGCAGAGAGAAAGGAGAGATGAATAAATGCTAGCTTTCCGCCGACATGCTATAAGCTTATGCAGTCACGCAGTAATAATGAACATGACTGGTGATTATGGGAAATTCAGATTATGAGTTCTGAGTGTTTTGACACTCGGAGATGAGAGGACTTGCAACTCAATAGAAGTCATCAAACAAGCAAACTCAAGCTAAATACAACTCCATGTATGTTTTTCATGAGGGAACACTGTTTGCATAATATGTGTCCTTTAAGTCTCTACTTCTACATTTATTTCTCAAAAAGGCTCGATATAAAGGAGATGAAGACTGCCTGTCATTAAACCATCACATTTAAAATCTAACTGGTTTACATACAGCGCTGTGGGTCAAGCACATGAGAAATGTAAATGCCAAATGCGTTTTTTCCCGTCAATATTGTTTTAATTTTTTACAAACCCAGGACAGGCTCAATGTTTTTTTCAGTATTAAGATGGCAAACCAAAAAAATAATCCCTAAATGTTGCATAAAAGTGCATGAATGTGCATGAATGTCACTATTGGCAGCAGCAGTATTACATAGTTGTTGTTTTTTTAACGATTTAGCCAGTGTTCAAAATGTTCAAACCCACATAGATACTATGCATAATTTGGTGTATTGCCCACCTCTTCATGACATCCTGTATTTTATCAGAAGTCAGGCTGTCAAAGAAAACCCACAACTTTTCAACTTAAGAGTCAAAGTTGCAATTCTGTCAAGCAGTTTTCTGATCACAATCAAACAATTCCCTGGTGTTCGCAATATGCAGATTAGGTGAAGTGTCCCGTTCAAGGACAAAATGACGGTACACACTGGATATTGGGATCAGAATTGCCAATCATCACCCGCTCCCCCGAATAAAAAAACCGCTGTCACTTTGAGATCCAGCGCGTGTCAGAATCGAGCCGTGATCAAAAAGGGGAAAAGATTACATGCAGACAACCCTCATGTATTAACGATAAATGCTTGTATTCTCCAAATCCCAAATGTGCTGCATCCACCATTTAACACATTTAGAATATGGACAAAACATATCGATTAACCATTTGATTTTGGAGACTCAGCTTGAAGAGGAAACCACTCCACTTCAGCCGAGTAAGAACGGCGTGTCAAGAAAAGTTAACAGAGAGAACGCGCATCATACATTTGCTATCGCGGCGTACGGAAACGTCATCCCAGAGTCTGCTCCGTGCGGACGTGATTAAAAGTAGGACGAGCGCCTTTTATCTTACAGTAGCTCCGTGCTGTTCGTCTGAGTCAGCCGCCCAAACGAGGACGAGCCCCGTTTAAAAGAGCTGCAGATGTGCTCCTCTCCCTGTGACCTTAATGTGTGAGTGCAGCAGTGTGTAACATAATGTGCGCTTTCAAAATCACAAGCACATGAAATAAAGTGTCACATCGTTGTACCGTGTATTATAGAAATCGGTAGCGTTCAGTTTTTGCTTTTGCTATACTTATTCCGAGGAAATTATATTAACCAGTTCCAGGTAAATGAAAGTTGAAGTAAACATGCAGCCAAAAGCGTTGAAGTATATTGTTGTTTTTGGATGTGCAGTCGTCATATTTTAAGTGTTACAACTTTTCGAAAAACACCAAAATCCTGCTGATGCAATTTCAAACTATAGTGATATTTCTGCACAGCTACAGTGACTTTACACCTATAATTTAAGGCAAATAAGTCCCATATTTTCGACCTTGAACAGTCCATTGTGTTCTCTAGTAACAAAACCGTGCATTTAACAAGTGGTGCACAAAGTTAATTGTTGTATTATGTCTAAAGAGTCCAGCAAAAGTCTTTAAATGAAGACATCATTCACCTTCAATAACAAGCAGCTCCACAAACAACCACAGTCACAAAGAAACTACAGCGGGAACACATTTAGTTATTTGTTTATTTCTTTGTCCAATCCACATAAACAAGATAGAATAAGTCCATGAGAATGTATTCAAACTGACAGCATTGTGTGAAAATGTCTGGATGATACGTACAGTAAATGTGCTGGTGGCTTGTTTTGGAAAGCTCTTAAAAGACATGAAATCTGAATGGAAAGTTTATTGAGGCACATATTTCTGAAGCGCTGCTGGTGTGGCATTTCAAAATGTCACTTTCTGTGGAAATAATACAGAATTATGAAGTCATTTTGAGCTGGAAACATTTGTGGGTCTGTAGTTAATTCACATTCTGAAAGTTGCACTTCATGTGACCACAAAACCACTACAGGTAATAAACGTTATGAATACAGTTGTTTTAGATATTTGTTATATGACATTATGACACAAATTAATTGCTCTTTATATTTAATTGTGGCTATTCTCTCCAGTTCCTATAGTCACAAATGTTGTATCGCTCTTGTTTTTTTTGCTGTGAAAATGATTTAATTGCTTGGACACCTGTCAATCACAGGTCCTGGCCCCACCCACCACTCACATCTTTTTAACCGGTTTAGTTGTAAGTAGGGATGTCACAATATAGCATTTTGGCATTGTGATTATTATATTTTCTCGATTTAACTGCGTTTTACTGAGACAAAAAAGAATGAATTTCCTTTCATTCCCGTTGTCAACACGTTACCGTTATTCAAGTTTGTGAGCAGCTTTATGGACTCAAACTGTCTGAGTGACAAAATGGTAACGTGACATAAACAACAACAAGTACTTTACATTTATTTTTATTTTTTTTTACTGTAGATTTAACTAAGAAGATGTAATTTTGAAATGGTTAAAATGGTCACAATTATTATTATTTTTATTACAATTACACTGTGACCTGAACAATCACAATTATTGATTAAGCAATGAATCTTGACATCCCTAGTGGTAAGTGGGGTAAAGTATAGTCTATAATACGATCATGACACAAGAATATTTTACTTTTTTTTTTTTAAACTAAATACAACTGCATACATTTAAAGACTCAAAGGTAAGCTTTGGTTCTTTGATCATAATAATGACTGTTTTACCCTTGGAGCTCGTAAACGTCTGGTATCGCCCACTTTTATGCCTCTATTGGATTATTTCTATATTCAAGGATATTTTACCCTTCTATTTGAATCGGAAATGTGCTAAAATGTGCCTTTATGCGTCTTAGTTTGAGGTCCAAATATCACCTAAAACGAGAAAGGACCATACAATTCACTTCAAAAGGACAGAAATACCACTTCGTACACTTGATTACATTAGACGTGTTTTCATCCTTTTGCTGTCATTTAGAGACAATACACACGCCGTATTCTAATTTAGCACGTCTCCAAAACTGCAATATTATCCCATTTACTATACATCTCACATCTCCAACTTAAATGCATGCAAAGTTCTCTCATATTTTGCTGGTGGGGCAGATTTAGTTGGTGTTTCAGTATGTGAGCGCGTTATTAAACAGCAGCGCCCCCGGGACGGCGTACAGTAGCTCAGGAAAAAAGATTAGCGTTCCCATTGTGAAGGCGGAAGTTTGTGTCCTCGTCCTCCTCGCGCTGCAGCACAATGAGGCTCAGTTTAGAAACACTGTGTCCACGGTAACAAACTCACATTGTGCCAGTACAACAGCAGACAGACACTGAAGAGGACCAAGTGTGAGGAGCCACACAGGAATATACGAGGGGACTGTCGACCTTTTGAGGACTTTTCGGCTTAGACGTGCACTATATGTAACTTTACTGCAATACTTGTTCCTCAGCACGATATTTAACCTGCCCATCTTACATTTGTTCAGTTACAGATGTTTTAATTGCTTTAAAATACATGAAAAGCATGATTTGGTTTTACTTTGGACTCGGCCTGGTGAAGTCACTATAGCTTATCTTCATGGAGATAGATAAGTTTAATGCCGTGGTGCCCAAATGTCCACCCTAACTCATACTCAACAACATAACTCAGACATGTGACTCTCGCATTTGGGTAAAACAAAAAATCAGCTAAACTCCGGCTAAAAATGTCTTGATCTACACTGTCCACCAGTCCTGGAAGTAGGACCTAGGACATTCTTGCTCTCAGTCTTTATTCGGAGTAACATGTCTGCAGGTGGATTTTTACTTACTGTACCTCTAAACATGAGAGTAGCACATTAAAAACACATTATATTATATTATTCTGGCTGATGGTGTTTGACTGTAGGAGTTGTGTCATTTAGTCAATTAATCGGTCGATGTTGCCTTCTTGGTCGACCAAAATATTTGTCAGTTTTTGGTGGGATTGTGGACCAGAGCAGAAGAAGCTTGGAGTAACCGGACAGTTTTATCTCCCTTTTTACCGGCTGCTATTGTAACTTCTTTTAGATGTTAATGTGTTAACTCCTGTGCAGCTTGTGGTCTTGTGAGCGTGATTTGGTTTCAGATCATGGAGATACCTAATCGTTTTGAGAGCCTTTGTAGAGCCAAGCCAGGTTCTCTTTTGGTCGACTTAACTGATGCTCAGGTCATGTCTTTAGTTGGCCTGGAATTTCGACGACAGCTCTGGTTGGAAGAAGTCGGAGTGCTATAGAATCCAAGAAGGCCATGCAGAGTTCTCCTGTAAATGAAGTTGCAACTGTTGTATGCTTTTATCATAACAACTTACAAATTGTCCGTTTTCCAGCCCGGTTTGTATTTTGTTTAACGCCTCCAGCTTTTAGATGGGCCGTTTATTTCCAATCTCCAGAGGCATTATGTTAAAAAGACATAGTAAATGCCTTAAAATATATTCTAAGCTTCTTTAGTTTGGGATCATCGTGTTGCTGTTTTGTGTGGGTGTGTAAACAGGAAGTGTGTGGGGACGCCTGCAGAGCTTTGGGGATTCCCACAGAGACACGCAGGGGTAAATCAGAGTCGCGTGAGGGGTGGGGAAGGGCTTATGTATAGTGTACTTCCTCCTGGACAGATGATACTCAGCGTGAGGTGGGGTCATTCATCGCAGGTCAAACTTGTCCAAGGAGCCATATGTCGCCAAGTGCTGCAGATGTTCTGGAGACATCACATTCGATAGGTAAAACTAAAGTTAAAATAAGAAACCGCTATTGTTATTGACGTATTAAAGCAGAACTTAATAACTCTGGCAATAGAGCTCCTCCTGCAGCTTACTTTTTTTTTTAAATCACATGAAGTATAATAGTATAATCACAGACAAAAACATTTCACATTGCCAAATATAAAGAAAAGAGTCAGGGTTTCTCAGGAGAGTTGTCTTCAGGTCGATGTCAGCAAATGTTACAAGGCTGGTTTTCCGCCCAGAGGCAGCGGGGGGGGGAGCGGGGGGGCGGGGCGGACACTTCAAATGCTCTGATGATACATATTTAACCACAGGGACTTACAAAGATGTGTAATAAGGTGAAAATGTTACTTAGGTCTGCTTTAATTACAGTGTATTGGTTATCGGTCTTAAATCTTCAGCATAGACCGATATTTAGTTTGGGCTGACCAAGTGCTTAAAGAAGAGACATAAAGCTTAACTTCACACTTTAGTTTGTAGAAGGCACTTTTTAACTTTATATACGTGTGCAGTCATTCAGATTGTAGTCATTTAAAATCATGTATTTTGGGACAAATGATCAAAATCTGCCCTACATATCGGCAGAGGTTATCGGCTGCTCTGGATGCTGATATATCGGCAAAAATGCTTTTTCACCGCTCTGAATGGAATAAAGAACAGGACCATTTGTAGATTTTCTTTTTGAATAATTATTACCACTTGTAAAATAACATATAATAATCATTACAGGAAAGTTGTGTTTTCAGATACACAATGTGATGATATTAGATGGGGGAACTGTTCTGGAGTCAGCTGGAGACGTTTGGTGCAGATTGAGTTCAGAGCTGGAGCAGGTGAAGATGATTAAAGTTCTGCAGCTGCCAAACAAACACAACAGTCTCTCCACAACGCACCAGCAGCTGACGACAACAGCGCTGGTCGTACTGTTAATACAGCAACTACTGCTGTTTGTGCACGTGTCACTTTTGTGTGTTTGTAAAGTGTCACCGCTTTAAACCTTTTCCATGGAGACAAGCCGGAGAGAAAGAATGCATGTTTCTCAAAGTATTTATGAGTAAACACCTATAATGAAATGAATGAACATAAACCTTGTCGATATCTAACACTTAAGCTTGTGGTGAAGGTGATGCATCTTTTCTTAATTACAGTTTCACAGTTTAACCAGATTTAAGGCTCCGGTTCAGATGTTGTGCTTAAACATGTTTTTACACTTTTGCAGTTTTGAATCGACCTTTTAGTGTGTGTTTTCTCTAAAGTCCATTGTAAAGTGCGGCTCGAGCAGCCTGAAGCCTGGTTGAACCTAAAACAATGTTTCACTCCCACACAGCTCTGCTCAGTCCTTTCATGTTCCACTGAAGCTGGGGCCAAGAGAACGCACTGTGCAGGTATACATGATGGCGATTTATTACAAATGTATTTAATACTTGGTTTGGGTGCACGTATTACCACTGATGGTAGCATTTTGTCATTGAAGTGTTTGAATGTTTTCCACGTTAAGAAAAGCTGCAAACCTCAAGCCCACATCCTCTGGTTTATTTATAATCTAATGATGAGACGTGCTTTAAAAACATCACTGTGGACTTTTGGAGAATTATCATGTGAAGGCCTTCAGAGCGTTTCTGTCTGAATTTCAAAGCATTTTATTGTGACATAAACACTATTTTGTAAGTTTTGCGGTGCAATCATCTCGTAAGCATTTTTACAGTCTTCAAATGAGCTGAAAATGTGTACGTATTCATTTTTAAAAACGATTACATAAACAATAAAAATCATAAAACAATATGCAAACAAGTCCAAAATAAGCTTTTTTTTTATAATAACACTTAATACTAACTTACACCAAATCTACCTTGCAAATAAAATGAATTTCTGCTACCCATGTATGTATTGTTCATCCAACTACACCTAAAGAAAGTGTTACTTTAAATCCAGCTCACATAATGTTCTTGTACTCGACAATGTTTTGAAAAGAAATACTGCAAAGAACTGTAAGCTTCATCACATTTGCAACAAGAGAAAGTTTAATTTGATAAATAACAGAATGAGCAATAATGTTTAGGGGTGTGGACCTTCTAGCAGCAATCTTATGATCAGATTTTTGTACATTGTGAACTGTATCAGGTTGTAAAATTCATACATTTGTGACAGATATAGCAGTCACACATTGTAGTTCTTTGTTTTATGGGAACATTTTGAGAGTTCACTAAAACATTCAGTTTACAGTACTTTTATAAAACATTATAAAGTGTTTCACCATTTGTTCTTGAGACATGCTGAGTGCGTTCTGCGTGTGTAATGGTTGCCGTGTGCTTGTGCGTGGGCTCCTCTGTCGTCGCCTGTTCCTCTTCCTGTCTCTCACACTTCACTCAGGATCACTCTGAGGACACGTTCACAATGTCCACGGCTTCTAACACATCGTTTAACCGTTAGGTGACTCTGTACGCTTCTGTGTGGGTTTATGGACTGTAGATGGCACATGCGCAGCGTTCTTTGTCTTGTCTGCTCCATGAAGTCATTCAGGGAAGCCGCGACGTCTTAAAAGCTTTAAATTTAAGGCCTTGAAAGTATTCCATCCTTAAAAAAACGTGTCACATTTCAAGTAAAGTGGGCTTAAATTGTCTCGTTTCTCGTATTCGTGCTTTTTTGTCAGGATGTTTTATGATTCAATGAGTTGGATGTCTGTGAAGTACTAACGTTGCGTTAAAATCCACATCACATTTTGCATTACTGTATTCGAATGGTTGTTAAGGTTACAGTTAATGTCTTCATACATATATTTTGTATCCAACACGTTATTGTATTGATAACAGTGTTTTAAAGAACCCCTTTTCCTTTAAATGTTAATTATAACTAAAATGATATCTGTTTTGTGTTATTTATCCTGCGACGGTGGCATTACTCATGCACTCATTTTACTCCCGCAGCATTAAAAAGTCTTACATTTCACTCGACCAAACCTGGAGCTATCGTATTTAGTGCACATTTATCAGGTGTTAAAATCGTTTGCTTGTTTTAACTTTGTGGGATGTTTGTCTTGTCCTGTGGTAGTCTATAATATAAGTTAAGTGTAATATATATGACATTCATCACAACTGTGTCAGACAAGTTGTGTGGACTGTAAAAACGTTAAATTCAATGATGACGGTTTTCAATATTGCTAGAATGCACCGGATGAAGTCCTCGATGTCTGTAGATAATGATTATTAGTTCAGTTATTCACATAATACAGTAAATATGGGAGAGCGATATTGGCAAAAAAAGAGTCTCACAATAACGATAAAATGTCTTTAAATGTTTTAGTTGAGGTTTAATCAGCAGACAAATGTAAAATGTCTGTAAGTATCACCATAAACCCTTATTTGAATGATCACTACATAACTTTTTTCCTTTTTTATTTTTAATCGTTCCTTGTTTTTAAGCAATTTCAGAATCAGAATTACTTTTATTGATTCGCAAGGGGAAATTCTTTTAGTTTCAGACATGCAACCAACTAGTAAGAAGAAAGTAAGTTATAATTTAAAATAAAAAGGCTAAAATTAAGTATCAGTAATACGAATAAAATGCTATAAGTCTGTCCTTTTAACAGCCCAGTAAAACTATTTTCTATTTACAATTTAACTTAACTTAAAAGAATATATTACCCTCACAACATATTTACATATTTATGTTTTACAAGTGAGATGAATATTGCCCAATGAGGATGTTAACTCGATATTCAAATGTGCATATCGTCACCAGAACATTCACGATATTATCTACATTTCGATATGTTTCACGCCTCTTAAGACTGGAACAGGCCTAAATCAGAACGAGCCCAAATCAGGGCTAAACTTGGCTTGAACCGGGACCAAACGTGAACCCCTCCACAGTGAGTCAGATGAGATGTTTTTTGCTGGAGATAAAGTGACGTATTTTGGAGAATATTTCCTGCAGAGGCTTGAGTCAGTGCACCCTGAGCCCACACAGGCGTCGCAGGTGGAGTTTTCCCTGAGACCGTTGTGTGTGTGTGTGTGTGTGTGTGTGTGTCCCCTGATGTGGGACAGCTGTGTGTTTCTCTACATTTACCACATGGAAAATGACTAATATAAAAGTGCATAACTCCCATAAGCTATTTAAAACCGTTTTTGATTATTATAGTATTGTTTCCCTGAACATATTTTATGAGGTCAGAATTAGATTTGCTGCAGTGACAAATGTTCAACTTGGACTGTACTTTGGTGTTTTGGTGTAAAAGAAACACAGAATCAAAATATTAAACATACAGCGTGGACATGAGATGCAAAACTGGGCTAATAATAATCAGTAGCGTGAGATATAAATGATGTTTTTCTTCTAAATGGCCCAACTTGTGCAAACACCTCCTTTTATTCGTTCACTTTGACATATTTGACTAGCAATAATATTTACATATAAATAAAAAAAATACATGAAAGACAGATCCATTACTTATAAAACCAAGTTGCAACAAGACACATTTAAAGGAATGAGATATATATAACAATTGTGAGCGCAGACTTTGCATAAGGTGCTACTATTTCTTTAAATTATTGTGTGTTTGTTTGTTTTATGTGTGTTTTTAAGTGTGTTTTATGGAATGAAATGAAGAAAGATTGAGATTTAAGTCATTATTATTGAGATTTAACTAACTATTATTGTCTTTTTACAGCTTCATGTTCTATTTGTACTGTTAATTTGCATTCACATTCTGTTAAAAATAATAAAATTGGAAGAAAATGAAAAGAGATAAAGAAAATACAGAATTAAAAAACAGATATGTGTATTGTTAACCAGTGTGACCACAGTTTCCTTTTGAATTACAACCTCTTTCCTGACTCAGCGCGTTGGCTCTGATGCTGACCTTTGCGCCGTTGAGTTCTGACTTTGTTGTGACTAACCGGTGACAAACGGGACGCCGCGTGGTCTCGGGACACTCTTCTCTTTTCCGGGGGGCTCCGTATAAACCGATCAAACTAGACTTAACGCGGTCTCATTCATGTTTTTTTTCACATCTGAGGCTGTTGTTGCTCGCGCGTGGGCGGCTGCGAAAGAGGACGCTTTCTCTCTGAACAAACAGCACCCACAAGGAAGACAGAAAGACAAGATTGTACAAATGTAAAGTTCACTGAGCAACAGGACGAGGACGGAGTTGAGAAAAGTTGACGCTGATGACTTGAATGTTGTAAGAGGTGTTGGATGTTAGAGCTGTGTGCAGTGAATCACGAGTTACAATTAGAGTTTGAATTCGATTTTTATTTGTGTTTAATATCACTGAGCGCAAAGTAAAAGTCTCGTTTCATCTCGTCAGGACCTGATCGCCTCGACGGGAAACGAAAACCGGTGAAAGATTTGCACATTTGACCACATTAGAATCATGCGTCGCTCAGAACTAAAATGTATGAATATATATATTTTTTTTAGAAACTTCAAAGCAGTTTCTCTCACATAAAAACAAAACATGACTGTGATAAGACAACTCGTCACTGTCTTTAGGTAAGATGTGAATGTAGACACCAGTTTATTCCGAAATGATTGATTTGTTTAGTGTGAGAGCATTTTCAGATTGATATCGCCTGTAGCCTAAATATTGGGAGCCTGCATCACATCTAATGATGGTATTTTCATTCATTCCCAAAATTGACCAATTTAAAAGTTTTGTAATGCCATAATCACGGTGTAATACGCATATTCCCCACACGTGCACGGCCCCCTGTGGCTATGTGGGATCTTTCCGTTTCACACGCTTGTAACGAACATGGCTTTGTCACGTACATTTTTGAAGTTCAGTCTCAAACTTGATCAATGTGAAGAAAGAAAAAAAGTGTTTCCATCATTGCTATGCCTGGAATGTTCCACAGTATGGCATTAAAGGGATCTGTCCGTCTGTTTTGCGTTCGCTCAGTTGCAGTTGTTTTTTCCGCGAGTGACCGTCGTGCGCTCTTACATTGTGAACGCGCTCGCCTCGCCGTAGATCCGACCTGTCACTCGGCCCCGGTGGCGCCAACTGCTTGTCTCCGCGGGGATTTGTAATTGAATGCCGTGCTGCGGAACGTTCTAGTCAAACGGCAACATATTTGAACAGATTGAACATTGAGCAATTGTAGAAATGTAAATGTAGTTTCTGTTGCCGAGTTGGAGCCAGTTCAAGCAGCATCTTTGTGCATTTCGTGAGAAGAATTAACACAAATTAAATTCCACCTAAATGCACAGATCTATTCCTTTATCTCACTCAGATCTCCAGTGATTTGTTGAGGCCGAGTTAGAGCTCGCTCCTCCTCTGCAGATTCAGCACATTAGCATAAACACGTGCCGCTTTTTATCTGGTGAAAACAGCCTAATTGGATCACGTGGCTCTAATGGGAATAATGTAATATTCTTTATTTCTGCTTATCTCCAAGGCCTCCAGGTGTGCACAATGACAGCACCAACATGAGAAGATAAATTAGCATTGGCGTTGTTGTTATCCCTGCTGTGAGCCCACCCTAACCTCTCTTTGTGCGTTGTACTGTAAACGCCACTTTATAAATAGCCACGCTGACAGTACGTTTAGTCAAATATTAGTATTAGACAACCATTACAGGACCATTGACTATTACTGCAGTCATCAGTTATTCTTTATATATTCTAGTGATGAACATTAACGCTCAGAATAGAACAGTTAAAGGTTTAAAAGGCACAAATAATGTTCAGATCGTCTGTTTTTCTTGTGACAATCATTTGAAAGCACCACTATAATTATTACTTTGCTTTTACATAGTTTTACGAAAGTACTACCTTTTTGTCGCTTAAAAGCACAGATACAAGAGCAAAGCAAGTAGAAGTAGCACGTAAAAAAAAAAAATCTTCTTTGTAAGTTGAGTATTGAAGTACATGTTTAAGTAAAAGTATTTTGCACAGATGTTTGAGAATGTAAAGAGTGATATGTGAAGTAATGAAGATCTTGATAAAGAATTGTCCTGATTTGCTCAATTTATATGTATATTTCTGTTTTCTCAAAGCCAAGACTTGAACCCAAAACCTTTTGGCACGATGTCATCAGAATCTGAAAACCGGTGAAAACACAACATTTATTTTCAGCATGTTAATGTCATCATAAACATGCTGAAAAATAACCCACCAAACCACAAAGAAAGTACTTTTTACTTTTCAGTCCAGTTAAACCTGTAACGGGAGAGAAAGTACAGATACTGCTCTCAGATGTAGTAAAGTAAAAGTAAACACTAAAGTTCATATACTTAAAAATGTATACTTTCCACCCCTGCTAATATTACTACTCTAAACCTTTTGAAAAACAACTGTCACTATTATGCTAAAACGTATTGATCTTGTGATACTAAAACTGACCAGAACTTTTCCAAATTAAAGGTGCACGTTGTTACTTTTCTATGTCATTTCCTTGCTTAGAATGTTCCACAGTATGGCATTTAACCCAATCAATCTCCATGAATTAAATGTGCCGCCAGCTGGTCAAGCGCAGATCTCTGTTTTCCAAGTTATTTTTGAGCAAGCAAACATAAATGAATGCACAATAGATGTTTAATTCCATAAAAAAACAGCTTTAACACAAACAGGTAGTGGAATCTGTAACACAAAAGTTACATAGTCATCAGTCAACCTCATTAAAAAATCCTCCCACACAATAATCCATATAGACTATTTTTGGGCACGTCTTTTGGAGAATATGAGGAACCAGAGTTTTGCCCGGAGACTTTTAAGAACTCGTAGTTAAATATTCATGACCAAACTTTGTGAGAAAGGTGGAAGTTGAAGATTCCCCTATAGCGAGAACTGCTCAAATGTGAACTTCTGCTGATTAATTATTAACCTTTTAAAGTCCAACTGCAGCTCCCGGATGTACTGCAGTGAAACGTACATGTATTTAATGATCTGAAAAGGCCTGCAGTCAGATCAAGTCATTGCATTTAGATCATATTTACATTCATTTGAGTGAGACACTGCTTTGGATTTCCTTTCTTGCTCGAGTATTGTTAAAAGTGCTCGTTGTAGCTTTCTGTTTTGGAGGTCCGCCACTTTCTTGTCTCCACGGAGATGTTATCGCTTTGCCCAGAATGTTCCACAGTATGGCATGAATCTTAACTAACTTGCGTTGACTGAATAATTACATTAAAAAAATTCCATTAAAAAAAAAAAAACAATAACAAAATTGAATTACATTAAAAAGGATGAAAGGATTGCATTCTGACTTAATTTAAAAATGGACAAATTTGAAGGACTTTGGCCCAAATGGTTTGTTTATTTTAGACAATATATGCCTTAATTTTCTTTTGATGCCTTTTTCTGCTTTTTTTCTGCTTTTAAATTTTTTTAAATTTTTTTATAAATTCATAAATTTCCTGTTCTCTGTGGTCGTGTTCTGTTTTTTTGTATTTGAAGAAAATAAACATACATATAAAAAGCATGCTTTCTGACTGAGAGCTGAGTCTCCTCTCCACAGATCTGACCTGTAACTTGGCCTGTTGTTGGTGATATATAAGTTTGATATCGTACTGTTGAACATTCCAGGTAAAGCAAAAACATCCTCATGGACACAAAATTCCCCAGAAAAGTGAGAAAAGTGATTCACTTTTAGTATTCAAAGGAACAAAGGACTGAATAAAGCCTGCATGCGCGCCAATAAAAGTCATTTCAATGATCTATTGAATAAAATGACATCCATCTGAGTCATTCTGTATTAGCCTGAACGGGCACAACCTACATTTCTGCCCAGTTGCCCAGTTTGTCCATTCAGAGGTGGATGAATAATTCACAGTTGTTTATTTTTCCAGTGACATTTTTGAACTCGAGTCCCTTGGCCGTTTCTGTGAGATATTTTTCCCTCCGTCTGTCGTCCTCAAAAACTCCTCCTCCTGTTTTAAATACTCATAGTTTCCACACAGGTGTCAATCCACTGCCCCGCCATTCGTTTCTGCTGCCACGAAGCGATTATTGACATGAATCACTGAGAGAATTAGCCAGGGTTTTTTCGAATGATTGTATATTTAGAACTACGTCAGTTTCCTGTGGAGAGTTCGCTACGTGTGTTGTCTCCATGGAAATGTTATCGCAGTTTTGCATTAATAGTATCTATCTAACGTTTGCGTCGTTTCGGGTGTTTTTATTGCTCAAATGTTCGCTTTCCTACCAGGGGCGTGTCCAGACTCTGTTTTCCCACTGGGCCCAAGGTTGGCACCACATCCGGAAGGCAATCATTATGAGAATTTGACACTTACATTGTCTGTGAATAAAGAATTTGTTCGCCTCGCAGCATAAGTGCGTGTTTTTTAGCCGAGGCCAGAGCCAATGACAGGAACAGCAGGGTCTGAAGAGTAGAACGAGGCAAAACACACTCAATCGTCCAAAAAATGACCAGCTACCAATAACTGTAAATGTGAATAATTATGATAGTTTGTATTTGTTTAGTGTGTTGTAATTTGGTGCATTGAAAGTAAAATCAAGCAAAAATGGTTGTGTGGCCCCCTCAGTGTTCTGGGGTGGCCTGTGCCCCTCCGGCCGCTCCCTGGTAGCGCCCCTGATTCTTACTGCGCGCGAGCAGGGTCCCAGAGATCTGAACTTGGCCTGATGGCGTCACCTGCTTGTCTCCACGTGGGTAGACTAGGTTGACAAGCAGTGACATCTCCATGGAGACAAGGAGAAGACAAACCCTCCAACAGGCAGACTTACAATCAGGGAGACTTTGCAGACCGGTCCAGAGCGTGCCTTTGAAGGATTCACATTATGCTCTTGTTTTTTCCCTCCCTCAGACTCAAAGCTCTGGTGTCGACAGGAGGCCGAAGCGTCCAAGCTGCCTGTGACTGGTGAGTTTTCACGGGCAGATGTTTCCACAGATGTTCATTCACTACGACTATGACGCACTACAGTTGCACTGCCATCTACTGGTGTATTTGTGGGCTAATTAAACAGCATTAAACTGCAGTGGGCCACAACAGCCTGACTACCAGCAATCACAGCACATTCAAAGAAGCATTAAAGGTGATGTGTTGAACCACCTTCTAGTTATTAAGACACTGTTCTCCACATAACTCAAGTAGTTCACCTAAATATCCGACTCTCGGGGTGCAGTTAACCGAGACGCTTACTGTACTGTTACATATTTACCTTTTTGTTCTAAATGTTTTGTGTTAAAAACTGTTCCACCTATTTGATATCACTGGTTGACATCACTACGCTAGGGTTTTGTGTTTATGGACTTTTGCGGTCCGTCCAGGCTGTTCTCCCACGTAGACGACCCGTTCCTGGATGACCCTCTGCCCCGGGAGTTCGTGCTGTACCTTCGCCCCAGCGGGCCTCTGCAGAACCAGCTGTCCCACTTCTGGCAGCAGAGTCGAGTCACCTGCGGGAAGAACAAGGCGCACAACATCTTCCCCCACATCACACTCTGCCAGTTCTTCATGGTCAGTTTGGATCACGGTCTAGATTTGTATTGTTGTGATCGCTCCGAAAATGTGATCACAATTGTGGAAGTGAAAGAAAATTGTAACTTGGGTAAAAATGAAGTTTGATTGTTACTTATTATCACCATTTTTATCAATTTCGTTGCTCTTGCTGCATTTACGGACAGATCAACTACTGCTCCTTCAACGTTTACAATTCATTTAACACTAATGCTATCATGCTACGACTTCGGACTGGGCATTATGACAAAATTTGCGATTAAATGTAGTTTCGTCTTATTAAAAACAAATAAAATGTCAGACCCAAGCTGATCATTGACGATTAGAATGAACAGAATCTCAATCTCAGTGAAAATGTGTTTAATTGCCTGCGCAGCCCTTCTACAATTACATATTATTCTAACTTCACTAATGGCATAATTGTGTCTCTCGCAGTGTGCAGATCACAAAGTGGAGGCCCTGACTGAGGCTCTGCAGGCCACCGTGGCGCAGTGGAGGGGCCGGTTCCCATCGCCGCTGCCCCTGGAGCTCTACACCTCCTCAAACTTCATCGGCCTCTTCGTGGAGGAGCAGGTGGCGGACGTGCTCAAGCAGTTTGCCGCTGACTTCGCCACGGAGGCAGCACGGAAAGCAGGTACAGCCCGGAGAGACGAGAGGCCCGTGCATATTCTGTCGATAAAGTGCAATTACCGTTTACTCAAACACATGGGCGACTTTGTAATAACAATGTTGCGTAGGATTTCTACAGTGCCTTCCATTGCATTATTCATTCACTTCGATATAAAATGTTATTGTAACGACTAAAAGTGAGAAGAAACGTCACCATTTTACAGTGACTCACGTTTATTGACCAAACAAGTCTAATAGATCACGATTTCGCTAGTTTGTGAGCAGCTTTATCAACTCAAACTCTCTGCATGATGAAAAGTGAATGTGACATAAACCAACAGATAAAAAAAGGCACATAATCAGTTCTTATGATGATATTGTGACCTGGATCATCTTATCATCCCTACTCCCAGTATCACTTATTTAATGTTTACTTTTACATCTTATGTACAGTTCCAGCTGTGATGGAAATGATTGCTTTAACAAGTGCTGCATAAACAGTTTACATTTAATTATGAACACAAACAAGAGTTCCAGCTGTAGTGGCAGTTTGTAGATTTACATTAATATGATTTATTTGGAGAAAGGCCCATTTCCAGTACTTCATGCCCCACTCAAAACCCCGTGCTTTAGGGACTTCCCTCCCACATGTGTGAACAGAAAACCAAAACCTCAAAGTCTGCTTTTAAAAGTAGCACTGAACAGAGCAGGTTGTCCTGAGAGGCGTTTGACATTTACATTTCTGCACTCATAGTCACAGAAGAAATCTTTTCAGACCACAGTCACCACCGGTGTTATTACTTCTACTGTTTTTACCTGTACTTCCACTTGTGTATTTCTACTTACAATACAAATGACATCACGATAACACATTTCAAAGTAGGACAAATATCATGATAAACAATAAAACTACTTGCATTAACCCAAAAGGAGGAAAATAGCAGTAAACCCCTTTCCAAATGTAAAATAGTGTTAACAAATAAATAAATAGCAGAATGAAACATTTTAACCTCTATAATTAGTCAACGAAGTTACGAATCTTGTCCTACTGCAAAAAAATGGCAAAGAATTCCCAACTTGTGCAAAACAAATGTCCACGCGATAAATATTGAGCTCCAAAACATTGTTCCCGCTGTTATTTATTGAAGTCCATATAGTAATTACTGTGACAGGACTGCTTCAAAGTGAAAAAGTCACCATGGCCTTTCTGAATCCACTGTGTCAACGTGAAATTAGCGTGCCATATTCACTCCCTCGACGCGAGCAGAGAATTGAATGTGTCCACCGACTCTATTTCAGGCCCTGGAGTAGGTGCCAAATCAGATTAGAACTGGGCTGTTAGCACTAATGCCGTCACGGTTTATTTACGCTCGACCGTGAAGCGGCAGATTAAAGTGTCAACCAAATCCTGACACGGAAATGATGAAAAGACTGCGGTCGTTGCACGTCAAACAAGTTACCGTCATATATGAAACGTGTCTTCCATTTGGTGTCGCAGAAGTCCACGTGGAGCCTCATAAGAAGCAGCTCCATGTCACGTTGGCCTATAATTTCCCCACGGACCACCTCCCCTCGCTGGAGAAACTGGCCAAGGGCATCGAGGTCAAGCTGGGCTGCGATTGGCTGGCCGTCCTTTTCTCCCGGGACATTCGATTTGCAAACCATGAGGTACTCTCCATAAGTTAAATACAGATTCTAGATGTAGATTCAGAATAATATATGAAAAGCAACGTTATTCTAAGACACTCAAAATATACTCGAATAATTACTTCATCAGTTTACCGGTAAGCACGCATTGACTTTACTTTACATTTATTAACCATCAATTTACCTTGACATGGAACTAGTGCTACGCAACGTGAGAAAAAGATGAAGATGAAGATTACTTCATAACTATGTTTAATATTTCAATAACAAAATAACTATAAATAGGTTAAATAAATAGGTTAAATTGAAAATAAAAATGTCAATGCCTTAATCTTTTAATTCAGTGGTTCTCAAACTGTGGGAGGAAAACTTCAGGTGGTACACGGACCCTTCCGCAGTTCAAATATTAGTTGAATTTAGAGTCAATTCAACCCACATTTCTGTCTCCCTTTGGGGAACTAGTACTTAAGTTGTGTAGTCCTATTTTAGACCTGTTTTAGCCGAGTATTGTCCAGTTTTAGACCTTGCACTTGGTGGTACTCGGAGGGTACCAAAATACTTTCTTTAGTGGTTCTTGGTGTGAAAAGCTTGAGAATCACTGTTTTAGTTCATTGTATCAAATTCTAACAGTCCAGTCCAAGACCAAAAAGAGGGTTAGATGTTAGCGGGGGGTTTTTGTGTTTTTTTTTTTGTTTTTTTTTACTTTGTATTAAAGGAAAGTGCATTTCTGACAGACAGAGAACTTTGTGTTGTTTAAAAATCGACTATTGCGTCATCCTATATTGCAATATTGATATTTTCAGAATGTATTGTGCAGCCTTGCATGGAACTGGCTCAGCTGTGGCCATGACGTGCGTTCACTCTTGCACAAACACAGCATTAAAATTAGGACTAAACTATGACTAAACCCAGAACTAAACATGGTCAAGGCCAGGGCTGAAACTGGACCAAATCAAGTCCACATCAGAATAAAACTGTGCCATGTGAATGTGCCCTTAATCTTTACAGATAGATTTTCATACTTTAAACTTAAATCTAAAAATGTGTCACAAAATGTTTATCACGCCTCAAAAATGACATCTGCGAATCTCCATTTATAATTAACTTCTGTCCTGAAATGTTTCTCCTTCTTCTTAGTATTTACTGTGTGTTTGTCTTGCCTGTTTTAACGTCATGTGTGACGTTTGTCTGTCTCTGATCGGCAGACGTTGCGGGTGCAGTACCCCTACAGTCCACAGAACGAGGACGAGCTGGAGCTGGTTCCGGGGGATTACGTCTTCATGTCTCCTGTGGACCAGAACAGCACCAGTGAGGGCTGGGTGTTCGGGACCTCGCTCTCCTCGGGGCTGTCCGGTTTGCTGCCCGAAAACTACGTCACCCTGGCCGATGAGTCAGACACATGGGTCTTTCATGGGTGAGACAATGAATACAGCAACAGCACACTCACTTACGGGGGATTTTGGGTGGCGCCGCTCTAAATGTGGGTCACTTCAAACTTGAATTAAGTCTTCATCTTAAAAAACTCGATTGAAAACTTGAAAATTACTAAATGACCTAATAAATCCGACCTGTTGAAGCAAGACAAGCGCTGGCAAGTTTATTTGTAGAGCCACAATCGTACACAAGGCAATTCAAAGTGCTTCACACACAACAGGAAAAAAAGTATATTAAAATCACAAAGACAGAAATGACAAAAACCTTAATTTAAAGAAATTTAAAGGTGCCATTTTCAGGCTATCTGTCAAATAGTTATAAAAGAAAAGAGTGCAAATAAAATCATTTCAGTCACATGCACAGCCAAACAAAAGAGTTTTTATCTTAGATTTGAACAATGCCAGAGTAGAGGCCTGGCATCTAGTTTAAAGTAAAGATCTCTTGCCATTTTCCCTTCTAAATGAGCAGTGTCGATATATATTTTTATTTAGAAGTACGACATTTAGGCAAAATCAAGTGAAATTGGCAAATGGGAAACATCCACATCTGTGCCCTGACTCTTGAAAGTGAAGTCTCTTAAAGGTAAATAATAATCTATGAGTGCTTTTTTCTTTTCCCCAATCAGGTCCAACTTGGTTCTTTAAATGCAAAGCTCTAATGTCTTCTTGTGCTTGTGTAGCTGAAGGCAAAATGGAAGCTGACTCAAAGGTTTCTATTTTAGTGTTCAGTCATACAACTTCCCGCTTCAGCCATATTTACCTTAAATGTCTGCCTCCCATTTCAGATAAATGACCTCCCTCAGGGCTCACAGATTCTTCCTCTCCTCCACAGGTCCCACTCGTTCTTCAGCTCTGGCCCGTCAGAGAAGAGTGCTAAAGACAGAGGGATGTTCGACGGACTGCTGGACAGTCGTCGAGCCGAAAACTCCAGCCCCGGGGAAACGCCCTCCCCAGTCTCATCTGTCATCCCATGCAGTGTAGTCATTCACGTATTATGGCTGCGTTCAACCTGCAACCACACCCATACGTGGACTAAACCCGGGTCTAAACCTGGAGTAGACAAGGACAAAACCAGGACTAGAATAGAATCAAACCTAATTTACATTCAGGACCAAACCAGGGCCAAACCAGGCCAAACCAGGCCAAACCAGGCCAAACAGGACCAAACCAGGGCCAAACCAGGACCAAACCAGGCCAAACCAGACCAAACCAGGCCAAACCAGGACCAAACCAGGGCCAACCAGGGCCAAACAGGGCCAAACCAGGGCCAAACCAGGACCAAACCAGGGCCAAACCAGACATTTGAACATCACCTTTTTTTTTTTTACACCTAGTTTTGGTATCACATGAAGATAAACTTGAATAAACATGTACTGTTAAATAAAGAAGTGAAATCACTTCCTTTGAAGTAAGCCAAAAATATTTATCTTATACTTCATTTGTCAGGGTTCCCTCACGTCCTGGAAAACAGGAAAATAATTGAAAATGTCTCTGCCCTTTTGTGGATCATTTAATATCCAAATTGCTATAAACTGCTACTGCCATCATCACAGAATGATCACAGTGTTAGAAGGGCAATTAGGCACACAGTACCATTCAAATTAAATCAACCGTATTCAACACCAAATAAGTCAATAAATTGGAGCTCAAATATTTTGTATTTAGCCGTATCAAAATGTTGCCCGTGGTAAATGTGTTTGTAGACTTTGTGATTACAAAACAAAAAATGTCCTGGAAACACAACAATTAAAGACAGGTTCATCAGAAATGTCTTTGCATACAAACATTTTACATGAAAAACATTGATAGGTTTGACCCATGGCCCTCTAATATGCATTCATTTTGGCCCGCTGTGTAAAAAAAGAGTAAACGGCTCGAGGGAAGTCGAGGTTAGAACTACGAGACAGGCTTCCCATCGGTGCAGTGTGTTTGGCGCTGCGCTGGGGACGTTTTTACTCGCTGTGGCTTTGCTGCAGAAGTCGAATCGTAAGGTTATTAATACAATGTTAGCAGACGTGATTGCAAAGGATGTTCGAATTTGCTCTGTAAACCACGGCAGAGATGACTAAACTATAATGCAAGATTCAAGAAAGAAAAACACCGTCCCCGCTCTGCTCTACGGCCCTGCTCTCTGCGGTTTCACACCTGTTCACGGTCATTGATATTTCTGTTTTTCCGTCATTCGTCCTCAGCAGGTTCTGCGGATCGGCGGCAGCCACTCTCGACACCCGAAGAGGACTCTTTTTGTTTGTCGTCACGGCGAGAGGATGGACGTGGTGTTTGGGAGGCACTGGCTCTCCCTCTGCTCCGACAGTAAAGGTAATCTCCCCAGGCGGTTTAAACTGCGCGTATTCAAGCTATTACTGCAACGGCGCCTTGATACATTCTGGGTGGAGCTTATCCGTAGCAACAGCACATTTATACAGATAATTTATGACTCCAAAAAAGCTCACTTTATCTCCAACATGAATGTAAAAGAAGAGGAACATTCATCACACGCACTTCTTTTCACATGGACTATAAATCGTTTGTTGATTAATGGTGGCGCGCGCTGTTGAATAGTGTGGGTTTTCTTCTTCACATTTATCAAAGCGCTGCGTGTGTTTGGAGAATTTATGATGTGTAATTTTTGTATTTTTTTTGTGTGTTCGCCTGTGGTTGTCCCGGTGTTAACGGGGTGGTTCATCGATTTGCACAAGCTTTAAAGTTCAAAAGCTGAGCTGCAGTTTGATGTCTTTTTTTCAATATCAGTATTTTATCTTGTATATTTTATTGCATGTGTCAGAAATCAGAAAATGTTGTATTGCCCTTGTCAATGAGCAAAAATAGGAGATTGTTTCTGTGATATGATGCAACATAAAGCAATGAATATAAACTGTGATAAAAGGGAGGTGTCTCGAAATAAGGCGTGAAACAAAAAAAGACTGAATATAAGTAAAGAAAATGCATTTATTTATTATTTATTTATATTCAGTCAAAGTCCATTTAATAATAATAATGATAATAATAATAATACATTTTATTTAAAAGCGCCTTTCAGAACACCCAAGGACACTGTACAAGAGAATAAAACAGCAGAATAAAACAACAGAATAAAATAGTCAATGTAACTTCTGATTGGGGGTCCGTAGAGATGTAGAGATGTTATTACTTTGTCTTGAATGTTATGGCAAACATCTTTCTTGCATTTATTCAATTACAGGTGTTTTAGTGCTCTTCTCCACAGAGACAGATCAGTTTAATGCCATACTGCGAGGGATTCCAGGCAAAACAATAACATCTCCATGAAGACCCTCCACCAGAAACATGACTTTTGAGCGCACTTTTAACCACTCATATTACTGATCCTCGAGGTTTAATTTCCAAAACACAAAAATTGCTTCTACAGGTCGATACGTTCGGTCAAACCTGAACATGCCCCCGAGTATCCCGATGTGGGGGGGGCAGAAGGACTACGACATGGACGCTCCCATCACAGTGTTGGGATGCGCACAGGCGCGGCTCGTGGGTAAGGCCTTTAGCTTTTTACAGAAATAATGTTTTTGTGGGTATTTGTGGTAATATTGTGCATTTCCAGGGGAGGCGCTGTTAGAAAGTAACACAGTAATAGACTTTGTGTACTGCTCTCCTTCATTACGATGTGTTCAGACATCGCAGAACATCCTCAAAGGTAAGAGAAAATGTAAACAATATATTATAAATGCTGACTTTAAGCAAGGCAGCCCACTATCGCTGTAGTATTTAGCAAGTACTTTGGCCAATAGTCTTATATAATCGAAGTATCTTTGCATTCTGGGATATTTCAGGTTGTAAAAATTCAAACTGTTTATTTATTATTATTCCAACTTGCATAATCAATTGTTGTCTTTACCCTCAGGTTTGCAGCAGGATGGGAAACTGAAGTTGAGGATAGAGCCGGGTTTGTTTGAATGGACCAAGTGGGTTTCAGGAAACTCACTTCCTGCTTGGATTCCTCCATCTGACCTGGCAGCGTCCCACTTCAGTGTAGATGTCACGTACAGGTGAGACCACCATACAATGTGTTATATGAATTTAATGAACTTAAAGCTTCAGACACAATTTTACTGGGATGCAAGAGAACGAGACAGCTTCAGGTTGAAAGAAGTGTAGGAGAATCTGTGTCAAATCAGGTGCTCTTTGAGGAAAATCATTTTAATAATTCATTGTAATTCAAAGACGGACAATGAAAGCAAGACATCCAATTGTATCCCACCATCACATATATATATATATATATATATATATATATATATATATATATATATATATATATATATATATATATATATATATATATATATATATATATATATATATATATATATATATATATCGGTATATAAACCCGACAAATATTAATTTGTAGATTGAAAATACGAATTTAGGGAGGAAAAGGTGACGCTAGTGCTGAACATAGAACAAAGGTTGAGGCACACAAAGGGCCAGATGTGTCCCATTCCAAGTCCAGTTTCGGTTAAAATTTGTCAATCTGTTGCTTTTTTTCTTGTTGAACGCCTGAGAATGTCGTGTAATCCCTCATTCATGCCAGGAGGGTTTCCATTTAGAAGCATATTCCAGTTGTATCATCTGGACTCTGTTTTAGAAAAATAAATGTTTCCGACTCCTCATCCAAGAGTCATTCTCAATCTGTGAAACAAGTCTGAGAACTCAGGTTTATGTCCTACTCTGTGAAAGCCCTGCCCACAGGGCGGGACCCCTGATAATGGGCCATCGAAACCAAATGGGATGGGCCTATTGTTCACTTAGTCGGATGCTAATTAAGGTACTCAGGAAAGAGGGAGCCAAGTCAGTGAACAATAGGCCCATCCCATTTGGTTTCGACAACACCTGAGAACACAAAAGTAAATGACATGACTTCTTGTGTGTAGTTATTACACAATGTACCAGTTCAAAGAGTGTAGTCACTTGTGTCTCTCTCTCTTTGTGTTAACCTTAACTGTGAAACTATTTTTTTTCTGTAATAACGTCACATATTTATATTTGGTCATCTCGCCTCTTACAGACCACTGATTCCTGTAAACAAACTCTCCGTGTCCGAATCCTATGAGACGTACATGACCCGGAGTTACCAAGTGACCAAAGACATCCTGTCCGATTGCAAAAACGCCGGTAACTCCCCCGTCCTGGGATATGTGTCTGGAAAAACTGCAGATAAACGTTCATTGTATTGAAGTTTAAACGCGTGCGCCTCTTCACAGGAAACAACGTGCTGATTGTAGCCCACGCGTCTTCCTTGGAGGCCTGCACTCGACAGCTGCAGGGCCGGAGTCCACAGACCACCAAGGACTTCATACAAGTCGTCCGAAAGGTGGGTCCACTCATCCACTAAAGTATGCACGGTCTGTGAATGAGCCGGTTCAACGAGAAAACCAGCGCACACAAGGCGGCTTTGGAACCACACTTTTCCCAGAATCTAAATGGGAGAAAGCAGCTCTCTGTTTAGGGTTTACGTTTGTGTGTTTACCATTTGTGTGTTTAAGACAAAAAGTCCAAAGCATGCCTTAACTCTTTCTTTACAACAGCCTTCTTTTATTCTTGGTATTCAATTGTGCAGTATGTGCCCTCTAGCATACAGTAATTAATTTAAAATCCTTAAAATGCCCACCAGTGACCCTTCAGACCGGTTCTTATCGAACTCGCAAGCTCCTGGACATGTATTACACAAAGGGAATGCTGTAACCCACCTATTTTCTGTCAAAATCAACCATTCTGAGATAAAAGAATCACAGCTTGTCCTCTTATAATGACTGTCTAACAGCAAATGCCATAAATGCAGTGTCAGCCTCAGACCCTTTATGGCTTACCCTATTTTACCAAAAAACCTCTACATTTTGGCACCTATTTACTTAAAAAAAAAAAAACATAGTTGAAATGGAGAACACATCAGTTATTAGTGAAAATGTATTTGCTTGTTTTGCTTTTCTTGGTGTCTCGTTCGGTGCTTTCAATCTAACAAATTCAGATAGTGTTTTTAACGTTTTAGGGTTTATACTGTACAATATAACTAAGAACAACCTTATCTTTTTCCATCTTTGCGGGTCGGGCCAGGCAGAAGTTGAAGATAGTGAAGTTCTCTATTTATACGAGTAGGAACCGCATGTACTTTATTGGCGGAGGGGATTCTTAGAGTAACAATCCAATAGCAGTTGGAGTGCCATTTCCCTCATCCCACGTGTTTAGAGAATGCCCCTTTTTCATTGATGCCGCTCGAATTGTATAAACGAGAGATTTACATAGAAAACCTCAATTGTTCAAACCTTTTTTTTCATGTACAGGCTTTGAGAGTTGTTATACAGTATGTACGAATATTGCTTTTCCAATCTGTCTGCGCGTTACGCTTGATGAAATCTGAAAATCACATGCCGTTATTGGAGTTATTGTGTCTGAGCTTCAATTTCCCAAGTCCGTCCCCCCATAACTTGTCCCTCTTTTTCTACAATTTGAGGTGGTCAGCCTAATTACGTTATGCTTGTCATCACCGATTTGTTTAAATGACTGCACTGCTGTTGCCCTTCCAGATTCCATATTTGGGCTTCTGTTCCTGTGAGGAGCAGTCGGACACGGGCGTGTGGCAGTTGGTGGACCCGCCCATCCTGCCTCTGACTCACGGACCGAACCACGCATTCGACTGGAGGGAGACTCTGATGCAGGACTGACACGGAACACGCTGTCAGTGGCGCCTCAAAGACTTTTCCCCTGATGATTTAACGCTCACTGACGCTCCAAGTGGACTGACGCGCCAACGCAGCAGCGCCATCTTGTGGTTTCCTTTTGCTGCATGACACGAGGCTGTGTTCGGGTTCGGGCTGGGAGTTGGAAACCCCAGTTCTGTGAAATAATAGTACTTAATTTATTTTTCTTAATGATTGCACATGAAATTATACGTATGTGGGACAGTAAGCGCTTCCTCTCAACAACAGTAAAAAGACTCAGGTTCAGTTGATTTAAGAAATGAACGCTTACCTTTAGTTGTAATTAAAAATGAATGGCTACATTGCTATTTTTCCATTACTTTGTCAGTGTTGTTATTGATCATTTACGTTCAATATCAATGCACATTAAACTGTATTTTTGACACGTAACATTAGCTGAACATTAACAAGAGCATAACAGCTAAATTAGATCATTCTTCGCCAAACATTTTGAATCCAAACAAACTCTTTATTGAGAAAAGGTTTTTGAATATTTATTTGTATAAGATTGGCTAATTTCAGGCATACATTAACATAGAGGACTTAATGCCAAATGAATATTTAATTCACTGCATTGGAAAATAATAATTCAAAGAAAAAGCCAAAAATATATTAAATGTGAATGATTTCATAGCTACTTCTATATACAATTGTAATTACAGAAGAGAGTTCAGATGTAACCTGCCACCGTAGTGGGTTTCAGAGTGACAAATTAGCACCGTTGATTTCAAAATATTCTAACTTTTGAACAGTGAAAAGTGCTCAAAATGGCACCTATAAACAGGAAGCTGAAATACACAAATAGTCCAGTACAAAACATGTCATTTAATTCTTTTATTTTTACATATCAGACTTTAGCGGACAATATGATACGTTCCTTTTGTGTTGGTCAGAGACATGACAAACATTCCAGATAAACAGCCCATTTGTAGCAGGTGCAGTTCACTCTTTTACTTTTCTGACATTATATTTAAATAAAGTGACTTGAAGGCGGCACAAACTGCAATATTGACAATCATACTGTAGCTTATGATTCTGGTCAGCAGCCTCTAAATGTTTGATGTCGGTTCAGTTGTAAATAATTCTATTTTTGGGATGATAAAGTCTTCCGTTTCCTTTCCATTTTATTTATTAAATGTCCAAGAGTAATATTTTTGAAGGCCCATCACAATCAACGGCATGTTAGGACTAATGCTCTGTATCTCAGGTGTTAACTGCATTTAAACATTAAAATATGCAGCTCTGGGTTGGTGAAAATGTTGTGAAATTGTATGTAAAACTGATATAGCTTTGTTTAAAGGTGCATTGTGTAACTTTTATAGTGGAGATGTTATTGCTTTGCCTGGAGTGCTCTCTAATATGGCGTTAAACCTTATCTTGCATTTATTCATTTACATGTGCTTCATTGCTCAAAAATACCTTGAAATACACACTCTCACTGTGAGCAGGGTCGCCTCTCCACAGATCTGACCTGTAACTTGGCCTGTTGGAGTCTGCTGCTTGTTTCCATGAACTTTAATGCCATACTGTGGTACATTCCAGGTAAATCTATCACATCTCTGTCAAAATAAGCAGGTTGGAGTCAGAAAAGTTGTATTGTGCGCGCAGTTAAAACTGTATTAAATTCATATCAGAGCTGTAGTTCTTCAGTTGACAGAATTGATCTAAAACAGGGGATTCCTCTTCATTTAGGTGTAAAAACATCTGTATTTACTAAACATGTGAAAGATATGTAATGGCCAAATGTTCATTTTAATTGTGTAAAGTTATTGGAAAATATAATAGTTTGCAATTTCATCATAATGTGATGCTAAAATAAAAAGTATTACATGAAATTCAGACTTGATTAAAAGACTTTTCTGAACATACAGGTCTGCACATTTGTTTCAATGTTTTCCTGATGATTAAAAATATATATATAAATATACATATCTACATATACATACATGTGTGTATATATATATATATATATATGTGTGTGTGATATATATATATTATATATAATATTATATATATATATATATATATATATACACATATATATACACCTATATATACACACACATATATATATATATATATAAATTCTTTAACGTAATGATTTGTCTTACGTGATCTGGAGTTATGTTTTACACGCCAAATAAGTGTTTTGCTAAATCAATATATGTGTAAAATCCAGATGCCTGACAAACCCAAACTACAGCCGTTACACAACTGTTAAATGACCGTTAAATGTTGTTACTGAATTCCATTATTAATAAAATGTAAATTCATCCAAACACTGGACAGAGGTTTGCACAAACGGCCCTTGCAGCTTAACAAACATCATCCAGGTGAGGTAAACTGCAGATATTTACATGTACTAATGGATTTACAAACGTTCTGCTATTTTAAGGATGTTTTGGTCCATAGGCTTTAGGAGACTGGAAAACTCAGCGTGAAATGGGGATGAGAGAGAAGGGACGACATCAGGTCGGGATTTGACTTCACGACTGCTGCCTTCAATAACTGGCTTCATTGCATTGGAAACATGGGGAGACAGAGTACGACACGCTGCTGTGTGAACGGGAGAGAGGACCAAAGTCACTGTTCACGTGGGGGACAATAAAATGGGACATTTCTGGACCGGGTTTGATGTTTGTATGAACCAACACTGGTGCAATACATACAACAAATATATCTTCTACTACTATAAAGGGGAAAAAAGGGAAATACTTGCATAGTAGAAAAAGATTCAGTTGTAGTCATCTGGACAAACAATTACAAATACTTGCATACTCTTTTATTGTTAGCGCTTAAGTCAAATAAGCAACAGTAAATAGTACATTTACATTATTAATGACATTAAAGCTGGAAAAAGAAGAAAAGTTTGTGACACAGTCAGCCATTTGGGAGGATTGTGTCAATAATATACTATAAACATACTGTACAATAAAACAATAGCTGTCACAACTGCACTGTGCACAAAACATGTAGACAGCAGAGAGTCCACTCATAAAAGGTTTGACATTTGGCAACTGATGGGACTACATTTAAGAGATTTGTCAGGACATTACATAATCAATACCTATGTTTGTTTAACTATTTTAAAATCTTAGTGCATCGTACCAAGAGCAAATATAATAACATAAAGGGCATTTAACTATGACTCGGGGCCACATTTGACTGCAAATCTTTGAAGGCACTGCAATCATCTCTTTCCAAAGCTGGAAAAAGATATTTCATACAACAATCCAGCAAACTAGATAAGACCCACAAATATATTTTCACATTCCAGCTCATTTCATTTAAAAAAGATTCACATTTTGTTTAAAGCACTTATGCTCGTATACTGTTGTGCCACATTTGCCATAAATATTCTTTGGCACCATTATGACATATATGGTCATCCATTTTGTCTTTTGCGTTCAGTATGCAGGGTTTTCTGAGGCTAAGGAAATTAAATAAATGAGGTATTATCTGAAGGCAAATAATCTAACCTAGCTCTGTTCAGCGGCCCGTGTCCAATAAGAACTGTCCTGCCGCATATTGTCAGTGTTTTACGTGATTTTAAGGCTGTGCACTAGGGGATTATCTGGCATCGTTGAGCTGCCTGGCCACTGTTAAGATCTCCTTGGCTCCTTTACTCAGCAGCAGCGTGGCCAGGTCCACTCCCAGCTGCTCTGCTCTGGTTTGGACTGGACCCGAAATATTGGTGGCGGTGATGCCCACTCTCTGTATGAGGTCGACCCCCTGCTCCTGGCTCTGTGAAGCATGAATACAACATGGGTAATGAGTTCATACCGCAGGGGCCTTCTTCAAACTTTCAAAATGAACCATACCTCAGCAGAGTGTCCAACACTAGTCTGCATGGTGTCCCTCAGAGTGTCTGAACCGTCAAGGCTAAACACTGCCCCCGTCATGTAGAGCTGGGGATTACAGCAGAGCAACACTGACATAAGAACACACAATAAGAACAGAAACAAAAGGTTAAATTCACGCAGCGTAGCCAAAGTTTGTAGTAATGCAACTTAAAATGATATAAGTGAAGTAGAAATACAATGTACAACCCCAATAATTACTCAAGTAAGAGTAAAAAAAAAAGAACATTTGGAGAAACTACAACTGGAGAAGTGTTGAACAAATCTGATTTATGAGTTAATGTAATCAAACAAATCAATAATGGAATACTGCACAGACTATAGTATTTCTAAAGAAAACAAGAATCCTAAAACAAATCAATTTCTTAAACTTTTAGTAAGAGTACTGTTACTTTAAATAAAAATATGACGACTCAAGTAAAAGCAAAAGTGTCTCTACTCTAATAAGTACAATTTCTTCAAAACGTTCCGAACAAAATATAACTGATACATTTGATGCTTTTAGAGAGAAAGATGTTATTGCAAATGTGTTGAAAGTTGCATTTTAATTTTCCATCCTTCTTTAATTTTTAATGACTACTACTGGTACAGTTTGCATTGACAGACTTTGACTAGCACCAATCTTTGCTACTATGGCTACACAGTCCTGAGGGCAGTAAAACAATGATCATTTAGTTGTCTGCTCATTTCCTGGGCGTGTTCTCAACTTTCTGAACCAAATCCGAGCAGATTGAGAATGACTACAACTGAATCCTTTTCTACAATCATCATTTACCTAATAACTTCAATATATTGCCGCGGTGCCTGCTGGTTCATCATAACTGAAGGCTGAGATGGAGTAATTCCTACCTGTGAATCTCGAATTTCTGTGTGTACAGCTACAGGGACACTGCAGCCCCCCTCCTAGAAGATAAGGTAACAAAACATTAAGGACTGAAGGAGAAAATGGTGAATGAAATGTCAGTGTTTGTACCAGTTGTTTGAGGAAAGCCCTCTCAGCGATACACCTCAAAACGGTTTCTGGATCATGGAGGACAGAAACCATCTCCAAAATGTCCGTGTCCCGGGCTCGTACCTCCACGGCCAACGCCCCCTGGTCAAACACGAATCTTTACTTTTTACACGCGTTTAAATCGAAAAACTTTTGAAGAACAATCAACTAATCCTTGTACTATATCTTACCTGTCCGACAGCATACATACAGTCTTCTGGTGTAAGACTCTGCCAACGGAGATTAAAAATATATTCAAATCCTATTCAAATCTTTCAGTGGGTGTCAATAATATTACATCAGTGCAGTTGTTAGAGAAGTGTATATGAAGAGGGTTTAATAAGGCAAATGTATGAATATACTTGGAGTGACCCTAGAAGTAAAATGTAAAAAGAAAACAGAGACAATAATAAAGAGATTGCCCTTTTGAGCAGATGTATATGAAGTTTTTCTTTGCAGAGAAAGAGCGTCCAAGGACAGAGGATGCTCTTGGACACTTTATCTTTTGCTTAATTCCTGTGAACGTGAACGCATTTGGAAAGCCCTGTGAGGCCACTGCTGTTATGATTCTGGGCCGTACGAGAATAAACTGAACTGAATTGAATATGAAGACTTGTACCTGTGCAATTCTGTGCTCCCAGCCCATCCTCTTCAGACCGGCTGCAGCCAAAATGATGGCAGCGTAATCGTCTTTCTCATCCAACTTCTTCAACCGAGTGTTCAAGTTTCCTCGCTGAGCAAATCAGTTAAGGGTCAAAAAAAAGATGTCATATGCTTCAACGTTTGATTTTACTTCAATGTTCATGGGTTTATTTTAAGCATACATTTTTTTTATTTTATATTATGAAACAAATATTTTCTGAAGGATACAATGTCTTTGAACACCAGATTAGAGTATCTTCTCTTCAACTGAGCAGCACGTCGCAATGAACTAGTGCCAATCACACTGAAAGAAACCATTGCAAAGTATTACAATTACAACTACAACTTATAACCTTTTAGTTTGTATGTTATATTTACTATATTTACCTGTTTTCTGGTAATATGTCAAGAGTCTTATTGGCATGTGTTGGGTGCAGCACCACAGCATCAGAAGGATTTTCTCTCCTAAAAATGTTTTTATCAATAAGCAATCTTTTCGATACATATCTAGACATTGCTTGACTAGTAATTGAGGAGAGAAAGTATAAAAACACATGTCAACTGAATATACAACAGCTTTCAATTACTAAATGTACAGTAAATAATGACAATTGTAAGCTGTATTTATCTTTCTCAAACTACAAGAAATAGTTTAGTAAAAGTCCATAGTAATAACTTACTTAAGCACAGCTCCAATAGTGAATCCGGGAGGCAGCGTGGTGGGCAGGTCTTTGAGTGAGTGCACCACTAGATCCACTCTGCAGGACACAAAGAGACACGAGCGTCATAAAACGCAGGTCAAATCTAATGCCGTACAACTATCCACGGCCTCTCCAGCGCTGCCGCATCAGAAGTGTGCATCCAAAGCCCTGCTATGCAAAGGGTCGGTCTAAAGGCGAGAGGAAGGGGTGGGCAGAGAACGAACTGGGACGAGTCGTAATAACACAGTGGGCTATCATAGTCTGGATATGTCTTGGCTTTTCCATGCTCCTTGTTAGAGAAATGTAACGTTTGACAAGCTCTGGAATGCACCTTTAATTGCACATCCGCTTGCACATTGATAAATAAATGTAATAAGAGCTAAATGAACAAATGAAGCATGAAGTTGGCTGCAGATAAACTGTATTAGGGAACCACTGGGCTGAACTTTTGAGCTCCAAATACAGTACGTTTTGTCTCGTGTAACTCACAAGATTTTTCTCACACTCCCAGTACACCAAAGTAAATAAATAAATCAGTTGAGCGTCGTATGTTGTCAATTATAAATGAAGACAATAATAAAAGGTTTTGTCATCATGAGCATGCCACATGACACCTATGCAAATGTCAAATGCGATACACTCAAAAGGCAAATGACATTAGAGTCGAAAAATCTAACTTCAAGATTAACAAAAAGCACATTGAGCGACAATTATAAGGGTCATTCCACTTCTGGGTAGTTCTTACAGACAGATGATATAATATACAGAGGGGCAAATAAGTATATAAATTCACCTATTTAAAAAGATAAGAGAGGTTTGTAGTTTTCATCATAGGTACACATCAAGCGTGAGAAAAAATCCAGGAAATCACATTGCATGCTTTTTAAACAATTTATATGTGAAAATGGGTGGCCAATAAGTATTGGGCAGCTAGAAAACAAACAACTCTTCTGTCCCTCACAGACCAGTCACTTGCTCTTTAAGAAGTTATTCCGGCCTCCACTCGTTAACAGTGTGAATGGCACCTGTTTGAACGGATTAGATGCATAAGAGACCCCTGCACACCCCTCCAAACTGTCAGACTCCAGTCTTCACCATGACCAAGACCAGAGAGCTTCCCAAAGACCCCAGAGATAAAATTGTACAACTGCACTAACCTGGGATGAGTCAAACTGCAATTGGGTGGAGAAACAAACTTTTCGAACAGTTGGAAACATTAGTCTAGAAATGGAAGAAGTATGACATCACTGACAATCTCCCTCGGAGTGGGGCTCCATGCAAGATCTCACCTCGTGGGGTTCAAATGATCCTGAGAACAGTGAGGAATCAGCCCAGAACTACACAGGGGGAACTGGTCAATGATTTGAAGACAGCTGGGACCACCGTCACAAAGATGACAATAAGTAACACGCTACGTCGTCATGAGGTGAAATCCTGCATTGCCCGAAAGGTTCCCCTACTACACAAAAATCATGTAAAGGCCTGTCTGAAATTTGCTGAAGACCATCTGGAAGATCCAGAGGAGGATTGGGAGAATATGATGTAGTCAGATGAGACCAAAATGGAACTGTTTGGGTTGCGTCCCAAGAACACCAGACCTACTGTGAAGCACGGGGGTGGAAACATCATGCTTTGGGGATCCTTTCGGCAAAAGGGACAGGAAGACTGGTCCGTATCAATGGCAAGGTGAATGGGGCCATGTATTGTGACATTCTGGGTAAAAACCTCCTTCCTTCGGTCAGAGAATTGAAGATGAAACGTGCCTGGGTCTTCCAGCATGATAACGATCCAAAGCACAGCCAGGAAAACCAAGGAGTGGCTCTGTAAAAAGCATATCAAGGTTCTGGAGTGGCCTCGCCAGTCTCCAGACCTCAACCTAATCGAAAACCTATGGAGGGAGTTGAAACTCCGTGTTGCCAAGCGACCGTCCTCAAACATCACAGCTCTAGAGAAGATCTGTGCAGAGGAGAGGGTCAAAATACCAACTAAAGTGTGTGTAGACCTGGTCCACAACTACAGAAACTGTTTGACCGCTATCATTGCCAACCAAGGCTACATTACAAAGTATTAAAAGTAACACTTGCTGGAAGCCCAATACTTATTGGCCACCAATTTACACAAATTGTTTAAAAAGCATGCAATGTGATTTTCATTTTATTTTTATTAACTTGCTGTACACCTATGATGGAAAAAGACAAACCTCTTATCTTTTTAAATGGGTGAACTTGCACATCTTTAAATTGCCCAATACTTATTGGCCCCACTGTATAATAAAGTTTCAACCAATAAATGAAATCGTTTTTGCCTCAAATGCACCAAACTCCAATAAATAAATCATGAAAAACTCAATTTCAATAAATATATCCAATGGAAACAATTTGGGGATTTACTAACTTTTGGAACCATTTTAATGTGATAAGATGATTTGTTCATTAAGATAAGCACGTTTAGAAATACTCTCTTTTACTTGTGAGGGCGGGAAACACCTGTAAAGTCCCAGTAAAGCTTTCTGTTTGGTTTGAGACAATGCTGTGCTTTGAAGCCACGTCAGCCGCAGATGACACCAGAAACACTCACTCATTTCTCTCCAGGGCGTTCTCCAGCTCTTTGGTGAACAGACTCTTCTCTCCGATCTGAGTGGGAGGGAAAACACTTGATATTAACAAACGCTCGGCAACGCCAAAGAAGATTGAGTTTAGCCTCACCTTTGATAAAGCGGTGTCCAATATTCTGTCTCCTATTGTCGTCATGCCAACTGAAGAGGAAAGAAAAATTGGTCTTTAATATGAAAATGATACGCACATAAAAAGCCGTCTACAGAGTGGACTTATTACGAGAATATAGCTTTAACCACAACAGAATAAACACAGGCCGCCACATAGGAAAATACATCTATTGGATTGGAGATGAGGCTGTTATTCTGTACTTCTTTGCACCAGCAAATAAGAGCCTTGCCCAAGGGCACAACCACAATATACAGTATAAACAGCAAAGAATGGTGAGTTAATCGATCAATTGATGGCAAAACATGCCATGTGCTTTTGTTGTAATGAATATGATCTAAAGCGGCAGAATCACTTGACATCATTTCCAAAACACCTAATCAATTAATTGACAGAATAATTGTTAGATTCATTGATCTGTTAGTTGCAGCTCTAGAATATCGTTACTGAGATAATGAAAAAAAAATTCATCCAGATATACATTTTTGTCAATATCATCAACCCTTATTTAACATCGATCAGTCAAAATCGAATGATTATTTGGAACAAGAAGCAATTTTTTAATTTAGTGTCTGCCTTAACTGTGGCCTAAGTTATATAAGTTATACAGGGTAAACCACACCCAAAGAAGCAGAGATAGTTCAGAAAAGAGTGAGTTGAATGAATGAATGAATGAATGGAGTGGCTCTTACTTATTTCAAGTTGGAGCTCGGGATACAGTTCTTTCAACTTCTCTGCCACACTGTCAGTCTGAATGCAAGCCAACTGGGAAAATAAAAAGACTTGTTCACGGTGTAGAAAAGGATTAGATACAGCAGAAGGTCACTCTCGCGATGCTTCTTTTAATACAAACGGCTGAAAGCGTTACATCAGAACATAAAACACACACACACACACACACAAATACACACAGTACCTGGCTTTTGCGAGTTCCTATCCGAATCACTCGAACAGCTTTTCCGTTCCCATCCTGAAAAGACATCAGAACAGCTCAAAATCCCAAAGTATGTCCAAACATTAGTTCTTAAACAAATCTCTCTCTCCGGCTTGTCTCACCCTCATGTACTTGTAAGGTCCGTTCTCCATAGTAAAAGTATAGTATAAGGTAATATAGTAGAGGCTATTGTGTGGCCTGTAAGCCTGAGGCAGTCTGCAGTGTCTCACGAAGAAGCCAGACTGAGGTCATAGAGCCTCAAGAAACTGAACACTTGGGTCTTTCTCTCCTCCTCCCAACGGGACCCCCACCCCAACACATCTCTGCTTCCTAAAGATAAGTGTCCAATTCAATAAGTCCGTTATAAAAGGCAGGGCGGGGCAGTTTAGGAGGGTCAGTGCAAAAAGGTGTGGTCTTAGAGTAGCATCTTCACTCAGTTACCGCTATAACAACTCATTAACTCATTTTGTTTCAATGGTTTGGAACGGTGGTATTTAATATTTTCATGCAAAGTACAACCAAAAATTATATGTGAGTTTCCAAGTATGACCAAATCTAAACCTGTATTACAACAGTTCTAAATGAGTGCTGAATACGCTCTAAAACGACACTAAACCACAGATGAGGTATCTCTAAATAAAGACTAACATAAAGGAAGACAAACACATGAATAGATACGTCTGTATTCTGTAAATAAATGAAATAGTAAAACTGCAGACTGTCCTGGCCAGAACCAATGGTCTAGAACAGCATTTTTGTCTCGAGTGGCCCCTATACTTTGGCTCATATTCCCAATTATCACTGAACTTATATAATGGTGATTATTTTGCAAATGCAATTTAGATGATCAGTACATTATCAATTATTAAATTATGTCAAAATCCATCCATCCATCTTCTTCGGCGCGGCTTATCGCGGGGGCGCGGGTCGCTGGCGGCAGGCAGTCTAAGCAGGACTCCCAGACTTCCCCTCCCCAGACACTTCCTCCACTCCTCCGGGAGGATCCCGAGGCGTTCCCAGGCCAGCCGAGATACATAGTCCTTTCAGCGTGTCGTGGGTCTTCCCCTGGGCCTCCTGTGTGACTGAGCTCCTCACCCTATCTTCTAAGGGAGCGCCCAGCCACCCTGCGGAGGAAACTCATTTCGACCGCTTGTATCCACGATCTTGTCCTTTCGGTCACTACCCAAAGCTCATGACCATAGGTGAGGGGAGGAACGTAGATTAAACGTAGTAACGTAGTAAATCGAGAACTTTGTCTTTCGACTCAGCTCCTTCTTCACCTCAACAGACCGATGCAGCGACCGCATCACTGCAGACGCTGCATGTCAAAATCGTCAAACAAAAACATTCATAAGGAGGTGAATTGTCCTTCAAAGTACATTTTACATTGAAATGCTATTGACAACACAATTTAGGCTATTTACTGACACTGATATAAGTACTAATAGGCTACTGAAGGTTTTATCTCTTTTAGTCACTTGACTTTTTGAGCTTATTAGGAGTTATTTTGTCAGATTTATCTATTACTGATACATATAAAGTACGTAGTTCTCATAAATGTTACAGAAAAGTGCAAATTATTCATAAGGAAAAACTGATGTGCATTTAGTCATTGATAAAACCAACTGTAAAACAATGTTGATCAAGCTTTGAATAAATTATCGTATGATGCATTTAAGTTATTGCTTTACAGTTGGTTTTATCAATGAAGGCACATCACAGGACGTATTAAAAGTTCTTATCAATCAACATACATTTCTAACGTAACACTACATCTATTTTATGCACAGTTATTATAAACTATGAGAGAACAAGGGAGCCAAACATACACCGCTGTGAAAAGCAAATAATATGTTTCTTTCAGGGGGAAATGTATATTTTTCTACGTTTGCTCCTCTGTTTGCGGTATGAGTTTTATGTCCCGCCTCGTTTCCCTTTTGAACCAATGAAAAGCCCACTTCAGGAACAGACGCTGGAGACTGACCAATCAGAAGGCTCGATTTATCAGAACACGGAAATGGCCGCGGTCCTCAGAGAATTGAACGTGCTTTCTGCATGGTGTTGCTGGGCTACTTTTGATGAAAACTCACCGCAGTGGCCGCTTCCTCCGACATGTCGCTAATCTGATGTGTCCCGTCGATGTTGTGCAGTTGATAGACGCCAATTATCTCACGCAGAAAGCTTGAAAACTTGAATTTTTCCCTAAATGAACCGACAGTGACACCCAACGACCGCTGGCCGCTATGAATGAACGCGGAACTGGATTCGGAGCTAGTCAGAGCCGGTTAGAGGTCATTTCCTACTTCCGACAACTGTGTCAACTTTACTTTAGGAAGAAAAGTTTGGACGTAATTTCAAACCTGATGTACGGACTACTAAATTTGAAAGTATTGATGCACTGGATTCCCTATGTCCCATATGGAGCAGAACTGGGAGCCACTTGTCCAGTCTATTGAGTGCGTGCAGTGTCTTGCCCAAAGACAACGTCACCATGCAGTTCACAATCAGAAAAGGTTTTAGTGCCATTGTCAATGAACAAAAGTCAGAAACTAGGTACTTGCTTTGGCGTTGAGGTGCAACATACAACATTGTGGAATAATAATAGCAGGAAAACAAGGATGTACTGTACTGACATATATAAACAAACTTTACTGTTTAAATTTACAGAAATAGTGCAGAAAGTGAACAGAGAAATTACTGGGAAATTACTCAAGATTTTTTTTAATTACTTTATTGCAACATTTTATTTAACGTTCTATTTAAATAGCATTCTTATTTGTGAAAAAAATTAACTTTTTATTTAAAGTATACTTAATATAAAATGCAATATAATATAAACAAAACTCAAAATATATATAAAGCATACATATATAAGTGCAATGGCACATTAGTGCGTTCACATTCTACAATTTGATGATGTTATAAATATAATCTCAGATGGAGGGCAAGGACCTATCATTTCTGACCACAAACGTTTCTATTTCTCCTAACAAACAATTACACTTTCCGAGGCTATTGTGAAAAAAAAAAAAAAAAACACTTTTGTTTATTTATGTTGACAGAGCTTTGTGCAGTTTTTGTTTCATGTGGCAAGGCCCAGTAATTGCAGATTATGTGAACCATAAACCAGGTCAAGAAATCTGCTATCTGACTGTTAACAGAGAATTCTAACTAGAAATTGCAATGGCAACAAGCCATTGCGAGTGACGGCGGAGGTCGAAAAAATTACTACTGGAAATCATCGACGAACCTCGAATATTACCCAAGAAGGAAAACTAAAAGTACCCAAAAAATCTACAAAACAACAAACCCGAGAAAGAAAACCTAAAAAAATAAAATAAACTGGAAACTTACAATTACTAGAATTCTCTAAAAGTACTACAAGTATTACAACGTAGTACTACTACAATGTAGTACTACAAGATAGTACTAACATAGTACTAAAAATACTGAATAGACTGCAAGTACTAGAAAAACAAGCAAACATTTTAGAATACTGTTTAATGTAAAGAAGAACACAGAAATTATATAAACTTAAAAAAAAAAGTACACTAAGCGGAAATACAAACCAACCGTTCACAAGTACAGTGCTTTTACTGTGAAAATTCCAAAACAGTTTGTTTTACAGTGCTTTTTAGTGAAAATCTCCCAAAATGTATGTTTACAGCGCTTATTGTGAAAGTAGTACTCAATGTACTTCACTGCATTACTGCAATAGGCTTGATAGTCGCACTGGAGGATGGACAAAAATGGCATTGTTTACAATGCTTTTATTGTGAAAATCCCCAAAACATAGTTTTAAAGTGCTTTTATTGTGAAAATCCAAAAACATTTATTTTACGGTGCTTTTATTGTGTAAAATCTATATTCATTGTTTTACAATGCTTTTATTTTAAAGGTAGAACTCAATGTACTTCTACTGCATATTGCTATAGTCTGTAGTAGCACGTAGGGACTGAAGTGTGGAGATATTATGTTGACTACAGTGGAATTGTTTCTCAAAAAAAGTGCCTCAATTTTACATTCTATGATCCTTTTAGTTGTGAAGGTAGTACTCATTGAAGTTCAATGCACTTAATACAGATACAGTCAAATTGAGAACCGTTGAGAAAACAATTCCATGTAGTTCAACATAATACTCCAAGCCTTTAGTCCCCGCACAGTTGCTACTTACAGACTATTACAGTAAGTGCAGTAGAAGTACATCGAGTACTACCTTCAAAATAAAAGCATCTGTAAAACAATGAATTTGGTTTTACAAAATAAAAGCACTGTAAATTATGTTTTGGGATTTCACAATAATGTGTTTCTTTTACAGTTAAACAGTATTTTTAAAAATGTTTGAGCTTGTTTTTCTAGTACTTGCAGTCTATTGTATTTTTAGTACTATTTAGTACTATGTTGTAGTACTACATTGTAGTATACTACGGTTGTATACTTGTAGTACCCTAGAATTCTAATAATTTTCCATTTTTTTTTTTTTTTTAGGGTTTCTTCTCGGTTGTTGTTTGTGATTTTTTTTTTTTACTTTAGAAGTTTTGTACTTGTAGTTTTCCTTCTCGGGTTAATTTGAGGTTTGTCGAGTTCCGTAGTTTGTGGAATTTGTCGACAAAACTTTTTGACCTCCCCTTCACTCGCAATGGTGTGCTATTGCAATTTCTAGTTAAAGTAGTCCTGTACAAAAGGTTATCTGTGGAACCTGTTTGTCTTGCCTGTACTGTCCAGTTAGAGGGTAAAGTAAAAAATAAAGTCGTAATGTAACACTATCGTAATGTAACACTATGGCTACCAACTGCCATAAAACACCACCAAAAGTCTCTCTCATCTCTCTCCCTTTTTTTTTACGGTATAGCGTAAAACCATGGATCTATTAGCGTAAAACGCAAATTGTGTGTGTACCTGTGGGACTCTATATTGCTCCTGGCCCGTCGCCGTGTCTCCTCAATCTCTTCACTCAAAAATATCAATGCTGTCCTGACCCGACACCCTGCGGTGATGTCTAACCAGTATCCAAACATCTAAGTTATCAAGTTATTACAGTCCTCACTACAACTCCCAAGAAGTATTTTTTTTAATAAGGGCTGCAACAATTAATTGACTATTTGTGACTACTAGTCGACTATGCTACACACTCTAAAACATCAATATTACACTTTATTCATGACTATTCTATATACTAATACTACCCTACATTTGGTTGATAATTTATTTAACGTCTCAATAGAAATAGTTGAAAGTTGTAAATAACCGCCGATGGTGCATTTTTTTTTATGCCACACAACACTTCCAGCACTCCAGGCCCACGTCACTGTTTTCACAGAGCTGCGGCGCACTTCCGGTGGAGACGTGGCTCTGCGCTGCTGCGGCTCCATATTGACGCCGTGAAGCTAACAACCAACAACTTCCACACATCTGTACAACCTTTTGTGAGATTAAGGCACCTTAGCGGGATACACAGAGAACGGACTACTGCGATTCAGTAGAAAGAGACAAACATGGTGAGTGACAGTCTGTTAGAATTCGTTTTCAGAGCTGCAAGTCGTAACAAAATGAAAGCTAATGCTAGTTAGCTCCTTCAAACGCGACCTTATTAGCAACATATTTGGACAGTGTGTTTTCTTTCGGACATTAGGCTATAATTTGTTTATGAAGTGTGGCGGATGTGATGTCGTTTGCTTTAAATAGAGTGCAAGTCTTGAAGCTGGATATGCAGACTCCCGATGTTCACTTCTGTAGCACCCGATGCTAGCTGTGGCTTTAGCTGCTGTCATTATCAGGATCGTGCCGTTTTACCTGCTGTCTGCCAATAAAACCCACTGTACAACAGAGTGGGCCATAGTAATACTGTCATATATGATGTCATGTTGTCATTATTCTTCTCTGACTTTTGAACTATTAAAATCTGCCGTTTTTGTCCAATCGTGTATAACTTTCATTGTATTCCATTTCCTTTGATCACTTAATGTTTCAACACTCCTCAACTCCTGAGCAGGTAAATTCTCCGAGGGCATATGCTTTTTCAGGCACTGGCTTCAGGTCTCCTGTTACGTCTCTGTAATCATATATCCCCTCCAGGCTTACTGAGCTGCAGAGGATGCACTAGCACTCATGGGTGGTGCTGGGCTTTAGGTAGTGACCATTCAGCTCAGAGAGGACGTGGAGGTTCAAACACACTGGATTTAGTCTGTAGAACTGGCAACACAAATGACTCATGTGAGGCTCATTCTGCTTTTTGATTGGATAATAGTTTTGAGAAGTTTTTGAGTCCTGTTCCCAGATCTTATTGTACATGTTTTAGTTGCTTTGAGTTTAGCAATATCAACAACTTGGACATAATGTATAGTTTTATTTTTATGTTATCAGGTGTCTGTGCACACAGATAGGCCATGTTTATGAAATTTACATAGTGTACCTTTTGCAGTGTTCTACGCAAAATGCTATGGACATGGATAACAAATAAAACTCTTGAATACACTGTAATCAATTTATCCCCACAAAAGTGAGCTGTAATATTTGTAATGTAATGTCTGGCCTGCTTCTGTCTCATTTGCAGGTGCTGTTGGCAGCGGCGGTGTGCACCAAGGCCGGTAAGGCCATAGTTTCTCGTCAGTTCGTGGAAATGACCCGAACACGCATCGAGGGGCTCCTGGCGGCTTTCCCCAAACTCATGAACACAGGGAAGCAGCACACATTTGTGGAAACAGACAGTGTGCGTTATGTGTACCAGCCGCTGGAGAAGCTCTACATGGTGCTCATCACCACCAAAAACAGCAACATCCTGGAGGACCTGGAGACGCTCAGACTCTTCTCTCGGGTGGTACGTGGCTTTATTGTTTTATGTCTGGAGTTGAATCACACATGTCATTAAAAAAATATCTTCCTCAAAGAGAAGATGTTACTTTTTTTTGCTATTACTGTCACACCCTTTGATTAAGAAATAAATGAAGATTACACAGAAAATAGTCTCACTTTTGCTTAGTGATATTCTTGATGGACATTCTAAACAAGTCCATTTTAATTGCAGATCCCAGAGTACTGTCGGGTGCTGGAGGAGGCGGAGATATCTGAGCACTGTTTCGACCTGATTTTTGCCTTTGATGAGATTGTGGCTCTTGGATACAGAGAAAACGTGAACCTGGCACAGATCCGCACTTTCACAGAGATGGACTCCCATGAAGAGAAGGTTTTCCGCGCTGTCAGAGAGGTAATCATTTTAAATTGATGATTTGTGAGGTGAAAATTAGAAGAAGAAAAAGTCCTGGGCAATATATTTTCTGTGAATGTAAAAACTCCTTATCCTATCAACTGTTCTAAAATAATTGTACGTACAAATAATTTTCGGTCTCTAAAAAAAGTTTGAAAATTGTGTCTAACAGACTCAAGAACGGGAAGCCAAGGCCGAGATGAGGAGAAAGGCCAAAGAGTTGCAGCAGGCCAGACGGGACGCCGAGCGCTCGGGAAAGAAAGCCCCCGGTTTCGGTGGTTTTGGCAGCGGCGGAATGACCAGCATGTCAGGGTCCATCATCACAGACACCATAGTTGAACCAGAGAAACCCAAAATCACGGCTGCTCCTGTCAGGTAACACCTGTCTGAAACCGACATGAGATAGATGACGCTGAATACACAATCAACCACACAGAACTACAATTTGGAAATTAAACCTGCTGATTTTTACTCAACCGATGAAAAACAGAACTTGTAGCGTTCCAAATGTGTTGCTCACTTACCTAAGGCATCCTCATTATTCTCTGCAAGGAGTTTATAAACGCTTTCACAACTTTCAGAGCCCAGAGCTGAGTTTACATCACGTTTACGCTACCCACAATTTAGCATAATAATGACGCACTTCCTATTTTGCGAGGGAATAAACACTCTATAATTAGCTGCACACATCAGTCTCATTTTTACCACAAGAGCTGCTCTTACAATATATCTGTATTGAACAAAACACATTTGACTTTAAAACATGGAATAGAAAGGGGCAAAGAGAGAAATGTTGCTTTTCACGTCGCCTGCAACTAGTTTTTACATTATGCTGGATTCAATGTAATGTTCATGATGCATTGTATTTTTTCTCATAGACCAAGTGGACCAAGCAAAGCCCTCAAGCTGGGCGCTAAAGGGAAAGAGGTTAGAACTTTGTGGACAAACTCAAATCTGAGGGTGAGACCATCATGGCTTCCACGGAAAGAGAGGCTCGGATGCATCCAAAGTCCTGCGCCACCAGTCAATGTCGAGAGGTACGGCAGATAAGAATTACTAGGATCTTGCTCGTGACTGGAACTAAAGTAACATTGTACTGTATACACCTGTATTCACAACCTTCAACCCAATTACCTCAAAAACGTGGCAACATTCATTTGACTTGTTGTGCCTGTGCCGCCGTACACTGCGGGTGAGGAGAAGATCTCTTTGACTTGTGGCCGTGATGGCGGCCTTCAGAACATGGAGGTGTGTGGGAAGATCACACTACGAGTCACAGACGACAAGAACGGACGGATCCGCCTCATCATCACAACAACGACGGAAAAGGACTGCAGCTGCAAAGTAAGTCCTCACTGTGTTGACCAAGCCAGTTCTTTAGCAAGGATTTGAATCTGTACGTCAGGGTGCTGAAGAGGAAATGTCCATTATCCAAAGTTCGCAACTCCTGATTTGGCTGCAGCATTTAGCTAACTTAATTCCCTTTGCAAACAACTAATTATCCTGTTTTATTAGGAAAAAAACTGTGTGTGATGTTTTGAAATGCATTGGATTCTTGGATCAGTTCAGATTTCTATCTTCCCTCAAATGTTTAAATGTGCACTTTGAACTGAATCCTACAATCATTACATCAATTGGGGTCTTTAATAATTCCCGACACATCCCAACGTGGAAGAAGCTGTTCACGGCCGAGTCGTGATCGCTCTGAAAAACCACAGAGAAGTCGTTCCCTCTCAACAACGACGTGGGCGTTCTTAAGTGGAGGCTACAGACTACAGACGAGGCCCTCATACCTCTAACCAGTGACTCCATGAAACTCGGTGAACTACATGGGCTTGTGTGGCTGGGCTCTTCATCATCACTGCCTCCTCTTCTCCACTAGTAAACTGCTGGCCTTCAGAGAGCGGGAGCGGCTGCGACGTCAACATTGAATATGAGCTCCAAGAAGACAACCTCGAGCTTAATGATGTGGTCATTAGCATCCCTGTGCCGTAAGTAGCACTAATATTCCAGAAGATAAATGAAAAATAGATCTTTTTAAGTGTTGCAAAAAAGCAACACTAAAACACTATACAGTTTGCACTGAATGATTTTAGGTGTCTGATTGTTGTCGACAGTGATACAAAATTCAGTGTCATTTAATTTGAATATTGCATAACAAATGAATTATGGAAAAAATGATCTATTCTTTATTTCACAATTTGAATCAAATTATTACATTTGATTGAGAGATTACTTTGAAAATTGGGTTAAACGTAGAACTAAGCTAGATAGAGCGCCCCCTGCTGCTCTCCCTTTTGAAAAGACAATCAGAAAATAGACACTCGACAGCTTTTAAAGTTTTTTTAATTATTATATCATAATAAGACTGTATAATCACATTCAAAAATGTGTCACATAGCCAAAAAAAAAAAAGCCAGGGTTTCTCAGGAGAGTTGTCTTCGGTTGGACACTTCAAACGCCCTGGGGATGTACCCTTTACAGGGATTTACACAGACGTGTAATAATGTTAAAATGTTACTTGGTTCTTCTTTTTTTGATGATTGTAGCAATTAAAGCTGCCATGTTTTCTGTGTGTTTTTATAAGTTCATGTTTTGTGCCTCAGGTCCGGTGTGGGGGCCCCAGTGATCGGGGACCTGGATGGAGAATACAAGCACGACAGTCGGAGAAACGTGCTGGAGTGGTGTCTCCCAGTGATTGATGCCAACAACAAGACGGGCAGCCTGGAGTTCAGCATCGCGGGGCAGCCCAACGACTTCTTCCCCATCAACGTGTCCTTTGTGTCCAAGCGCAACTACTGCGACATCCAGGTGAGACGGGCTTTGATTTCATTCATCTACCTTTTTTATTATTGATTAAAAATGATTAGGCTAATACAACACATTATCGGCCTAATAATATTTGATTAAAATGTTTAAACCTTGAAAATAAAAACTTCATGAGAATGAACTGGGGCTACACAATTGCAATATTGGCTAACGCAATGATCAATATTGAAACAAACTAAATAATGACAGCAGTTACACCAAGGTCCTCCATTTGACAGAAATATACTCTTTATACAATGTAGGTTGATGTTTATTCATGATTTTCCCTTTTCAGTCAATATTATCTTGATTGTCTCTTTTTTAAAGTGTCAAAGTAAATTCAAATATTGTGGTAATTAACGGCCATGTCGCAATCATTTTCAATATATCATGCAGCCCCAGAAGGGACTTGCCTACCATTTCATTCAGCTGTATTTTTTAAAATTGAATAAAGTGGTCACAAGTACATTAATTGCACAACTAATTTCCTGTACGTCTGCAGAAATGAACAAATAATCTTGACTGTAGCTTTATTATTTTTGTCTATCAACTGTGATAGTTTCGTTTACAGTTAGCGTTTTTAAGTAAAGCTGCAGCAATTCAGCTTTCAGTCCAAATAGCAGTTTTGGTTTCTGCTGATACTCAATTCCAACCAATATCAGAACAGAAACTCTTCAAGTAAGTGAACATCTGATCCAAATACAATCTTTTTGATGAGTAGTTTCTCTGTTCCTGTAATGTTTAAACTTGTGCAAACATTAAGACGTACAGGAGGTTCAAAAGTGATGAGTAAACAGTCTCTTTGATGCTCCTAACGTTGAACCGATATCCTAAACTGTGGCAATAAAACCTTGTCTTTGTGTGTCCCTCAGGTTACCAAAGTGGCTCATGTCGACGACGACAGCGCTGTTAGATTCTCGTCTGAAACCTCCTTCGTGGTCGACAAATACGAAATCCTGTAAATTAACATCAGAAGAAAGCGACACAAATGTTGAAAAGGGGTGAGGGGGTGGGGGCGAAAAAAAATAAAAAAATAAAATTCAGCGACATCAAGTCCACAGAGAGAAAAAAAATGGAAGAAAACCTGCCTGGCCTGACCCTGTACGCGACACCACAGACTGTGCAAACGACAGGACTACGGCAGCCCTCCTGTTCCCGGTCGGCGCAGCGGTGGTGTATTTATGTTTGTATACGAGAGGATCTGATTATATATGAGATTAAGACGATGCGGAATCTGAAACTACATTTGATGCTGTCGTTTTCACCGAGCGGGACTGTAAACGCGGATCGTACGGTAAGTAGGGGATGACTGAAGCCGCTAAGCCACAGAGGAGCCCTGACCTTAACGAATTTCTTTTTTTTTTTTTTCTTTTTTTTAAACCAAACCAAATCTTAGCCCTAGCCTAGTTGTCACGTAATATATCATCAAAAAGAATAATTTGCTCAGAAAATAGGGAAAAAATCACTGGACTCGCACACCCAGTCATCCTCTACTTACCTGAGCATGATTCTGACTCCTACTTTTGTCTTTTATGTTTTTGTTTTTCATTTCTACTTCTCTCCAGAGCTCAATTTAGCCATGGTTCTGTGGATGTGGGTTGACATCGACTAGATTGACCCTTTTTTCCTGAAGTACTGAAGGGGAATCCTAACATTCCAGTGTACAATTAGAGAAGACTTTAATGGAATAAAATGTATTATTGAAAATGTAAAGCGGCCTGTTGTTGCATCGCCTGCTCAAATGATCTTTACATACATTATGGATATATTTAGGTATAAAATGACTAGTACTTAGCCCCAGTTAAATAGTTTTGTTATAACCTTTGTGATGATTTAGTCTTTTATCAGTAAAAAACAATAATTAATTTGAACCATCCAACTTCATATCTTGGGTGGGGATTTCAAGATGATTAGGTTAATCAATAATTGATTATTTAGGTCATAATATAACCGTAAAGCCAAAAAATTTTACCGTAATGTGACCTTTTTAGAAGATTACTTTTTAAAAAAATTCAATTTATGGTAAAGTTACAATTTTCAAACTAAGTTAGGTCTGTCTTAATTCAATTAAAAGATGTAGTATTTTCTGCTCAGCCTTTCCTCAACGTAAACTTAAATATAAAGTGTTTTTTTTATCTTGCAGTTTATGTCAAATTGATAATTCTGAAAGTTTAACTTTATAAAGCAGGTCACATTGTGTTAAGAAAACAAAAGGGTTGTTTTTTATTGTTTTGATTGTGACGTTTATAATGGAAAGTCGTGACATCCTTAATCTGGGGACACACACAGGTCTAGGTTAGATATCTTTATGAAACATTAAGCAACAATCCTACTTACAAGTTCACGGACTAAGCAACATGTCAAAGAATTGTTTGCATATGTTTGTTCCAGCTTCCAGACTTGTGTGTTTTGATCGATTACAAACAACACTCAACACAGAGAATGTTATCATAAACTCATTTTGTATTCACTTTTCAAAATAACTGGGCTCTTTCCACATAAAACACAATGTTGAATGACTTTTATATTCCTAATTCACATTGTAGAAATCTGAAACTGGAAAGTACACGTTATCTTAAACTCCACAGCACTGCTTCTCCAACTTGTCACATTAAATGCCGCCAAGCAAATATTTGTGTTTCTAAGTATCATCCAGGGCCGGCCCAGCCCATTAGCAAACTAAGCAGATTTAAAAGGGCCCCCAATCTGGCAACCTGATTTATGCGAAGTGCAAGCGCAACTAGCGTAGTAGTTATGGATGTATTATATAAACGGTAGTAACATGTAACATATAACGCACAAACAGCATTTATTTGTAATGACAAACTGGCAACCAAGGCACCAGACCTGCTCTGATTGGTCAACTTCATTGTGCGCAAGCAAGATGAAAGTGAGACATAAACGCAACAGAACGTGCTCATCATTTACAAAAGACGATGAAAAGAAACTGCAATCTCCACAACACTCTCAAGGTATTGTTGAACTCATTTAACGAAGACTGTTGATGCTGCTGAGTCTGTCATGTTAGTGGTCCGGGCCGGGTCCCTGTCATGGGGGGCCCCGCACATACCTGAGATAGGGACCACCGCACCACTAATAATACGTTTGAATGAAGGCAATAAAGCGTAACATTTACACCAGCCCGGTAGTGTTAGCAGCAGGTGAGGCAGTGAGGTGTGTCTGCCCCAGGTCACTAATAGGCCGGTCCGGATCCGGACCCAAGCATCGTCTCGTCCGGACCAGAACCTCTGTACATGAAACTTTGGAGTGAACAGAGGACGCCCCTCATTCACGCAGAACGCAGTGCGGCCTCGTTTGTTAGAGATGAGCGGGGTTTTAAGAAATTGTTTCAAATTAACTCGGAGTCCCCTCTCCTTCTCCCTCTTTCTCTCTTTCTCCCTCTCGCTCCCTCTCTCTTTCTCCCTCTCTCCCACTCTCTTTCTCCCTCTTTCTCTCTTTTCTCTCTTCTCTTTCTTCTTTTCTCTCTTTCCTCTCGCTCCATTTCTCTTCTTTTCTCTCTTTCGCCCTCTCCTCCCTCTTTTCTCTCTCTTTTTCGCCCTCTCGCTCCCTCTTTCTCTCTCTTTCTCCCTCTCGCTCCATCTTTCTCTCTCTTTCGCTCCTCTCGCTCCATCTCTTTCTCTCTCTTTCTCTCCTCTCGCTCCATCTCTTTCTCTCTCTTTGTCTCCTCATCGCTCCTCTCTTTTCTCTCTCTTCTCCCTCTCGCTCCATCTCTTTCTCTCTCTTTCTCCCTTCGCTCCACTCTTTCTTCTCTTTCTCCTCTCGCTCCATCTCTTTTCTCTCTTTCTCCCTCCTCGCTCCTCTTTCTCTCTCTTTCGCCCTCTCGCACCCTTCTTTCTCTCTTTCACCCTCTCGCTCCTCTCTTTCTCTCTCTTTCGCCTCTCGCTCCCTCTTTCTCTCTCTTTCTCCCTCTCTCGCTCCTCTCTCTTCTCCCTCTCTCCCACTCTCCTTCTCCCTCTTTCTCTCCTTTCTCCTCTCGCTCCATCTCTTCTCTCTTTCTCCTCTCTCGCTCCATCTCTTTCTCTCTTTCTCCTCTCGCTCCTCTCTCTTGTCTCTCTTTCTCCCTCTCGCTCCATCTCTTTCTCCCTCTCCCTCCATCTCTTTCTCCCTCTCGCTCCCTCTCTTTCTCTCTCTTCTCTCTTCTCGCTCCCTCTCTTTCTCTCTCTTTCGCCCTCTCGCTCCATCTCTTTCTCTCTCTTTCCCCTCTCGCTCCATCTCTTTCTCTCTCTTTCTCCCTCTCGCTCCATCTCTTTCTCTCTCTTTCTCCCTCTCGCTCCCTCTCTTTCTCTCTCTTTCTCCCTCTCGCTCCCTCTCTTTCTCCTCTCTCCCTCTTCTCCCTCTTTCTCTCTTTCTCCCTCTCGCTCCCTCTCTTTCCCTCTTTCGCCCCCTCGCTCCATCTCTTTCTCTCTCTTCGCCCTCTCGCTCCATCTCTTCTCTCTTTCTCCTCTCGCTCCATCTCTTCTCTCTCTTCGCCCTTCTCGCTCCTCTCTCTCTCTTCTCCTCTCGCTCTTTCTCTCTCTCGCCCTCTCTCCATCTCTTTCTCTCTCTTTCTCCCTCTCGCTCCATCTCTTTCTCTCTCTTTCTCCCTCTCGCTCCCTCTTTCTCTCTCTTTCTCTCTCTTCTCCCTCTCGCTCCCTCTCTTTCTCTCTCTTTCTCCCTCTCGCTTTCCCTCTTTCTCTCTCTTTCTCCCTCTCGCTCCCTCTCTTCTCTCTCCTTCTCCCTCTCGCTCCATCTCTCTCTCTCTTTCTCCCTCTCGCTCCATCTCTTTCTCTCTCTTTCTCTCTTCTCTCTTTTCTCTCTCTTCTCTCTCTCTTCTCCCTCTCGCTCCATCTCTTCTCTCTCCTTCTCCCTCTCGCTCCATCTCTTTCTCTCTCTTTCGCCCTCTCGCTCCATCTCTTTCTCTCTCTTTCTCCCTCTCTCTCCCTCTCTCTGGCTTTAGTCACTTTCTCCTGGCACATCATCATTTTATAGCATCACAACCTCGACATTTTAGTCTTACTTTAGCCGGCTGGACCACATTAAAATGCACCAGAATACACAAAAAAGGTCTGAAAATTTCGGGTGGATGCCCCCAGACCTGGTGTGTTATTTATACAGGGAGTAGAGATGATGTCAGCGGAATACCAAATTGCATTGTGGGATTTGAGTCATCAATATTTGAGCTCGTGAGGTGCTGATAATAAACTAACCAAGATGACAAACGGATGCCCTGGTGTTTTGGTGCGCTTTGTTTGCGTCGAAGCAAGTTCCTAGTTTGTGAATTGTTGTGAAACTGACGCTGATGATGTGGTGAGGGCCCCCCAAGGAAAATTTCGCTTAGGGCCCCCTGAAGGCTTGGGCTCCATGACAAAACCTGCTCCATGACAGGAATCAACAAGGCTTAAACTAGGACTGAAGAAGCTAAGAATAAGGACTGACATCAAGAAGCACAATAAGAAGCACAATAAAGTGCAGAACCGGGCATTACAGATTGAGAAACCACGTTGTACGATAATAAACCACACGTCAGCTCTGTAGCAGTTTGAACGGTCCATAAAGAGCGATTTAGCCGTCCCAAAACGATGACCGTAAATGGGCGCTTCACCTCGCAGACGTCCGGCCGTGTCTGAGCTGGAGTTTGGATGGAGCCGCTCATGACCCAACGGTGACTCACGGTTCAGGGGCCTCTTCTACTGTGGGACGGGGCTTAAAGTGTTTGTGTTCACTGTGCAGGGGCCAGAGGTCAAACAAGCAACTCTCAAATGCCAAAACAAACTCTTGTTTAGTCATTTTGGTCATTTAAACTTCCCTAAACATTCTTAGTAAAGCATTTATTCCTTATTTATTCCTAAAAATCCATGTTTGGTCTCAGCACTTTGTGACTTTGTGCCGGCCTCACCTGTCACTAGATTGTTTCCCGGTTCCGATATGTCTCTCTCTTCTACTATTTTAAGTAGAATCAAAAGTGAAGGATCAATCTCCACTCATGCCTTGGCTCAAAAATGTGGTGAATCATGATGTGTCAACAAGCTGAAACTGAGGATCAACTCAAGGTACAATATGTGGATAACAATAAATGTGTTCATTATTATCCACGATATAATGACAGATAATGTGGCACGGTACACTACATCATGTCTACAATGAACACACATGGGCAACTGGCTGCTGTGACCACGAGCCACTGGAAGAGGAGAGCAGTCGGGAGAAGCCATGGACATCACTTTGAAACCTGTGGACTGTCCCATCGAGTCTGGAGACGTTATTCTCCAAACACAGCAGCTTGGAACGTCTGTAAGCAGTATGCTACTGTTCAGGCTGTTCCTCTCCAGGTCCTGGGTCGTCATCAACTTCAGAGATGTTGTTCCAAAACTCCTGGGAGGACTCTAGGATGTAGACGTCCATGTGTGGCACTCTCCTTGGGCAGCCTGAGGAGTTCACACCTTCCCTGCCCCTGCACCTACCGTCCTCTCTCCTCTTCCCTCTTCCCCTACCTCTCCCTCTATCTGGAGGTGACTCTTCAGACAATGAAGATAAGAATGATGGCTGAAAATAGAAATAACATAACACAAATAAGAATTAAAACTCACAATTTACTGACTCACTGCAAGTACTGGATAACATCTAACTTTATAACCATTTAGAAGCTAAAGTTGTGATGGTCATTTTGTGCATTTTGTGTACTAGCAACTGTGACAAGACAAACTAAATAGTAAATAATAATGTTGAAGATAAATAACATTTAAAAAAAATGATTGTACCTGTTAGTCGGCCATTGAGTTTTCTTGACACAATGTTTTTGTAAATCTCCTTTTTCTTTTCTCGTGAACCTCCACCAGTGGCCACAGGTCGACTAAAGTATTGAAAAAACGATTTAAACACTACACTCTGAAGCGAGAGCATTAACCGCTGCGCTACCATGTCACTAATATGACTTTGAGCAACAAATCAGCAAAAAAAATATCCAGATCACTTCAGTAGTTCAATATCTGTCTACTTCATGCTTTTTTTTAACTCTAAAAGTAAATTTTTTGGATGGGTACTTCAATCATTTTACTTAAGTAATTTGTTGTTGTCCTTTTAACTGAAGTAACAAAATGTATTACCACCACTGATATAACAAGTATTTTCTTGTCCAGGTTCAGTTGGACAAATTATACATTTATTTATACAGGTCTAAACAGTTAATGGTAAATATATAATTTTTCTAATGATCTGCAAAGGTATTTTTTTCTGTTCTGTAAATGTCAATTGTTATTTGAGCCCAGTCCTTGAAATATGGTTTATTGTCTGTTTCCAATTTCTTTGTGATTGCATTTTTTTTTGCCAAAAGTACATTCCAAAAGTATCCATCTATTGTTTCCACCATAGGCGTTTTATGTCCTTAATACATAGTTAAAAGTCATTAGGGAAGTAAAAGCTGAAAATAATTCACAGTGGGCTACTTTTTTGGTAACTTTGTATTTTGCACTTCCAAATAAGGTGTTTTTTTTTACGGGTTCAATACTGCAATCTCTCTGTGTATTATGGGTTCACTCTGCTGCCCACAGTGTCCGAAGACACATTTAACATGCGACCATATACATTAAATTAAATTAACTTAAACAAGAAAGTGCTTACAATAATAACCAACTCATTAATTTCAACCCATCTCAAACCTTTTAGTCCTGTTAAAAAATGCCGTAAAGCAGAAAATACTGATTCCTGCTCTCAAATATAATAAAGTAAAAAGTACAACTGTAAAAATGACTAAAGGGAAGTACAGATATAGCTAAAATATTACTACAGTCCACTACTAGGAGTATCTTACTTCTTCCTACTCCTTTTGTGCACAAAAACATCTGATATGAATTCAATATGAATGAAAAAAATTATTATTATTATTTTTTTTAATTGCTCTCTCTCTCTGTCTTTAAAATAACACAAAATAAAAAACTACAAAGTTGCAGGTTTACAAATGAACAACTACTAGATGCCCCCCACTCTGACCTATAAAAGTCACCATGACTTTGTGGCATCCCCAGATGGTGGACGCCAACGTCGACCAGACAGATGGGTCAACGCAGACGTAAGAAGACGTAAGAAGACTGTCTTATGTCTGGGGGGGGGTGCAGAGACCGTCCCAGGTCATCACACTGGAGGGGGGCCAGTTAAAGACACCCATATTCGGAGGGTGGGGTGTTGCTGGAGACAGGGATCGCTAATAGGGTCCCACCGGTCATAAAAAGAGGGCGTGCCTGTTTCCGAATGAATGAGCAGCCTGATAAGCTCTCTGTGAATGGGTCTCAGAGGAGGGCGAGGGGAGTGAGGGGGAGCGAGAGGGAGCGAGAGGGAGCGAGGGGAGAGACGCTCAGGACTGCACACTGTTGTCTTTGGCACGCTGAACACACAAGCTGACTGCGTGTTTTGACTGCGTTTTTTTTCTTTTTTTTCTTCTTTTTAAAGGGGAGTTCAAACTGCATGGGACAGACGTATCTAGTGCAGGTCTGGTGGATGGAGTAAAAGAAGCAGGAGGGAAAAGGACTGAACGGGTTTGCTGGGACTTTGTGGATAAACGGATGATGCTGAAGAAGGTGCGATTCAAGGTGAGAAGCATGTGTGGTTTTATGGCAGTCTATAAACTTTATTCTGACTGAAGTTAAGTGTATCCTATACATGGCCCAGACAAAACTTGTTCCATATTCTTCATTTTAAAATGTTTAAACCAGGGTTATCTAAAATTGTATTACATCTTTGGGTGCAATTGAATGCCAAGATTTCCTGACTTTTGGACCAGATTTGAGATTTATGCCACTGTTAAAGCTACTTTTATGTTGTCCAGGCATATGTTATTTAAAGGCAGTGATGGAAACAGTACTGATCGCTGTCGCCAAAAAAGAAACAAATGCAGAAAAATCTAAACGATTTGCAGAACAAACTAAAGCTGCTGGAGACTAAACATGCCGAAAACAAAGGCCCACAAATGAGACAGGAAATTAAAAAGACAAGGGGTGAGATTAATGACCTCACAGGAAATAATGTAAAAAATACTCTTCACCAAACAAAGATACTATGAAAGCGGCTCAAAATTCACAAAACTATTAACTTGGAAGCTTAGAAAACAGGCAGAGAGAAACATTTTTGAAATACGAGATAGGCAGAATAACATTTTAACCAAACATGACTAAATACCAGCATTTGAATCATTTTACAAAAACCTTTTCACCAAAATATCAGGAATTTAAGAAAAAATACAGTCGTTTTTGGACACACTCAAATTACCCGCCATGACCGTAGACAAAACGAAAAATTAGGAGCTGAAATAACAATTCAAGAAATTCAAAGTGCAATCAAAAGATAAAAAAACAATACATCTCCAGGGAGTGACGTGTTTACCTCAGAGTGGTATAAAGCTCTAAAAGACACACTTACTCCCCTGCTTTTAACAACTTTCAACTGGGCCCTTAGAAAACCTCAGATCCCTCCGAGTTGGAAAGAAGCCATCATATCCTTAATACCTAAAGAGGAGAAGGATCAATTTGACTGTGCCTCATATAGACCAATCTCAATTATGAATGTGGACTACTATTGTATATACACCTCAATTATGCCTAAAAGAATGGAACAAATACTCCCAGGTTAAGTTCACAATGATCAGACAGGATTTATAAACAAACAACAAACACAAGATAACATAAGACGACCTCAAAACAAAGCTGTAATCATAAGTCTCGATGCTGAGAAAGCTTTTGACTCTGTTTGCTGGCCATATTTATTTAAAGTGCTGAGCAAATTTAAAATAGATTATTTAATAATAAAAAATATTGGGGCTCTCTACGATCGTCCAACATCAAGAATCAAAATCAATGGTCACTTGACAGACACACTGACTTTGGAAAGAGGGGTGAGGCAAGGTTGTGCTTGGTCCCCTCTGTTGTTCACTTTGTACTTCGAACCATTGGCCCAATATACAATCGGAAACAATTTATGGCGTTTCAATTAACATAAAATTAACAACATAAAATTGCCTGCTATGCAGACAATGTCCTCCTATATCTGACCAAACCTGAAATTTCCATACCCAATGTGATGCATTTCCTCCAAGATATAGGTCCAATCAGAATCAGAATCAGAAAAGGTTTATTGCCATTGTCAATGAACAAAATTCCCAAACATAGGAACTTTTCTCGGCATTAAGGTGCAACATAAAACACTGATCAATAATAAAAACAACATATATTCAATCCAAAGGGCATGCATTAAGAAACAATTTAAAATGACTATAGTATAAAATAAAAATAGGCACTAAAAATGCATTACTATGTACACGAGAATTACAGTTAAATGTCTAACTATACAAAAAACTGAAATTCTCTCTTACTTGCGCCCCCTCTGTCCTTTAGAAAGACTTATCCATTTAAATGGCAAACAGAATCCCTAATGGGTAAATATTTGGGTGTTGTCCTCCATAAAGAACTTTCAACAATTTTAGCGATAAACTATACTCCTCTTTTCTCCACTATAAAGAAAGATCTTGAAAAATTGAATCTTATTGGATTGAAACTATAAAAATGAATGTCTTGCCCCAATTTTCTCTATCTATTCCAGACTCTCCCGATTTCCATTCCCAAACCGGCTGTTTGATGAGTGGAATAAAACGATCTCAAGATTTGTGTGGCAAGGCAAGAAACCCCGAATCTGATTTAAAACTTTACAATTGCCAAAACAGAAAGGAGGGGGGGTTTACCTTGTCTGAAAAGTTATTTTATCTCAAATCAGAGCATTGCTGTACTGGTGTGATCCAGAATATGAAGCCCAATGGAAAAATATTGAGAGTAATGTGGTGCCAGGAGTTCCTATACAGGCCTTACTGGCAGATGACAAACGGTTGTGTCCATCCTCATTAGATTTCAGAACAATGTACTTGGGCCTCAAAACCCCTGCCATGGACACAATAAACGAATATCTTTGGAATATAATTTTGGCAGCAGTAAAAAAAGCCATCATAAGGAAAAGGATGACACCAATCCCCCGACGATTAAGGTCTGGATTGACATTATAAACAGACATCAGACATATGGAAAAAAATTACTTACTGACTTGACCTGAAACTGGAAAAATTTGAAAGATCTTGGGCGAGATGGAATGTTTATGTTGGACTCACTATGCCGCGACCTTCATTTATGCTTTATCACATTGTGGCAAGGCAAGGCAAGGGAAGTTTATTTGTAAGAGCACATTTCACACACAAGGCAATTCAAAGTGCTTCACACAACAGGAACAAAATGCCTTAAAATCACAAAGACATGGCAGAAATCAAACAAATCTTAATTTAAAGTGCCATTTTCAGGCTATACGTCAAATAGTTTAAGACATAAAAGAGAAGAGTGCAAAGAAAATCATTTCAGTCATATGCACAGCCAAACAACAAACAGTTTTTTAGCTTAGATTTGAACAATGCCAGAGTAGAGGCCTGTCTCACATCCTCAGGAAGACTGTTCCAGATTTTAGCTGCATAAAACTGAAACGCAGATTCCCCATGTTTAGTCCTGACTCTGGGCACCAGCAGGAGGCCGGTCCCTGAGGTCCTCAGAGTCCGAGATGGTTCATATGGCACTAACATGTCCGAGATGTACTTTGGTGCTAGGCCATGGAGAGACTTGTATACAAGCAGAGCTGCTTTGAAGTCTATTCTCTGAACCTGAAGCCAGTGCAAAGACCGGAGAACAGGACTAATGTGATCGTACTTCCTGGTTCTGGTCAGGACCCGAGCAGCGGCGTTCTGGATGTACTGCAGCTGTTTTACAGCTCGTTTGGAGAGGCCAGTGAGCAGGCCGTTACAGTAGTCTAATCTACTAGAGACAAACGCATGGATAAGTCTCTCCAGGTCTGGTTTAGACACTATACTTTTGATTTTGGCTATGTTTTTAAGATGGTAAAAGGCTGCTGATTTTATTGATCTGACTTGGCTGTTAAATTCAAGTCTGTGTCCATTATTACCCCCAGATTCTAACTTTGATTTGTAGGTTTTAGAGCGAGACTCTGGAGGTGACTGTTAACACTTTCTCTTTGTTTCTGTGGGCCAAAGACGATGATTTCAGTCTTGTCTGAGTTCAGCTGGAGAAAGTTGTTTTGCATCATTGTGCCATTATTATTTTTATTCTCATCAATTGTATTATTATCATTAGCTTCGGTCTCAGTTCATGTTCCCCGTTAATATGCTTCGTGTACAATTAAATTGAAAAACTTGAAAGGAAAGAGTACTGATCAATATTTGTACGCAATAAAAGTACAGTTACATGACTAAAAAAAGTGCTGCTGCCAAACCAAAATGTGGACATGAAAACAAATGCTCGGAGTTTCAGTATAATTTTAGATCAGTCTTTTGTACAAAACTTGACAAACAGTTTAAAGCAGAATTAAGTTGTTTTAAGCAACAATCTGCATATTCTTTAAGCTATGTCCAATCAGAGCAGGCGATGCAGTGATGTATTGTGAGTTTGTAGCTTTAGAGACAATTACATGGCTGATTTGATTGATTTGACTTAATTAAGTACACATTTAAAAATCTACTCAGAAAAGTACAATCACTCAAAAAATCTACTCAATTACAGTAATTTGACTATTATTAGTTACTTTCCACGTACCCTATTCTTTCCCGAAACAGTGCAAACTTACAAATTATAGTTGAATTAGTATCTATCAAATGTATTGTTTTTATTAGAAGGACATATGAGATATTTACGAGATGAAGAACTGTATTTTAGAATCTGTGCAAATGGTAAAAAGTGCAAAACCTGAAGTCAGAAAAGTTGAAGTTGAGAGTTGTAGCTGCTGAAAGTGTCATTCATTCCCAGTGAGCATGTTCCACGTTGGGCCTGGACAAAGTGGAGCAGTGAAGTCCACAGTTCAAAGGGTTCTGGCGCTAAAGCCCCGAGCTCACACCCGAGTGGTAATTACAGAGGCGGCCATCACTTCAAATACTCACCACTGCAGCAAGTAACCACGATTAAAGTGCGTATGACAGGCTTTTATCATTTTCTGATTTTGACGCTGTTTATTGTATTTGTACAAGAGTTTTGGCCAAGTGGATGCTGGGTAATTTCCTAGTGTGATGTCATCAATTGCAAACAGGAAATATAATCATAAACCTAAAAAAAAAAATTATATTCTAAAGAGATAAAAAAACATATATATATTTTTTCTAAATTGAAATTATATTTATCTTAACTACATTTTAGTTCAGTGAGTAGTCCAACCTGTGAGTAGGCTCAGATTGTGTGGGTCATTATATGGATTTGTCTTGTTGTGGATATTAAGATTTTTTTAATCATTTGTTGCATGATTGTGTAAGAATAAAGCGATTTTCTCAGTCTAATTGCTCTTCTATTTCCATTTTTAGTCTGTTCAAAAAGACAACTCTGATGCACTGAGAACAAACATACACACGGGCACACAAGTGACACAGGACACATGCTACATTTTCAAAATCAAACCGAGGCCGTTCTGACTTGTGTCTTAACCAGTTCTTTTAAAGGAGTTAAATACACACTAGATTTGCTTTGTTAGCTGGAGAGAATCAGGCTTTGGGATTCTGATCATGTTTTATCTTTTTCGTTCAAGTTCTATATCAATCAAGTGAAGTTGACAGTAAACCATAGGCAGAGTGCTTCATCAAGACAATTTAGCTGACAACTTTACCTTAGAAGTGATTGCGAAAGTTACAGACTGTTTAGCATAACTGTGAAATGTGTCTTTATCATCAGGGAGCTGCAGGATCTTTATTGCAGCATTGACCTCTGTGGGGTCAACAAAGCTCCCCTGGGTCATTCTGTTTGAACTCCATTCACACAGTTAATGTATCTTAGTCCTAATAACGGGCTCACACCAGCGCTGACTGTGGCTTTGTTTCACTGACAGCAGAGACTGAGAGCTGTTGTATGTCATGTCGCTCTTTTTACTGTCACCTGTTGGACGTCAGCTGCTCCTCGAACCGCTCCGACGCTTTTCCCAGCAGCCGAGACGCTGTAAAACAAGAGACAGTAAAAGTCAACCAAAATAAAACCAGCAGGGGCTAAACTAGACAGGAGGAAGTTGACTACACTTCATTAAAGCACTGTTACTTAATCCCTTAAATATATCATGACTTTTTAAGAAGTAAAATGTAACCAACAAGGCTATTTGAGTAAATAGAGTAATATTGATCAGTTTTGATTGTAAAACTATTGAACATTGCTACAACATGTGAACCGTCCTCTTTTAGTGCCATTGTTACTGTGTCAAACACTGCTAGTGACGCAACTATTACCAATCACTGTGAGTCCCAACATGAGGTCGGGACCTCAACTTTGGGTCCTAAAAGCTTCCCAGGGGGTCCTCAGGGGGACCTAAAAAGGGGGGCCAAACTAGACCTGTGGCTTCAATAAAATATTTTATTGGCCTACTGACTGTTCTATATCATATTTATTAACTATAAACCTTTTTTTATTATTTCCTATAAGGTAGCTTTTCAGAAGGCTGTTGGGGTCCCCAGTGTATAATCTGGTAAAATAGGGGTCATTTAGAGAAAACGCTTGGTAATCATTGACCTATCCTATCCATATCCTGTTGCTACATTACAGTATTTACTTTTGCTATAGCTGGTATCTTTATACAACAACTACAGCTATCCGCTTTGCCAAAGAGGTTTTGAGTTTTAGATGAGAGTGTGTTTTCTGGACAGATGAATGTTGAAGCCTCATGTGGAATTTCCTCTTTGTGGTCGCCCACAGCTCGACTCAGGTTTGCACTTCTGTGTTACATTGTTCTGTGAACAATGGCTGCTTTGACAAATAGTTATGGCCCAGGAAAAAAATGATGCCAACATTTTCCTGACTCAAGGATTTAAACATTTATGCATTTCATGTGACCTTTAAACTTTGTATAAGGTTGAATCATAATGTATTTTTCTTCTTCTCAAGAAAAACATGCAATACTCCAAAGCAGTAAGTAGGCCTAATGCAAAATACATACACATGGATACACATACGCACATGTAGACACACATTCACACATATATAAAACCCCATTCCCACATAGTTCCCAGTAAATTGTCATGTGCAGATTTCCAGAACACTCAGCCCTGACCCACATTCACACATGCCTCAGTACCAGAACTTTGCTGGGTCGGCTCTGTTCACACTTAATGTAGCGCCGCACAAGATTCCTGCATTACCCCATGGAGACGGAAAGTTAAAACCAAACATTGGAACATTCTCCATGGAGATAGCTCATAACCAAAGAAATGAGCATTGGTACTGGTCATTTTCAGGCTTTATTCACACATACACCTTCCTGGAAATTTACAAGGGAAATTACAAGGGAAATTACCAGATCAAAAATGCAGGGAAGTCAGTTCTGACTTCATTCACACATGTCCCTGCTCTTGCAAAATGCAGGTAAAATCCCAGGTAAGGCCACATGTGTGAATGGGGCTTAAAACACAAAAAAGTGCGTCATTTCAAACCAAGATTCTAACATAGAGCAGGGCCACAGCAACAGTCACCCAGGATCTGTGATTTCGCTGAGAACAGATAAAAGTTTAGTTTCACTTAACATTCTTAGAGAAAAGACGAGTTTGAAAGACGGCAAACGACGTGAAGACAAATGGAGAGAACAAGCCCAATCTATGGAACACACTCAGCTGTGAACCTGAAGCCATTAAACACAAGGGTTCCAGGGTCCAAGGGTTCTTAGGACTGAACTGGCCCACGCAGACCTGCCAACACCTCAGCTCGAGATGGTGGGCCCTAACAAGGATAGAAAATACAGCATTCGGTTGGTATTCAAAAGCACCTTGAAGCCACTTAACGAAGGAATTGGAAGAGCAACTTCGTGCTGTGGCTCAAATGGAAGAAGAGTTCATGGACGGAGAGGAGGAGATCCCTGACCTGACAAAGTTATCTGAAGAGGAACGAATCAAATGGGAGAATAGACTCCTGAGATAGCAGCTGGAACGAGAGCGACGAGAGCGACAAGCACGAGATCAGATCTGGTCCACATCTGGCACGTTGGCACTATTTTTTATAAAACACAGCATTATCTTGAGGGAGATGATTTTTCTGTCTATCAGCAGTTCACAAATGGCACAGGACTCTCCCAGACTTAAACCATGAGGGAAAAAGAAACAAGACTGTGCAGTAAACAACATTTTCAGCAGAAATATAGTCTATACGACACTTTATAAGCCATTAAAAGGGTTCGCCTATAGAAAGTCAGAGACAAGGGCAGTGTCGGAGGCAGTTTTGTGGCTTGGATAGTGTGTGTGTGTGTGTGTGTGTGTGTGCGTTGTGTTGTGTGTGAGATAATGCTCCTGAACACGGGACGATCGGGTCTAATCACTTCATCTACAACAGCGACAACCTCAAGAGCAGCTCCATTTCACCAAAAACAACTCAAGAGTAAGATTACTGCGTGTCCTTGGTCTGGAGCAGGTAAATTCAACCTCATGTTCTGGCAATGTCCATTTCCTCCATCACCACTAGATGGCACTCATGTCCCACTTCACACTTCACAGTCCACCACTCCTCTGAACGCCCCCCAAACGCCACCTTTTGCTGGCCGCTGTCGAAACGTTTCTCTGGTCCCAGAACAAGCGTGACATGCGCAGTGACAAGAACCCATTGTGAAACTTGTCTGCACAGCGTCGTCAGTGAAGGCGCTTTTGAACCATGTGCAGATAGAAATAATGTCTCGCGCGGTGCAGCGTGGGCTCCTAACTCTAAAATATGACCACTCATTTGTTTCCCTTTAATCTTTTGGATAGGTCGTTGCCCCATGTCGCTTTGACGCACTTGATTCAGGTCTCAGTCCAAGGTTTTGGGGAGTAGACTGTTGAGTGAAGAGGGCTTTGATGTTCCCAGGCCTAATGAGCGTCCCGCGGCTCGGCCCTGCGGCGGGGCTCGGCGCGTCTCTCCATAAAGAGCGGCTCTGAATGGGGTGCGTGGGTGCGTGGGTGCTACTGCCACGTTAAGAAGCACAACCAAATAATGTGCTTCTGATTAAACGCGAAAGCCCGGAGCGTTTACCGTCTCGGTTTATGCCAAGTTTGTGAGGCCGGGGCGCGGATGCTTGACATAAAATACGCGTTTACCTTTTGCCTTTGAAGGTGAGAGCTGCTTCAGGCTCATGAAGTTCATGTGTCAACACAAATGAGAGGGAGAGGGCAGTGGCGCGGACACAAGTGAAAATAGTCATTAATCCTTTTTTTTCCCAGAGGTCTGAGCTGATTATTTGCCAATTATTTTGTGATACACATATTTGGGAGCCAGCCAATTGGGAGATTTTCATTTCATCAAATGAGCCTATACAAGCTCAAGTAATATTTTGGCTACTATTGAGTAACCCTATACTGAGAAGCCAAAATTTAGAGAAGCAATGGGAGCAGTGAACACAATATTTTACTTGTAACTGAAATAGTTATGTATATACTTAGTTGAATAGACTCGTCTAAACGGTTTTAAATTTGATTCCCAGACTGAAACCTCTGCCCCGGAGTGTTATATAGTGCTCATAAATTGAACATGCACAGTAGGCCTGGGCTGATCCGGAACATATATTCCTGACCAGGATTCTGTCATTAGATCAATAACATTGCTAATGCCTTAGTCTTATTTATCACTTTTCCAGAAACTCAAAATTGCTTTACAAATGTGTCCATTATTCATTGGCTGCATGCAGTGGTGGTGTAGCCATAGCTGCCCTGTGTGGCAGACTGATTGAAGAAAGCTTGCCAATCTGCACCATCAGCACTTCCGACCACCAACATTCACTCACACAACAGATCCTACAGGTTGTGTGGGTGAAGTCTTGCCTAAAGACGACAGTTTGCCTTCCTTTACCAGGCCCAACCCTGTTTAGCCTCCGAGATCTGACGAGATCAGACGTTGACGAGGTGGTCCACCAGATCTGATCAGCAGATCAGGAGAAGGGAGGTGAGCTACACTGCTCCTGTAGCTCCCTTCTGCAGCAGCAGCAGCAGCAGCAGCAGCAGCAGCAGCACTGAGGAGTAGAAACAGAGACCAAAACCCCTTTAGGCATCAATATGTATGAATACTCCTTTACAGAAGTGCTGCTGCCAGGACACAGTCGTACAGTTTACTCAGTGTCTTAGTTCATCCTTAACTGTTCACACCTCTAAAAGAGTCATTTATTTGTATAGACTGTGTGGAATGCAATGTAATAATAACTTTATTGGCAACATCCACAGCACAGTTTGTTCTTGTACTTGAGGTTTCTTGTATTTTTCATGGCTGAGTCGCTGAATTTTTCTCTCTCTCAGGGTGTCATTCTGCACAGCCTGTGAACACCACTGACGTCCGAGGTAGCGGCGCGACCTACGAGATAAAAATATGAAAATATAAAATTGCACTAGACTCAACATATGTAAGGTTGGTCTCACTAACAGGAAACAAACACTCCTGCTTCTTGACACCTGCTCCTCAAATTTGACAGTTGGAGTGGGTTGTCAGAGTGGGAGGGAGATAAATTCACAAAAATTCAAATATTGTGGGAAAAACACGCAATAAAAGTGCTTTTAAAACCGTCATCGCTGCCTACAGTTTTATAACATTTAGTTCCCTCAAACGCTGCCATCATAACCAGACAATTAGCGGCTTTAATGCCCTGAAATGCCTCATGATCTGCAAGATGTTGTTCCTCCGTAAGTGTGCGATGCAAACTTGACAGATGAGTGTAAATCAAGGCACATCCCACCCAGAGTCCGACCCAGGAATGCGTGGTTTGTTCCATCCAGACTGAAATGGAGCCAAAACACATGCTGAAAATGCCTTGGTTATAGAAAAATGTAAAGGGCATTTTTGAAGGAAACAGCTTCAGTTTAAGAAAGTTATTGAAGTAAAAGTTGCACAGTAGTTGTAAGTTATAAAGTAGTTATAGCAGTCGCCAAAGTAGCAGGTATCATAAGTTATACAGTATATATTTTATAGTTGTATTAAAGCTGGGATAAATCCGTGTAAGTCCTCTCTCGCTCTCACAAACCCTTTGGTACATCAGTCATATTCACAAGCATTCCTTTTCGGGCTCGTGCACAGTTTTAACACAACCTTTTTCAGACTGTCCAGTAAGTGGAACTGGGAGGACCACCCAATCACAGCCAATCAGAGCGCTGCTTTCAGCTGACCAGACATTACTTTATAATCAAATGCAGACTGCAGACGATCTCATTTAGTCACAAATGGCTCCTTTTACAATATGCTCGTCATTTACACAAATAAAGAATAGTCGGGTATCTCAGCTTTAATAGTAGCAGTAGCAGATATCATTAGTTTTATGCCTTACAAAAATAAATGTCATTGTAATAAGTAATAGTGTTTTTTTTTTAATTACCAGTGACAAAATTTGAATTTGAATTTTCTTCATTTGGATCTCTTCTATTTAAGTATTATTTGGCAGTAACAGTACTTTATGTCAATGCAGATTTTGGATACATTAGCTTTTTAATTTTTTTTTTTATATCAACATAGTTTTGCATAGTCGAGAGCTAACTATGCAACAGCGACGCTCATACACAGCTTCAAAAATACAGTCTTCTCCTCTTATATAATGTGCGTATTACGGTGGCCCTTCCTCTCTGAACATAGCTGTGGTTTCTGGTTTTCTCACATTGACTTGTACTGTCTGGACCAGTATACCTTCTGTTTATTTTGCTCACTTCGTTCTCTGTTGCGACGACACACTGAACCAATTAAAACCACATCTAGAGTCTGCACATCTGCTTCTGCGGCTCCGGGACCTCCGTGGGCTTTGGCATCAAGGACACAACAGCCGCACTTCAGTCGTATCCAGCTGCTGTGTTTGCGCTCGCCCCATGTCCCAAGTCCATGCAGCGTAAAGGACAGTTGTCTGTTATTAAACTCATCATTTGGTTTAGTAACTTAAATAAGAACACGCCCATATTCAAGCCTACAACAGAAACCATATATAAGAGCAAAAAGTTCATGTTTGTTGGTCTGTTTCCCTTTTGACTTGATGACCTGCCATAGAACAAGTACTCTTTTACCTTTTTGCAGGCTTAACTAACCCATTTTTTTGACTATTTCTTTTTTTAACACTTATGCAACTTTTCACACTTCAAATTCCATCACTATAATAGAAATAAAAATATGTTTTATTATATGTACAATATTTCAAATAACTAAAATACCCAATAAATCACTTCAACTATCAATATTTTCTATACTTTTTTCCAAAATAATGAATTCCACACAAATGCACTGGAAAACCTGCTTTATTGTAAGTGGGCTCGCCTCTCCACAGATCTGACCTTTAACTTGGTCTTTTTGGAGTTGTCTCTGTTTGTCTCCATGAAGATATATAAGTTTAATGTCATACTGTGGAACATTCCAGGCAAAGCAATAACATCTCCATGAAGACAAGCAAAGACGACAAGGAAAAAAAACATAGTGCGCCTTTAACTCAGAATGCAATATCTGACAGTTTGTGAAATGTCAGAAAAAGCTGCAAAAATGATTCATATCCAGTCTCGGGAACATTGTGGCGTGCGGTCAATGATTATTCCTCTTATGTATTTTACTGCTGTTGTTGTTTCATGTTGCACTTTATCGCCGAAGATTTAGTTTTTATTCACTGACCACGGCAATAAACCTTCTTATGATTCTGACCCTGATCTCAAGCCACAAAGAAACTGCAATGCTATTTCTCTCTTTCTTGTCCCAAAGGCTTTATTAGACAGGAAAGGTGAGCGTGAAACGAGAGAGAAGGGAGGTCATGCAGGACAGGTACTGAACTCATGAGCCGGGCCCACGTGTGCTGATGCCTTAACCACTCCACCACCGAGCAGCACGTAATGCTGTTTCTCTTTTACATTGCAAAATAAGGTCAGTGCCTTGGGAGAAGTCAATGCTTACGACCCTTTAAGTAGTTTTTCTTAGTTGACTTTTGAATATATAACGCTGGTATTTGTGGTATTTATGGTATTTGTTGTATAATGCTGGTGGTATAAATGTGGTATAAAACAATAAGATGGAAATATAAGTCGTAAAACTTCAGCGAAAACTGCCGCAGCAATAACTTTGTCTTTAACTGTGTGAGAGTTTAAACCGGGCTAAGTTTCCACCCTTGTATTTACCTTCACTCCAGGTTTGCACCAACAACACAGAGGCACTGTCCTGCAGAAGAATGAGCGCCTTATGCCCACAGCGGGGCGAGGCTGGCCCGGGACAGGGAGGCAGACCCAGCCGAGGGTGTCTGTGTGTGCGGAGAGGGAGGGGACATGTGTGGGAGGGGCAATGCAGAGGCAGAGGCAGACCTGCACATGGTTTAGGCTGCACTGACAGGACTGGACCTCCTCTGTCACTGTGGGATTCTGTGGAGGCTTGTGCCTCGACCAGTGGAGTTTCATTGGGATTCAGGAGTGAAGCAGCTCACTGAGGAGGGAAGCAGCTCACTGAGGAGGAGTGAAGCAGCTCACTGAGGAGTGAAGCAGCTCACTGAGGAGGGAAGCAGCTCACTGAGAGTGAAGCGCAGCTCACTGAGGAGCGAAGCAGCTCACTGAGGAGGAAAGCAGCTCACTGAGAGTGAAGCCAGCTCACTGAGCAGCATGAGGAAGCAGCTCACTGAGGAGCGAAGCAGCTCACTGAGGAGCGAAGCTGAGGAGCAGCAGCTCACTGAGGAGCGAAGCAGCTCACTGAGGATGAAGCAGCTCACTGAGAGTGAAACAGCTCACTGAGGAGTGAAGCAGCTCACTGAGGAGTGAAACAGCTCACTGAGGAGTGAGAACAGCTCACTGAGGAGTGAAGCAGCTCACTATCAGGTAAAAATTCACTCTTACTCAAGGAACGCTCTCCCAGTGTTTTCAATCTTTGTAGTTGTCATCGTACAAGGGCATTTTTGTGGGACTTTAGATACTAGAGACAGAGCTTAGAGACAGCTGAAGGGCTTAGAGACATAGCGAAGAGTTTAGAGACAAGGAGAGTTTAGACACAGAGAAGTTTAACAAGCGAAGAGTTTAGGACACGAGAAGAGTTTATTGACAGAGGATGAGTTTAGAGACAAGTGAAGAGTTTATTGACAGGGAAGAGTTTAGAGACAGGTGAAGGGCTTAGAGACAAGCGAAGAGTTTAAGAGACAAGCGAAGAGTTTAGACACAGAGGAAGAGTTTATTGACAGAGGATGAGTTTATTGACAGAGGATGAGTTTAGAGACAAGTGAAGAGTTTATTGACAGGGGAAGAGTTTAGAGACAGGTGAAATGTTTTGTTAAGGTAGAAGTTTAACATTTCTGGAGCCACACCCTTCCACATTGGGTTCGGCAAAGATGTCTTATTATTAAGTAGTTTACTGGCTCAGATTGTTGTACGTTGATGACTTAAATGCCGGCAAAATGTAGGAAATTGTTTACAATGTAATGGTAAAATTACGGTGAAACAATATAACTTTGGGTTTGTAAAATGTATTCTTATTTGAAAATATAATGATTTGATTGTAAAAAGGTATTTGGGCTAAACACCGTTGTCTTAATTTAATGTCAAATTTAGTTAAATTAAGTGCCAAACAATTGAAGTGCATTGAAATGATTAAACATGTGGTTAAGAGCGATGGGTTCAGCTTGTGTGACTGCTCATCGCCTCGTTTGCCGTCTTGTGTTTACTTTGTCAATGTTGTTGTCTATTTTGAGCTTTTCTTCCTTGACTCGAATGCATCAAAGACAAAAAAAATAATAATTCTGCATGGAGTTTAGTTTGTTAGGGTTTGAGCTGCCGCAAAGTACAACATGACGTTCGTTGTTGTTTTCGTCATTAGAATAGCAGCGCTAACGTCGACAAACCACACATTATTTTAGCTGTGATGATCTAGTTATTTTTGTTGTTGTGTTTAACCTCATCCCTCAGACCAACATCAGCATTTCCCTGTTATGTTCCATTATTGGGATGTGTTAGCTTGTTCTGATTTGAACACCTGGCAACATCTGGTATGGCAGCAGGTACAACAACAGAGGAACTTTTCTTCAATGTCCTGAAGAAGTCCCAAGACTAACCAGCGCTTGTCCGCTTGATTTGTCAGAGATGAAGGACTTTTGTAGCGCTCTTTAATGTGTCAACTATTGGACCATAAGTTTGTAACAATGACGTGAAAGAACGCAGCGGTCTGAAAACAACGCCACGTGAACAGATCGTGGGACGTGGGATAGTCCTTGAAAGTCCTGCGACGACAGGCAGATTTGGCCAAATGTTTTCTTTCTTGAAATGTCTGCTCACACGAGGAAGCGAGAAGCAAATATCCCCAGTGTCACGGAGGTTCACAGGCAAACGTTTTATCGTTCGTCTGCTCGAAAACGGAACAGCACAATTTCAAAAACATCACCTTAAAGAGAGTTGTTGAAGCCCCTTTTGCGATAATTGTCAAGTGTTTGCGATGGGTGAAACTGTCTTAATGATGTCAGAATATCACATTTTAGTGTTATGATTATTCTCAGAGGAAACATCACAATATAACGAGTATTGACACCGTGACCAAACCGCAGAAAAATACTTAATTTACTTTTGTTTTTTATGAAATCAAACTTTCTGAATGATAAGTTAAAGTGACATAAACAGACAGATATAGACGCTTTTTAATGAACTAAAATTGTCACGATGATTACTATTTTTGTTGTCTTTAGTTGCTTTGTCAGTTAACTGGTTGATGGCGTTTGTCAACAAACATTTTCATGAATTGCCTTGTTATTTTACTGGATTATAAGGATTCTGGAGTGAATTGTGTTTACTTTTCTTAATAGGTAGTTTTTTTTTTTGCATCTCGTGAGCTTGTTGTCTTCTAAGTGCAGCTTGGGTCAGATCATAGAAATCCCGAGAGCTTTCAGTCGACTAATCAATGCGCAGGTCATGCCTTTTGTCGACCAAGAACTTCAGTTTGAGTTCATGTTAATACAGCCTTATTCCATTACTATTTCGGTTGACTCGCTCAGTCTTTCCACAGAAACACAGGCGGCTTTATGGCCCGCAGACAGAGAAAGACCTGCACAGTGCGTGTTGTTGTTCGCGCCCCCGGACCATGAGCAGAGCCGGGACACATTTTTTGGCCTCCTGGCAGCAGAAAGCGCCTGTGCACAGTTCCCAGACTCCCGCTCCTCTCCAGCCGCTGATAATAAATCCTTTGTTATGTGAGCTCATTCTGCTGAGAGCACAATCAGGCCAACACACAGAGGCACTCTATAGCCCGCTCCCTCCACCCCGTGCTCCCCTGTGCATCACCCTAGTGAGCGCTGACCGGTCCAGTGAGGTTCGTTCGGTCGTCTGATCATTCATTTAGAAGGTCCAGAGTTTGTTTGTTTATTTACCAGCTCGCAGTCTTTTCCAGAGTGTCACGTGATGTCGCTCGGGATGTCGCTGTGACGTGCCTTGTCATCTGATTTACACAGGGTTCCCACAGGTGAAGGCAGGACGGCAGCGCCATCTGCGGCCCGATGTTTTTAGGACGGTACCCCAGGTGTGTGAGAGTAAAAAGGCCCCCTCGTCCCAGTTGATAGTCCCGTTGGCACGTTTATGTATTCCAATTGCCTCCTTAATCCAAAGATGATGTTTGTTGATCTCTTTTGATGTTTGTTGACCTCTTTGTTCCATCCTCCGTCAAACTCTGGTCTGATTCTGAAAAACAGCCCGACCAAGCAGATTTACTCAATCATATAGATAAGATAAGATGAGATCACCTTTATTTGTCCCACAATGGGGAAATTACAGTGTTGCAACAAAGGTTACAGAAACAGATTATGCACAGTATAATAATAAAAACAGATAACTTAGAAAAAGAAAACTCTTATAAAAACAGATAACTTTTAAGATAAAACAGATTAAAAAATCTGTAAAAAAAACAGATAAAACTCTTAGAATCTTAATAGTAATAACACTCTTATTTACAACTGTCATATGGACAGAAAATATTGTACCAGGGATGATTGACATTATTGACATTATATACAATCATGTAGTACTAAATCAGATTAGAGTAAGTTTGGGCCGAACAACTGTGTAACTGTAGGACTTCATGAAAACTCTTTAGAACTATATCTGCATTGTGGTTATAATATAGTTGCACAGTAGTTGTCGTTGCTGTAACAGTGACTATACCAACATTTGTATTTGTGATCGTAATAGTAGTTTAAAAGTACTAATCTATGGATTTCAGAATGATGAAAATGTACGATCGAAGCCATCATTTCCAACAGGGGGAACATGGGTAAAGCGACAGTCAAGTTTGATCCTTTGTATCAGAAAATCCATGCACTTCTTTGATTAACAGTTGTCCTAAATACTAATCATTGACATGTGTGGAATTAAAAATAATAATTTTGAAATGTGACTTTAGGATTATGTGAAAGTTACCAATGAATGTATAAGAAAGCCTGACTGCTGACTCAAGCATCACGTAGGCACACTTTTTAAATGTGCTGCTTTTATAGTTTTTAGTGTATTCACAACAAAATATTAGCATCCCAACATGTGTTTGAGTAAGACTAACTACTCAATATTACTGATATTTTCTTTCCCTGATGTAAAGTAGAAATCAAATATGTTTTACATTCAATACTTTGGCATTTCGTTCAAAACTAAAAATCGCAAAGAAGCTGAATTGTCAAAGACTTTACCCATATTCACTCTAGTATACATTGAGGTGTGCGATATATTGATATGGATGATGTTTAATTCATACCAAATTATACTATTGAGTGAACTAATTAGAAGAATATACGGTAAAAACTGTTCTTCCCAAGTAATTTAAGGCATATTCAAGCCCTTTTGTGATTCATTTTGCATTTGAACGTCTCTTGATTCTTGACCAAGGCGTGTTTTGGTTGCCACTTTCCTGATGAGCTGCAAAACTATCATGTATTACAAACCCACTAAATGAGTTTCTACCTCTGATATTGACCTTGAATGTTGCCAGGAAGTCGCAGGATTTCCCGTACGGACAGAGAACTGTAATAGGTTTATAATTTCAGCGTATCATGCCACTAGCAGAGAGGCTCATGGGAAAACGAGTGAAGCTGCCACTTGATACGCCGCATGTTTTTGGAGCTGCAGCATCACACGGGCGTTTGCTCTGAAGTCTGCAGTAATTCAGTGATTCATTATTTACATTTTACCTTATTAATTACGTGTATTCACCTTGTAATAATATGCCGTAACCTTTTTGCAAGACAAATAAGCTTGTCGGTCGTTTTAACTAATTTGAGGCGAAAACTTCGATTCATCCAGCATACATTTACCCAAATAAACAGACAATGAGATCACCTGTGGAAAAACGAGCTTGCAGATATGAGGACATCTTCTTGGACAGATTTCCCCCCTTTTTGATCCAGACAATATCCTTCATCTTCCATGTGCTCCTCTTAAGTAGCTGAAGGCTTCCAGCTTCTGTGAACGTCAACACAGCGTTCACAATTCCACACGCCACATCAGGACCAGGACAAAACGTGAACTGAACCTGGAACGAACTCAGGACTAGACTAGGACCATGCCAAGATGTATTAAGCCTCTCCAACGTGTTCACAAGCAGACACAACTTTGATTCAGCAGTTCAGTTCCTCCGCACATGAACAAGAAATTGGAGAGAGCTCAATAACACAAGGCCTATCTTTAGTTGTGTATTTATTTATTTTGATTAGTAAAATGTATGGTAACACTTAATAACTCTATAATATGTACACTTTTAAAAGTATTCAGGCTTAGTAAAAATGGAATTAATACCCTAACACTTAATCCCAAAGCCTGAATCATTCTTTATAAACTATTTGTTCATTGTGTCTTTGTTCATGCTTAATTAAGGCTGATTATGGTGTAGTTATAACAAAGTGGTCCCAAATGAATGGAGCCTGAAACAAAAGTTGATTTAAGAAGTTTATTTCAAGTGTGTGTAACTTTTGATGGAGGATCTGTCACCTGCTTGTCTCCAGATCTTATAGCCCAGAATGTTCCAGAGTATGACATTAAACTTATCTATCTACATAGAGTAGCAGGTGTGCCACCCGGCCAGCAGGTGATCTGTGCAGAGGAGCCAGCTCACAGTGAGAATGCATGCAGGGGATTTGTTTTTGTTTATTCAAGCAGAACAATAACTTTGTGGACAAAGTGGCGTACCCTCCCTCAAAAAAGTGACAGAATGCACCTTTAAATGATCACATGATATGAGTTGAGCTTTATCGTGATGGTGTGTGGTGAAGCGTGGTAAAGGCCCGCTCCAGTCCCTCTGTCCAGCAGCTGCACTGTCTCATTCAAACACAGTCGGTCAGTCCGGCCTCAGGGACAGGACGTGACCTCTGCGTATTTACCTCCCGTTTTATTCCTCCTTCATCACTTCCTCATTTCTCTTCGTCTGGAACAAACCTCAGGCCAAAGTCATCTCATATCAAGTCTGAAATGGACCTTTGAAGTGACATATTCAGATGAGAAGTCTGCACACAAGAGTACCCCTTATTTTAAACGTTTTGAATGCTGGTTTTATTTATTTCATCGTCTTTCAACGTACTCGACCTTAATTTGCCTTGATAAACCTCAAACAAAGACTAAATTTATAATGAACAAAGAAGGATTCAGGCTAAGCAACTTCATTTATTAAGGGTTTTGAGTTCAGATTTAGACACCACGCTTGAATAACTCTCAGTAAACTAGTTTTAGCTTTATTAAGAAGGTCAATTACAATAAATCTAAATCAAACATATATATGCCTACAGAACAATAGTTGTGATATAGAATAATAATGATAAGCTTGTTAGTTGAAAAGACCTACTGAACTCCTTCTGCCTCTGTGTTGTGTGTAAATAGCTTCATGTTCATGCCAGCAGCACATTGCACTTTAAACTGCAAGTCCGCCGTCTTAACCACCTCGATTGTTGACATATTTGGATTCCTCTACAGAAAACGCGTTATGTCCTGCAGAGTTTATGTCACCATTAGTCCGATCAGAGTCCGCCAGTGCTCCTAAAGCCACTGTGAAAGTCCTCGGCTTAGCGACGGTAAATCAGAGCCGTGTTGTGTACCGCGCGTCGCCGTGGTGACGGGAGTTGGCATGCGGGCGGTGGTAAAAGATGATCTCACCTGCCGCTCCAGGCCTCGCGAGCTGTCTGCGTGAGGAGGACCCAGAGTCACCTCAAACCAGATGCTTGAGTCGGTCTTCAGAAGCGGCTCTGCAGACTTGATTTGTGCCATCGTTCCATGCGTGTTTTGTGAAGATCCAAGTCTGAGATACGAAGAGTTCAGTGGAAAAAAATCCCTTCAACCATGTTATATTGAAGTGTTTTTACCTGGTTAAATAAGGGTTAATTAGAAATGGAGATGTCTGTTTTTGCAAATGAACTCTTGATACGTTCCCAGACTTGAAATGATTAAACCTCAAGATTGTTTCTATTATTTACGATCAAATTTGCTTTTCGTTTGCGCCAAAGCCGTTTCATAATACTGGAGGGAAAAGTGGAACAATATAAAGACTGGGAATCGATCCGCAAACCTCATGGTATCCAACCGCAAAACCTCATGGCTGATTGGCAACAAGCTTTCTTAAACTGGAACTTCTAACATACAATCAAAGCTAATAAATAACTTAACATAATGGTGATGCAGTGGCTTGATATACATTTTGGATTTCTCAGTTTAATTCATTGCAGAGGTGAGTATTCAGTTACATTTACTTGAGTTACTTTGAGTTTAGCAGCTTACTTTTACTCCTCCTCTTGAACTCCGAAACCAAAAACGTTTCGTGACCCTTTCTACTGTGAGTAAGTCTGACAAAAGCCGACAATATTGGATTATTTCAACATTTATCTTTCCTGCACTGATCCTCATTTTGTGTTTAACCTTTGGAAATATCAGATTTTGTGCTTTATTTAATGTTTGATGTTTCTTTATTTTAACTTCAAATTATACATCAGATGTTACGTCAACAGTTACTCTTACTACGTTGCACTTGTACTTCAGTAATATTATTTTGAAGTAACGTTACTCTTACTTGAATACGTTTTTTGTCCACCTCTGATTAATTGTCAGTGGACTTTATTGTTTGGTTGTCTGTTCTTTCTTATTGTGACCAATTTTAATTGATTTAGTGATGGTCCAGTTTTTCTGATGAGGAAACTTCACTGTTTGTAACCAAGGTTTTTTGTGTGTTTTGTACCACAGCAACACAGGCCGTGCCCCTCATTAGGGGTCAGTGATGTCGTCATGGTCTGTTCTTGTAAACAATTGAAATATTACAACCGCGTCTTTGTAAGAGACCTTTTGGAAGTGCAGTAAATGTTTCCACAAGCTGAAGTCTAGTGAATACAACAACACAAGAACATGGACTGACTCAGGGCTGTTTCCATGACTCAAATGGGATATCCCTCTCTGGACCCCTCCCCGGGCACCTCCACTTCCCTCCGTGTGCTCGAGTTACCGTCAGAGCCGCTCTAGACCTCGCGGCGATGGACTTTGGCTGGATTTCGTGACAGAACAGAGCGTCAAAGTGAAGTGGTGAGTGGATAACTTGTGTGTGAATGTGTGTGTGTGTGTGTTGTGTGTGTGTGTGTGTGTGTGTGTGTGTGTGTGTGTGTGTAGGCTGAAGCTGCCGGCAACAGAAACATGCGTCTGTTTGTTTGGAAACAGAGTGAGACATGATGGATCCAAATGTTTTCGAGAAGGATGTAAAGTTCACTGCTCAGTACTCTATAGGTCTGTACTGATCATCCTGTATGGGCGATATTGACAGAAATTAGTACGTCGATATGTTTTTGGAGTATCCCGATAAAGATATTCAGACGATAGTATGTCAATCCAACAGAAATGTGTTTAAACCAGTCTAGTTGAGGTTCAATGAAAGCAATCACAAAAGTGCAGAAATATCACCTCATACTGTAAGTTTACCAAATATTTTTTCCTTTTTGTTTTTAACCAGCCCTTTTTGTATCAACAATACAATCAATATTCAAATTTTGCATATCTCCAAAACGACAGTCACGATATTTAAATGTTCATGTATTGCCCACCTTCTTATTACACAGCACAGGGTGAATTATTATGTCAAGCTTTTGTTCAATTGCAATACATATAATTCTTCTAAACATTTAAAATAAATATTGTGTTTCACTATTCACTGCTTAAAACTGTATTTCTGTGTTTGGATTGGTATTTAACCATGATGGTTTAAACCAAATCCCATTTTCGGGGAAAACACTGTACACATAAAAAGGCTCAGTGCCGTGAATTTACACCATGTTTTATTCCATTTCAATGCATATTCTCAATTTGTTAAATCCTTTGCTGCTGTCATTCATCCATTCTCTCTCTTCCCTCTGCATGGGATTAGTGCAGATAAACAGCCTTTTGTCAGACTGTCAGAAAAGTGTCTGGAGCTTAGATCCTGCTGATGAAAGTATAGGTTCAAAGACTGTGGTTTGGAAGGTAATAACGAGGTTGAAGCAGGTTTTGCAGGAGACAATAATCTGTAAATGACAGGTGCTGCGATGTGTGATTCTCCAATAGTTGCATTTCAAAACCGTGTCATTCAAACCAGTGTGGTCAAATGGCACCTCCTGAAATACCAGAATCAGCATAATATATCCATAATTGTTATTATTATTATTATCATTATTAGGAGGAAGTCCAGTCAGGTCGCAATAACATTTTCTTTTTTTATAAGCGTGAGTATCAACAGGTCACGAATGGGCTCTCAAACCTCTGAATACTTGACTTTCTGCAATATTTGTATCAAAATGAATAATAGCATGTTTTGTCGCTAATGTAGTGCATTTCAGAGCGCTTAACAAGTAAAATGAAACAGTGCAATAAAGTAGGCATCAAGGGTAAAAGAAGAAACATCGTAGAATGCAAGAATAAAAGAGAACAAATATTTTTTTTTTGTAAGGTTTCTCATTTAACATTTTAGATCTCTCTCTGCTGTATGTAGCTGTAGCAGGAATCTGAATTCACTCATTCAATTATTTTGATAATGATTGGTTTGGAGAGTCACTGTCTGATAAGAGGTCAAATTGGTTCAAATTCCAAATTGTGTTAAGTACTTTTAACCTCTCTCTATACTGCCTTACTTCCCTCAGCACTGGACTGGAGTGTTCTGTTGACGGTGGCGTGGGTCCATGAACGCCTCGTGGCAGGATAACTGATGTGTGTTTACTCATGTTATCACGCAGAGACGCTGCTATCAGACTCTGCATATATTTGCATTCTAATGTGTCCCGGTCAGAATTAGACTGAGCATACCATCAGGAGCACGTCATCCTTATCTACGATGAGCAAAAGCAGGTGCACGGCAGTTACTATAGATTATACTTTTTTCATTGCAGACGTACAGTATGCATGACGTACCTCAAAATATTAACCCTATTATGATGGATTAATTAAATTATACATGTGTTAACCTGCTGTGCTAAATTAAGGCTGAATCTTGTGAACATGAAATCCAATGGACTTTGTTATTCTATTTATTTATCTATTAATTTATAATTCTACATAATTATTCTAGCCTACCCCAACAATAATTTGAGTAAACTAAAGTTCTGTGTCATCGTGTGTCTGCAGCACAGTACACAGGGCGCCTGCAAGTAAACCACTCAAAAAGTGTGCCAAACATGCCTTGTTTTGGCAAATGAGGTGTTACACTGTAAGATGTATTACTCAAGCAGGAATTAAGTGTTTGAAAACTACTCTGAGAAGTACAACTATTAAAATGTTAATAAAACACACACCCAAATCAGAATCAGAAAGAGTTTATTGCCATTGTCAATGAACAAAATTCACAAACGTAGGAACTTGTCTCGGCCTTAAGGTGCAACATAAAACACTGAGCAATAATAAAACAGCATATATTCAATCAAAAAGGGCATGCATTAAGAAACTATTTAAAAATTACTATACAATAAAAATAAAAATAGGCATTGGATGGAGCAAAACACACATAGAATAGACAAACATACATTAAAACATTTTATTGCTGTTTTATTTGCTATAAATTATTTGTCGAAGCCTCTTCAGCCGACCTTGACAGAAAATACATTCAAACTTATTTGTGCCAACTTATTTTCTCTCAAGGTCAGCAGCTCTGTGTTAATGAATACAATACTAATACTAATACAGCCAGAAGAATGATTACGTCGGATGGCGGCGCCCAGACGGGCTTCCGGAATAAGGGTAATATTAAAAAAATAGCCTAAATCAGGAGATACAATGATCTGTTTCCCTCTATTCATGGTTTTGGCATAACTACGTTACATTTCCTTTCATGGTTTTGATTTTATTTTGAGGATATATAAACCCAGATAAATGACTTTGGTTGGCCAACAAATAATAATCTACATTTACAACTGCATTTAAAGAGTGTCAAGACTTGTTTAAGACTTTTGTATTCATTTGACATTTTTCTCATATCATCCGTGGACCCCCTGAAATTATTTCACCATTATTTAAGGTTCTCAACCCCCAGATTGAGAACCATAAATAGTGGAAGTAACTGGAAATCTTCTGGTTCAAGGGCACATGCTCTATTTTGTTGTACCAAACACAAACACTCGTACTGGAATTCAAGGAAGTACAAAACTAAAAGTAATGTAACTAGTTTTTATATATCTGTACTTAACCTAAATACATTTTACAGTTACTTTATCAGAGTATACAATGACATTTTTTTAGCCGGACTGAAAAGAAAAAGTGCTGAATGGTTTGAGGTGACGTTCTGTCAGGTTTTAAGTTCAAGCCTCAGTTTTGAGCAAACAAAAATATACATAAAATTCACAACAAAAAAATGTATTAAAATTGTTACTGCAAAAAATAATCAGTTCTTTACCAAAATCACTATCGCATATTACTTTAGCAGATTATTCATGTGATTCTTTTACTTTAATTTTTTTTTCATGTATCTGTATTCCTTTATGATTTCGTCCAAAAAGCGAAAGCAACAATCAATAAATAGACATTTTTCCCGCTTCTTCTTTGTTTTGCTCTTTTGGGTTAAAGTTGCGGTTACTATGGAGACTTCTGCATATTCCTGACTCCACTGTTTATTTCACTGTGCGTGGTCTGAGCCTTTTACTTCCTCCATGTCTAAAGGCCGCGTTCACTCGTGTGGGCAGATCCTTGGCCTGACCTTGGCCTCTGTCGCCAACGAGGAAGTGGTCCCCGGCTGAACAGGAAGTCCTTTTATAGTGACACTGATCCGGCGTCAGTTTGTCATGGTCTTCCTCCGACTGTCACACACCGTTTCCTGTTGTCGTTGCGTCCCTGTCAAGTGGATTCTTGCATCCAGACTCTAAAATGAAATGGTGAAATGCTGCTGGATGAACGTTGCTGTCGTGGTTATGACTGTCAGCGCCACAACAAAAGACTCCACAATTCAGAGCGATTCATGACCAGATCGTAAAAGTCTATATTTTCGGCTTTGTTTTGATGTGTTCGGAGGGACAAAAGAAACTGGACCCAACAAAGTACTATATAATGTTAAGACATAGAGGAATAAAACTGAGCTGCCGTTGTTTCATTTGTGAGCTTGTTGGTACTGAGCAAAAACACTAACACTTTATACTGATGACGTAATAGTTATATAAGATCATTTGGTTTATTAATAATCATTTGCACTTGTTGTACGGAATAGTTTTGTCTCATAGTTTTGCTTTAGCTGCACAGTCTATATTAATAGTGATTAACCTTGTTTCTTTTCAACTGCTGTCCTTGACCTTTGTGACACTGGAATTTGACTTTTGATGTTAGTTTTGATGAACTTTACTTTATCATTCAGAAAGTTATATTTGATCAAACTAGTCCAATAAAAGCCGAATGACAATCTATAAAGAAGCAAGGATTTCACTGTTGTTTTGTGTCAGTAATCGTGAATGATCGTCAAAGATGGAAGTGTAGTGTGATTGATGTAGTGTGACATCCCAAGCCCACAAAACATTGTTAGTCATGTATTTAGAGATATATCTATGACACACATTTAAAGAATAGGTCAAATACTGTAATATATGTGGTATAAATGGATATATATGTATTCCTTCATGTGCCTCCTCTCCACACCCACAAATCCAACAGGCGATTTTTAAAGTGTCTATTCATCTCCCAAATGTATTGCTCCAGTTTCAACTTCCTGTCACCATTGTGCTGAAGCTGTACAGCCATCTTCAGTTGCAATAATACAGTTGTGTGATATAAACATGACATTACTGGTCTGATGCACAGCCTGTAACATCTATAGACGACATAATGCAGCTGCGTCGGCGGGTGCGGCGTCGTTGCGGCTCAGTCTTCTTCCCACGGCACCAGTTTTCCGCATTTCTGTGGTCCACTTCTAAAAACACACCATGTCATTTGGCCTTTTCTGCATCAAAAACAATGGAAAACATGCAGCGTTGCAGAAAAAGAGCAGGCTTGTTGCAAACCTGTATTTTCAAGTGTGAGGATATTTTCGATGTTTCTGAATGGATCACTGGCCATTTTTAGCGTTTGTGTTTTGTCTTCATGCTGGAGTTGTCAATATCTGGACGAACTTCACGGTGCGCTTTGTACATTTTCAGGGAGGGAGGGGCCGCTATTTGCTTGTTTCCATGGAGATGTTGGAAAGTCTCACAGTATGGCAATCAAATCTTATCTATTTGTCATTTTTTGGGGTTATTGTTTATGGCTAAAGACAAATAAATTGCTAGACATGCACTCTTTAACTTTGAGCGCTGTTGCCTCTCCACAGATCTCACTTGGTCTGGAGGTGTCACCTGCTTGTCTCCATGGCGATACTAGATACATTAATAAGCAGTAACATTTCCATTGAATGCTAAAAAGTGCATATTCAAAAAGTATTTTCCATATTTTTGTTTCTTTATTGTCCTCTTTCCTCACCTTTTTTACTCATCTCATCCTTCAGCAATGTTTTTGGTTGTATAAATGACATACTGACCTCTAAAACCAGGAATTCCATCTTTAAAATGGAAACAGATTTGGACCTCCACCAAAGCTATCGTTCTGTCTTGTAATGTTGAAGTGAAATTGGATGCCGAACTAAAGGAAAGTGTTTACAAGTTTAAAAAATAAGTAAACGCTAAAGCCACAAAGCCCTTAAATCTTACTGTATGGAATGCAATGCTTCATTGACATAGTTGCATGGAAATTGTAAACTGCTTTTGGTCTCGCTTAATGCTCTTAAATTTACTGAAATGACACGCTATAAAGAACCAGCGAACCAATCAACTCATGATTATGGCCTGGATGTTTTTATTTTTCCTTTTGGTGACACCTTTGCCAAGTTGATGCCCAAGAAAACTGAGCCTGAACAGCAGCGTGACCCGTTGCTTTCCTCCCTAAAAAAGAAATTGTCCAGCGTTATCCAAGTGTGACAGCCAAAAGTCAGGGAGAAGGGCCCGTGAATGATTGAAGGCGCAGTGAAAGCGAGAGGACTTTTGGAGATAGGGGAGCGTTTGACTTATGAGGGGAATATAATGAGACGAGATAAAAGAGAAAGAGGGAGGGAAGAGGAGGAGGAGGAGGAGGCAGCGGAGGAAGGAAGATAGATGTGCTGCTGCAAGATTAACCAGACGCACCTTATCAGAGCGACAGGCCGGTGAACACACTCAAAAACTGTTTGTTCAGATGCTATTCCAGCTATTTATGTCAACAATATGCAGTACACGTATACTTTTAATTGTTTGTACCTGGTGGCATGTTTCTGGATTTGTTTTTCGTGTAGCAGTGCTGAAAGTATTTGCAGTAGGGCTTGGTGATTAAAAAAGAAGAAGAAAATAATGAATTCTATCACTATTTTTGATCAATCACCAACTGATTAAAACTGACAAAAAATGGCTTTCCACATTAATTTCCTGAACATTATACACACTTTTAATTGTTGCTAACACAAAAAATGCATCACATTCCCTCCACCAAAGCCTGAATTTTGCCCCCAAACCACAAGCTTTTACTGAGAATTGGCTGTGGCTCTCTCAATTAAAACCGCCCAAGCTGATCAATGGCGATTAGAAATTGCTCGACCTTAATTAAAATAAAATGTGACTTACCGCACAGCAGTCATTTGCATTTGCACCATTTCAACACCGTTAGTCCGTCTGCATTTGTACTTTCGTTCAACTCTGTGGCTAAACTTTTCCTTTCACCAAACCAATTGAGTTTTGTGTCCTTTTGATAAGTTTTTGCAGTTTGGATTCACCTGCACAACCAGTGTAACCCAGCTGTGTTTGTGATGCTTGTCTGTCATCCTTTCATAAACCGTCCTCTTCACCGCTCACGTTGCCATGTCGTGCCTCTACTTGCCGCACCTTTTTATTCTGCCAAAACCTCTACACACGACTGTGCAATTGTTCAGTAGACGTTATGAGACCTCCAGCTGTCGTGCAGTTTTACAGAATACCGCGCTTGTGTAGTTTAAATTCCTGATTATCTCCACATCCCCCCCCCCCGGTCTGAAAAAATGACCACTTTGTTTTTGTCTCGGTGGAGCTTGACCACAATGAACCGTCTGATTTGCTCATTCCATATTCTCATGGTCTGTACATCAAATGGAAAACCTCAACAGCTTTAAACTCTGCTTCCTCCGTCTGTTCTGCTCTGTCTCTTGTCTTCCGTCGCAAAAGGATGTTCTCCCGGTTTGAAAATGCGGTTCAGGTTGGCCCAAAGTGGCAGTGAACGTTTAGTTGCGGTGGCCCAAGACTAACCTTTTATAATCGACTTAATATTCAACAGTAAGAAAGAATAAAAGGTGACTTTCACCGAGCCTTAATAAAGCACGAGCAAAGACTTAACTCATAATGAACAAAATAGAAGAATGATTCAGCAGCAGGGAATAAAGGCCATCACGAGGAGATGCAGAACACAAACTGAGCCAACAACTCGAGACTGGACCGACACGGTACCCGACTTTAGAAAAAACAGAATAAATGACATTGGATTTATTGATTTGACGATTTTGACAGACGTTGGACCAAATGGGACTTTTACGTTGGACAAAATGAGTTAGTTGGAGGTCTCGTGTTGTGGTTTTTTTTTTCTGTTAGTTGCCCGCGTCTCTCTGGCTACATTTAGGCTATTTTTTTTAAACCAATCAGATCTTTTTCGGAGCGGCCGTTCACGTCGCAAATAAAATGTGACTCAAATCAGTTTTTTAATGTGCGAACGCAACAGCCATAAAGTGTCCAATGTGGAGAAGAAGTAGGACAACACCAGGAGTCGTGCTGTTGTCACATTACGAGACTGTAAAGAAGAAGAAGCATTTAGTCAGACGATCGTCATCTTTATCTTTTGTCACACTTTACAAAACCATTTCAGTGTAAAACTTCACCCTTTTTGCACTTTCGAGCTCGGATAAATGTGATCTTGCGTGTTCAGACTGCAGTCGCTTGGCCAAAGATCAGATTTGGATCAGACTTAGTCCCACATGTGAAAGTGGCCTGGGTCCTAGATCCGGGCTGTTCACACTGGCAGAGATTTGACCTGCAATGTGAACTGTGTGTCGTGTTGTCATGTTTTATGAGTTGAAATTTTAAAACAAAAGTTAATATGACTTGAATTCAAAGTTTGATTTTGATGCATTTACTTAATAAACCACATAATTGACTTGTAAAAACGATTCACGCCTATAACTAATGAATAAACTATACCTAACCCGGTGATGAACTGGATACTACTGAATGAACTAGTTATTCATAATGATTTAAGTCTTTGTTCATGGTTTATTAAATTGTGGGTCCAAGTTATTATAAGTACTATAATAAATCCAAATATTTTACAACCTAATTAATGCTGCAAGGCTCTCAGAATGGCATTCAACTCATTTATCTCCATGGAAACGATCAGGCCACATTAAAAGCAGATCTGAATGCAGGTTTTTAAGGTGTTTTCACCCATTAAAAAGCCTGTATTTGAATAAACACAAGAAAGACGAAAAACCTTGAAAAAGCACAAACGTCTCCTTGAATGAACAGGTTACGGACGTCACTTTGAAAAGTTACATATTGCACAGTTCCTACAAGTCATACCCCATGTCTTGGAAAAACCTCCAAGCACGTTTATTATCCAGTTTTGATAAGTTTAACTGCATTCACTTGACAAATCGTGCACTCATCCCCAGATCTCTTATCTTATCTGTGTTGCATCGGTTTTACAGTCTGTTTTAACGTCCTCCCGGCGCTTTCTCTGCTTCTCCAGTTTGGCATTCCTGGTGAATTGTCTGGTCCACCCCCCCCCCCCCCAACCCCGACCTCTTCACGTGTGAGAGGAGCTGAAGATGTGGAACAAGGCCTGTCTCTCTGCCCGTGATCCATGAGAGACACGTTAACACGGAACCGGGCGTTTTTTTGTCTCTTCTTCATTGAGCGAGAGTGAATATGAAGAACACAAACTCGGCCCCCCTGCAGTGAGAGAAGGGGCTGTGCTGTGGGAACCAGGGCTGTAGTCGACTGAAGACATTCTGGGGCTGATTAAAGACGTGCGATTAATTGATCAAAACAAGTGAAAAGGCAGATTAAATTGTCTAACTCACTCTGCATTTTCCTTTGTCCTGTGTTTGTTCATAAATCATTATAATCCAAGTAAAACAATTCTTCTTTGTAGACTATATTTCAAGCCTGGATGTCTCAAAAGTGCCATAATTGAATAGACAATAAACTATTCGAGGAGAGAAATGTACAATATGTCGTCAAGGAGGGTTTTGCTGTGTTGTATTACTATTTTCACATTTACATTGGAACATAACTTAAACGACAATCAGAAACACAGATTTATTTCATCAATGCGAGCTCCATGCTATCACAAATGCACGAGACTATTAAAATGACCATAATTCTATACCTCAGTCAGCCAATCCAAAACGTTTCAGTGACATTGCCTGAAGTCTTAAATTGCCTAAAGTTACTCATTCATTACGGAGATAAAGATAAACTCTTGTGTTTGCTTTCAGCCATCTTTTCACTCATGCTTCCCTTTGCAAACATGACAGGTTTACTCACGTACATCCACCTTATTCCCATCAAACGCATTTAGTTCTACCAGTTTTAAGCTCTGTTGTCGCCAAAGATCTCTATCATTACCACTTTTCGGTGTCTTCCGTTTAGAACAATGGCCACGCGCTCTTTCAATCACGCGTAAATCTGTCTGCGGGGTTATCTTGTTACTTTAGTGCTGCCAGTCAGGAATGTAACGTCTGAAGTTTGGCGGAGCAAGCAGGGACAGGTCCGGCTCCTCTCCGTCTTCTTGTGTGGGAGTTGGCGTTGGACAAAGAGACAAAGACGCACAAACGATATGCTACTTGGGAAGTGTAGACGGCGTGTGCAGGAAACGAAGGCAAATTGGCGGCGAGGTCTTAGAGGTGTCCTGCTTAATCAGGTCGACGCTGAGAGGATTGGGTCAGTCTTGTGTCGGGAGAGCGGCGATCAAGCATGGAGGCTCTGTTTAGGCTGGACAACTGGAACAAGGTAAAAAAAAAACGTGTAGAATTCAGACTGAAATGTATAGAGGTTGTTTTTTTTTGTTTTTGTGAGGCCGTTCAAACTATATATGTGTTGGCTGTTTTGTTATTTTGAGATGTGGTCCCCAGACAAAGGAAAAGGTGGACATCTTCATCCTTTTCATCAACTAAAATGAAGCGATTAAATGTGCCCTGGAGCTGTAATCACAATCAGGAAGGTTTTATTGCCGTTGTCAGTTATGCAAAATATTGGAACTTGCTTCGGCGTTAAGATGCAACACAAAACAAGTAGTAGTAATAGTAAAAAAAAAAGATATAGACTATGTTATGATACGGTCATGCAAAATATTTGGTCAGAAAATGTGGTTTTCGTTGTGAATTGTAAAGATGGCAGATGTAAATGTTCTCCATTGTTTGTATTTGTGTACCTTAGCGCACCTTTTATTGTTTTCATGGCAGTTCACAAAAACTGCCCAAGACTTTTTTATATTGTACAATTTCATCTATTTTGCGTCTCGAAGCAGCAGAAACGTGCAAACTTTGATTTGATTTTTCCGTCGCACGTTGTTAAAAGCTCGCTCCGGGCTGCAGATAATCTTTCCTCTTGTCATTATTGAAATAGCAAAGTTTTGTGATCCTGAGGGTGTAGTTCGCATCGCAACTGTGTTTCCCATCAACATTTTAGGCATGTAAACGACCCCGGGCGTAATCGTGTTTGATGGTTTTGAATACATGCCGTTTATGTGACAATGTAGGCCCCAGTTTCCAGTCAAAGAGGAAGACATTTGGAGCGTGTTGATTCCCTGAGGGCAGGAAAACTGTTGCTAAACGCTGCTCAACCATCTGCTCTTGCTTAGATGACTCACACTTTATTAAGCGTAAGAAAGAGGAGGGGATTAATGGCACAGACAGGAAAGCGGTGGTTAGTGTCCACGTCAGAAGTGACCAATATCCCCAAAAATAACTGTGACTGTTGATGTTTTCAGAAGAAATCTTGACACTTGGAATCTGATGCCAGCAACGTTACGACATACAGCACATCCAGGACTGATTCTGCTTTTGTGCAGGAAACAGATATGGATTCTTTATCTTTATCTTTAACGAGAACACAGAGATTTAATGCGTGAATAAACATTTGCAGTTTTAATATATACATGTGGTAAAATGTAGAAAAATGCAGTTTACAATTCAGTGTACAGTACATTTTTGGTCTTCACAGCTTTTAGGTTAATGCAATGAATTCAACAATTTATGCAAGAGGATAAAAGGGATTAGAAAGCTACAAATTTAGGTTTCTGGTTTGGAAATTTAGAGCAGTGGATATGATACTTTGACAGCATAACAATTAAGTTGATTGTATAAGTTTTAAACAGCAATATCTTTCACACAGACACCAAAAAGGACAAAACAGTGTTGTATAAGCTGTAGGTTCATATCAAGCTTTCTATTCACAAACAAACATATCTAAGTGTTGGACCAGTCTCAAAATGTGACTGATTCTTCAGTACAATGACAAAAAGAGGGTCAACGTTTTAGCGAAATTTAGAAATATAAACAAGTATGGATTGTTTTCAGACTCTAGAATGTAACGTCGCACACAAGAGGTCGTTTTTCTGTATGAAATATATTGTACATTCATCATTTGTCTGCATATTTCCTTGTACATGATGAGACCAACTTTTATGAACGGAGCAGGTCAAAACATGATATTTTTGGTTGTAAATGCCATGCTTTCATTTGTATGCTTATCCTCCTGCTCTGATTAATTTCTCTGGATAATGGGCATTAGACAGAGATAAACATGTGTGCATTTTGTTTACATTTACGTGTATTTTTTGGACAACAGATGATACTAAAAAGACTTCATTTTGCCTCTAAAATTGCCATTATTATTATTTTTTTGTTCTTCCGAGTATATTGTGACCTGCGATCATAAAGGAACTGCGTAACCTTGACATCCCTGCTCATAATATAGTCCTTATAGTTGAGTCAAACATCTTTTATGGTCTGAATAAAGTCTTTTTCCATCTGGACGAAGGTACAGTACGTGATGCCTTGAATGAAGACCAAAAAAGGCTTTACATCCTTTGTCCTACAGTATTCAGCTGCTCCATAAACTGTAATCCTAGTACTTTATTCTGACACATGGACTGTATTGTGTTCTTCTGCGGCCTCTAAGTCTTTCTTTGCCTTTGTGTGATGATTTTATGTTCTCCTCGAGGCAATAAACGTTTCATTCATTCATTCATTCAATGCCCAAAAGAGGCCAGGACAACTCTTTTGTACATTTATGAGTAAAATTCTCAAATAATACACTGTTTTCCCCCATGATTCACACCTGATTACACAATTGTGGAGGAGGGGACAGTTTCGGACAGATCTGAAACAGCAGTGACAAGATACAGTGACTTCAGCGTTGTAACTGATTCAGAAAAGTGAAGTCATCGAGGTTTTTTTTTTACTCTTTCGATGTTGTAAATTCCCTGCTCACGACGCCACTTCCTCCCGTAGGATCTTCATGTGTCGGCCGCAGACGGCGACAGCTCCGTGGACATGGACCGACTGAACAGGAACGTGCCTGAATATGGACGAGTCCAACACCAGACGCTCCAGGTGAGAGACAAGACAGGAAATGTGGGGGACACTCAAGGGAAACGAGAAGAAAAGTTTGAGATGCTTATTTAAAGTGCCAAATCTAATTATTACTAATTATTATTACTAATTGATACTATATATCAGTCAAGTTGTAATTTGTGGAGAAAAATTGCAATATAAATGTTGAAAATTGCAGACGGTAGATCTCTTCTGTCATCAATAAACCACTTTCCATCCAAAATGTAGGCAGATTTTAATGGACTCTTAAAGGCGAACCAGCATTTCATGTCCCAAAGCTCTAATTTGAACTGAATAAATGGCTTCTAAACCTAGTCCTAATTTTATCCTGAAAGTGAAAGAATATATTGTGTAAAACAAACATTTGCCAAAATAAATATGAAAATTATTGAATTCTTAACCATAATCTTAACCAAATAAACGATAAAGATAAAGTATTGTGTTTTGGGTTTTTTTTTTTAAACCTTTTTTTATTGTTTCTATTTGTCTAACTTCAGTTTCATTATATTTTGGCACCGTCACAAAGTTATGAAATGCGTTTATTTTATTCAATATATGATAATGCCAAACAAATGATATCACAGTTTTCTTGGAGCCGGATCACAATTTGGTTTGATCAAGATTCAAATACGCAAAGTATAATTCCTTTAAGAAGTAAACAAATAAATGTGCTTGTTCTGAGCTTGTTTAATTCCACTTGTCACTACACACAGAGCTTTAGGGAGAATGACCAATAGGAAGAGTGGATGTGTTTGACGATAGAGACATAGAAACACTGACAATATCACCAAAAAATCAGATCACAATCCCATGTTTATAACCACATCGCCCAGTCTAATTGAACGATACTAATGAAGGGTTATCTGTCCCCAGTAATAATTATTCTGAGTACATTTTGCATGTCATAAAACCCTTGAGCTGATGATTTTGGCCGTTGCTCTGTGATGACACGACGGTGAGCAGGTCAGGTGGGTTCGGCGGCCGGCTGAACCCTTTAACATATGTCACTGTATTGTTGTGACATGGGCCGACGCTTTGCCACCTGCTGCTGCTCAGAGCTCACCCCGTCAGCTCCTCCGTTACCTCCTCCCTCCGCTCTGCTCCTCCTGGAAACTTTAACATCGTAATTGCTGCATTAAATATTCAATTCACTTCAATTCAATTTATTTTTCTGACGCCCGAAATCACAACAGTAGTTGCCTCGAGGGATACAGTGGGAGAAACAGAATAAAAACAGAATAACAGTGTTCATAGGGACTTGGTAATGTCCAGCATCCCGTGTCTTTAGACAGATGCTCCAAGCCCCCCTGTCCAAAGACCCTCCTTCTTGGCCAGGAAAACTACCAAACCTCTTTGGGAAAAAGTAGTCAAGCCTTCTGGTCACGTTTGAAAATGTGAACTTTCCCTGATTCCTAATATCAAAACACAAATCACAAATCAATCAGAATTGCAATACTTTATTAATAATAATAATAATAATAATAATAATAATAATATAACAATAATAAGATTAATAATAATAATAATAATAATAATAATAATAATAATAATAAACAACCCAATTCATTAATATTCTAAATTGGCCAACCCTTGCTGGATCTTTTTCTTTCTTTGTCTGATGTACAAACCACAATTTGTCCAGTCCATGTTTTCAACGTTATATTAATATCTATAATATCTTGCTTTGTTTGCCACATTGGAGCAGCAGCACACAAACACTGTAACACTGTAACTCTGCCCCTCCTGCAGCCCACACAATCTCCCCCTCAAGTCGCACCAATCCTCTTAGGGCCGACCCTCTCAAGCCGCTGCACCTCAACCAACTTAATCCCATGAACGAAGACCAGAGCAGCAAAGAGAGGGGCCTTCGAGTGGTTCATAAAGTCTACAAAGGCGCGTGGCAATTCAGGAAACTGTTAATGTCGTTTAAACCAGGCCTCGCGGGGACACGTTAAATAATCTGTCAGAATGTGTTAGCGCTTCACCCGATTTCACCTGCAGTCATGGCTGTGTTCACGTGCTCACCAAAGATCTGATCATTATGAGTTCTGGAGTGATCAGGTTATTGAAAAGGGATGTAAACAGTTACATCTGATGTGATGACAGGGCCTATGACAGGACTGTACTGCACATTCCACTGAAACGAAGTGAACGGGATTATATTTTACTACAAAAATGTTCCTATTTCCCCCAGATTAACCATTTTGGTGAAGTTTATAATGTTACTTCCTGGTTGGAATTGAGCAGCAGATGTGACCCAGATGTGAACTGTTACCTATAGCAACCGTACTGTAAACAAAGACCAAATAATACATATAAAATACACAATAGTTATGATTTGACAACGATAATACTTTAATAAAACATCTTTATTTTGTTTCTTTATTAAGTTACACTGACGTCCTGTAATTTTCCTAACACAGATGTAAAACTGTAAAACTTTGAAAAGCACGGACAAATGTGGCAAAGACAAAACTGAAAGAGACAATGCTAAAGATTGAAAGATTTATTTTGAAAATCTTTGTTGTGATCATTACTTTGTCTTAAGAAAAAGACATCACTCTCAAAATCCTCTGCTTTCACTTAAAGGGGTTTTTGAGCGATTTTAAGAAAACAAAGTAAGAAAATCCTTTAAAGATGTTCTGTCCTTTTAAGTGTACACTTAAGTGTTTTTATTTGTTCTTAAATGTCTCTTAAATGTTTTTAGGATTTGTGTGATGTTGTGTCTTTCCCTTTGCCCTGGGTCCCACTTGAAAAAGAGGTCTCGCTCTCACTGGGTTCTTACCTGGATAAATAAAGTAAATAAATAGATTTTCTTTTGTGGATGTAAACACACAGCAAAAATCCAATCTTATTATTATTATAATTCAAACTACATTTTTAAGAAACATATTTATATCACGTTTAAGACATGTGTTAACTCAGCAAATTGAATGTAGTGGCTGTGGTGTTGCTCCCTGCTGCTTAGCCCTGCCAAGCTTTGAGTGGCTTATAGTTTTAAAGCCATTTATTAACACCGTATGGCATTTTTTTGTGAAACGCTTCCGGCAAAACATGCCTCCACAGCAACAGGAACCTGGTCTTTTCAAACCTCTAAAATCTGTTTTGTGACAAACTGCATGGAGCAAGAGCAGAGCACAGTATGTTTAGAAAGGTCCTCCTAGTGGTACAAAGCGGTAACACAGGAATGGCACTTTGTAATTGATATCTCCTTATCCAACTTTGCCATATTGCCAATAAGACCAAGATTAAAACGCCTCAACAAAGAAAGCCGCGGTTTCCAATCCAACATCTAATTTTCCGTTGTCCAACTTCTATTGACCAACGTCTCTCTCAGCAGTGATTAGCAAATGGACAGGAAATTATTGCTGATTAGGTCTCATCACTTGGAGCTAATTATAGCCCAGACAGTTGTGTGACTGCAGACAGAGGAAGTGATCTGAGTGGGGGCAGATACTGTAGTGTGGCCACTCTGTCGGATTACACGCTGGATGTTACGCGGACTGGCAGATGTCATGTTTTTCTACCTTTGTTTGAGTCGCAGCGCTTTTTTCCTGGTTGTTATTGAAAAGATACTGTGGCACATCATCCACTAATTATCAAAAAAGAAGCGTGAATAATGTCTATAGCTGTATTTGGCATTAGTGGTCACTTTTGTGTCTTTTTTGGTTCCTACATTTTGCATTAAACTCTGTCATTAGCTTAACTCAAATTGGGATTTTTATATGTGAAAGGGTTGAATACTTTTTTCTATATTTAATGTCTTACAGAACTAACAGGCTGCATATAATGGACTTTTTCTACTTTCCAGAGCACTCCTTTGGACCTGATTGACACAGGAAAAGGTTTAAAATTCCAAGCAGAGCGCCCCCATCTGGTCAGTCTGGGAAGTGGTCGCTTGAGCACAGCCATCACTCTGCTGCCTCTTCCTGAAGGTATTAGGCAACAGTTAAAGACTAAAACATTATTATGAATGTATTGTATAGTGATGTGATACTTGCTCGTGGTTCCAGGTCGGACGTCACTGGGCCATGGTCCGATGGACATTAACATCCAGGGCCCTGGAGTGGCAGCGCAGCACTGCTTCATCGAGCACAGGTCCGGGCTGATCACGCTGCATCCCTGTGGGAACCTGTGCTCTGTGGACGGGCTCCAGGTCACACAGCCCGTCCGCCTGTCCCAAGGTAACATCAAAGATTCTATCACGTTAAAGGGGTCATACTATGCTAAATCTACCTTCATGAGCTTTTAAATTCGTTACAATGATGTTTCCTCATCATCAGTTTATTCAAATTTATTTTAACTGATTCATGTTTGAGAAATCCCGTATTGTCCTGCAACTGAAGCTCTCGGAAAAAGTATGTCTTCACCTACCCCCTATCCCCGCCCACATCCCTGTACTTATTTGTGATCATTGGAAAAAATAACTCTGAGTGATGCATGTCGACAATCCGCTGCTTATTACAGTGAAATGTCACAATGAAGAGGCGGGGCTTATCCCTATGAAGTTCTGCAATTTTGAACAGGAAGTCAATGGTCCTGTTTCTCTTACAAAGCTATTTTAGATCAATATAATGAACAAAATGTCAAATGATGATCTATTTATGTTACAGTTCAATACTAAGCACTTGACAAAACACATAATATGTCTCCTTTAATGTGGTTGGCCGATTCATTTGCCTTTTTGATTTGAATTCAAAATTAAAATACAGGTATTTTTCTGAACAGCATCAGAGTCGCATTCATAAACACATTTGTGGACGTGTTTGTCCTTTCCTCATTTCCTTGCTTTGGTGAAATGCTGCGCCGCCTTACAATAAACTAGAGATCAGCACATTTTTGCACACTTAATGGAAATTGAGTGAAAGAGCCAGAAGGTCTGTTACTTGAAATGCACAGTCTGGGCTTTGAACCAGGGGTCGATTGCAGAACCGCCTGAGGTCCGCCGGTGTTAATAAGTTTTAACTCTGTGCGTTGGCCGTGCTCAGGCATGTGCTCAGGCATGTGCGCCACTGTGCGTACTGAAGGAAATGGAAGAACAGAATTGATTTTCAGCCCTGTTCAGCTCCACAGGCGTTCTGGAGTCCGATCAATGTTTTTGATGCTGCAAATTCATTACGGACTGAATCTGCGCATAAATAGATCGGGCAGTTGGTTTGGTTTGCTTTGTTTGGTTCTTATTATTTACATTTCACGTTTCAAGTGTGTTTTGTGTTGAGTTTTTCCATGGGACGATGAGTGTGAGGTGAATGTTTACTGTATCTATCAGTCTCCCCAATGAGTCATTTTACTACTTTACGACAATCTTTTCTCTGACCACACGCATTGGGAATCAGGACTCTCACTTATGATGATTTCAGTGGTCGACTCGCCAGTGATGATCTTTTATTAGTTAGAATATTTACGAACAAAGTGATGAAAATCAGAAATAGCTCAGACATTTTTATTGAATAATGCCACTGTCTTCGTTATAAAAGGTCTTTTCGTGGATGTTTTAGAGTCTGAATTGTCCAGATTACGATTCCGATTAGTAAAATACAACTCCCGATTTGTCGATTCATCGTTCAGGCTCATACGAACAAAGACCATATTTGTTTATTTCCTCGACCCATCTTCAAACTTCACTGTGACGTGTCTGCGCTGCCCGTGGGTCTGTCTGTGCTTCGGTATTCCAAACCTCCCGGCCTATAGGTAACCCGAGTTGGGGCTATCTTTACCGCCCCCCCCTCTGCTCCAGACTTGTCCAACTTTAGCCCCGGAGAGAGTTTCAAGCGGAAGAAGATTGAAGGAGAGGGTAAATCAGAGTTCACAAGACAGGAAAAGTTTTACCGCGGATTGGGATGAGCTCAAGAAGTTGCGAAAGATGTTCACACTTAGACTGAATGTGATTTTAGAGCAGGAAGCACTCCAGACTTTGTGGTTCCACCCGCTGCACATGAGTAATCCATGACATTACCTGCATACGTGACAAAGCAGCATGTGTATGCATGTACGTAATGCTGCTTCATCTAAAAATATCAGAAGACTGTATTGATGGCTTGAATTTGTCAGTTCAGGCAATTTAACCCTGCAACTGCATGTTTGATTGGTTAAAGGTCCTATATGTGTGTAACAAGTACTTAGTGTTAATCTTTTGTAAATCAGGGCGAAGCAACGGGAAATTCCAACAATAAAATACAAGAAAAAACAAATAAAACATTTAAAATACCCTGTACTGAGCTGAAACTATTTATTTAATTAGTGATAAGATATAACTTTTACAGCCTTTGTGCTATAGCCTTACACTATACAAAGTAAATCCCATAAAGTTACTCTGCGATTTGTTCTTATTAAACAATTTTCCAGGCACACACTGCAATTCGGGGCCAATTATGTGGGACGCACACCAAAGGATTTATGAGAGAGGTAAATGTGGCTTGAGGGTGCAATAGACGCTGTCTTTAATATATTATTGTGGTCTTCAAACAAACACTGCACCTTTCATCTTTAACACAGTCATAAATGTGGGACGAGGAAAAACTCCACAAATGAATGTTGCATCTTATTTTTCTGGGAAATGACAAATAATGCAGTGCTTTTGAATCAACAGGAACATCATAATTTTGCATTTGAAAGTAATATTCATGATTTGGGTCTTAAAATGATTTTGGTCCTAACACTGTGTAAGTAGAGCAAGAAATATATAATGCAACAAGAAAAGACAGTAAAACTAAATATTGTGGCTGAAATTGTGCTTAAGTTTGAGTTGTCATCTCAGTAATGCTTTGACAGAAGATTCCTTAGCTTAATAAACCTTTCATAAGGCATTTAAGTAGCACTACAGTTATTTGTGTTTGCACTTACTCGCACACACTTGTAGATGTTATAAATGTTAATAAGGTCATAACTAAAACATGTGAAGAAAATGTTGAAGCGCGGTAAAAAGCTGCTTATTAAACTAATTTCAATAATGACGTGAAAATGCTTACAAGTGCTTGTAAACAAATAACTTGCTTATATAACGCCTCATAACTTGTTTAAGGAACCCTATTTTAAAAGTTACCCATATCCCATTATTATTTTATTATCGTTCTTCAATTAGATAATGTAATAATTTAAGGTACGAGTGGAATGTTAGTGTCTTACGATTATTGTGAGAAAAAAACTTCATTTTCTTCATTCCTTGTGCATAACATGTACTGTTCTCTCAAGTTGTGACAGCTGGTAACCTTTGCAGACAGACAAAATTACATTAGAATGTGACAAAAACATATTTATATAAATTCTTTGCTTAGGTCTTATTTTGGCGCTGATATATTTGAAAAAAATACTTGATGATTCTTTTTTTGGTCACTTACGGTTATATCAGGACAGAATAATCACGATGTAACATAATAATCTTATTTATTGAAGTCATGGTATTTCAAAGCGACTCTAACACTTTCACTTTTGGTCAACGATTCAATTAAATCGACACGGTCCAGTTCATCCTATGAAGTGAAGACGCGTGACTCGTTTCCACCGCGAGACTCGCAGCTTACCCGGGTTTTCTCTCGCGCACAGACCCCCTTGACTCGACTCGGCAGCAACGCCACCTTTTGCTCCTCGCTCTGCTGCTGCTTTTCCCTTCTCCCACAGCTCTGACAACCCGGACTCTACTCTGCGCGCAACGGGCCGCCGACCGGGAGAGAGGACTGCGCAACCATGCCTGCAGCGAAGAACACGAACGGGCGAGACAGATGGACGGTGCGGTGCGGTGCGGGGCAACTTACGCGCGGGTTTGAATGACGCTGGACGTGCCGCGGAGCCGTTTTAAACAACGCGAAGCGAGCGCGCCGCATTTACATATCTGGAGAACATCGGCGGAGGCTTGTGGGCTTCTAGATTATCATAACAAAAGCTGCAGGGGACAAACACAGACTGTTATCGCTGCCTTTCCACAAAATATCGCCTGAAACGGACAGAAACACGTGGCCGGCTGCTTTCCAAAGGACTAATCGACATGAAAACCGCAGAGAAGGAAGTCTCACTCAGTGCTTGTGAAGTAAGTTGGTGAAGTGTATGTTATTGCTTTGGTGATGACTTGTAATTGGTTAGTTTTGGCGGTGCGATGTTAATGACGTGGGGGGCTGAAAACGGAATCATTACGCATTAAAAGTGGTGCCGTGGACTAGTCTGAGGTCTTCTCCCACCGCTTTAAAGTGGTCTCGCTTTCCGTGGCTTGTATATTCTGTTGCATCCCGGTGCTCGGTGCTAATTTAACGACAGGGTAACCTTATCTCGGACGCCGGTGTGTGCGTCTCAAAGCGCAGTGGGTTGCCCGCAGCCCACGCGCATTGCTGCGCTTCCAGGATGCAAAGGTACAAAATGTGGCAAGTTGGCCAACGAAGCCACGAGATACGAAGTAAATAAACATACGCAGCAGAATCGGTGTTTATGGGCTCTTCAGCTCTTTTGTTGCAGCTCTGAAATGACATGGAAATAGGCGGAAAAAAGGCTTGTTTGAAGAGAGAGAGAATACTTTTAGGTTAGAACTATCTCAAAGACTATGCCAGCAATTTTGTTATAAAACTAATTACTATCCAGTTAGTAGGATACTTTTTGCCAAGTTTATGAGCAACTTTTGGTGGTAATATAAAACATATAGGCTAAACTAGTCAAAGGCACCGCTTTTTGTTTAAAACAGATTCAATGATTCATCACCTACTGAAATGTTACCAAATCACATCCTTTTTAGAAACAAAAAAAGTATGTATTGTGGAGTATTTGAAATGCTACTGTGTCTTGTTCTTTAAATTTGGCGAATGTAAAAAAGCTTCAGTCTGTAGTCATCTCTGGCTCAGCTCAGCATATGGTTGACCAGCAAGACAGCCAACATGTTCCATGCAAGATGTCTTGTGTCCAGGCGCACAGTTTCTTTTTCACGTAGCCTCAGAAAAAGTTTTGCTCTTGATTTTAGAATATATAAATGTGTTGAGTCCAGATGACTACAACATGAATCTTTTCCTACAATGGAACGCACCTGGACGAGGGATGAGGGATTACGCCGACTTAATTTGTTTCTTTTTGAGCTTATCTTTTTGGATCAGAAGTTTGCCATTCACATCCAAAATGGTAAAATTATTTATATTATATATCATACCAATGTGTGAGTCCATTCACTCAAATGAGACGTTTTTTTTCTCGGCAAAACTGGAAAAACCTCAACGCAAACTATAATGTTCTCCCGCGAAAATCGAGGCCTTATGTCCATAACCTGTAATTAGGACAACTGCAGTAAAGAATCAGAAAGACTCTTTTTCCTGTTGCATTACAAAGTGCGCTAAATATGCTCAACTTTTGTCCTAACTTTTATATAATGTGTCTATGCCTTTGATCTGTCATTAGTATTGTCAGAAGTATCAGTACTAGTATCAAAACTAGAGGATCAATACATAAACAGGTCAAAATCATACTTTTTCTGAATCGATGTCCAATTATTTTGCTCTACATCAGAACTAGTATAAGACAATTGGTGATTTTTATGAAACAACGACTATTATTTTTTCTTTAAATAGCATCGTCCCCCAACATTTTGTTGTTGTTCCCTTTGTATCAAAATCAAGTTGGAAATGGCAGTGTGGAGACAACACTCATGTGGCACCTGCTGTAGCGCTGCTGTCCTCAGTAACGTTCCGACTTCCCCTAACCTCCACGTGAGTCCCTATAATAGACACAAACATATACGTGTCTGCAGTTACCCCTGGATACCCCCCCCGTCCGGCTCGGCATGACCAGACTGTCTACTGTTACACGGCTATTCCTGGGGCCACTGTCAGCGAACCGGGCTGCAGAGCTAACCAGCCTTTTCCCAAACCAGTCCGAGGTCTGTGGGATCCTCAGGGTATCAATGGTTTTAAATATGTTTCTGAAGCATATGTATCTGCATACTTAACGTGGCTTGGGAGTGGCACAAGAAGCCTGCTGTGTTGTGTAGATTTGAATTGTTAATCAGCCTATTGTTTTGTTTTTAGCCTGTGTTGCTAAACCAGGTGCATTTGTTAATTCATATACAGTACACTAAGGGCTGGGCAATAAAGATTCACCCATGTCTAATTGTCAATGTAACGCTTGTATTTGTATGTGTTAAATGGTAATTATTTAAAGTCTATACCGTTTGTGTTCGTGAAATCCATACCGAAAGCCGTCATTAGTTTGTTTTTGAGCAGTAACGATAAATGGAGATCGATCAATTCAAGGAAAAATGAAAAGTACTTTAGTAAACCAGCACAGACATGTTTCGATGTCTTTGTCCAGGCGCGTGTTTCTTTTTGACTTGGCCTTCCAGAAAAAAGTTTTTCTCTCGATTTAAATATATAAATGTGTTGAAAAACAAAGGCTGCTTTTACATGTTGAGAATAATACAGCCTCAATCTTGCCAGTTCCAAGCCTGGGTAAGAGGATTTTGTCAGTAAGGGTATCCAGTAAACCCTAATAATTGGTAAAACATCTGATTTAACTGTCAGCCCACTAATACCAACGCAGTCAAATGCTCCGATAGCACTGGCCGTGTCCATATCCTCTGCATCTGTTGGCCCTGACACCATTGCGTTGACCCTAGTAGTAAACGGAGGATGTAGAGGCCCTTTGTAAACAGAGTCCTGGCTGCTGTGCGTGTGATGGGCTCTCCAGGGGCCCGAGCGCAGGTCAGAGCGGCTCGTCTCTGCACCTCACCTCGGCGGTGAGGTGCAGGTTGGAGCAGGGGGGGGGACAGCTGGTGCACCGACGCGTGGTTCCACTTTCTGCGAGCGAACGTCTTCAGACAAGAGCAGGTCAAGGCTCTGACGAGGAACAGATGAGACGGACTGCGGGGTACCGAAAATAAACATGGGGCTGCCCTTTCAAACCAAGTAACTAATGATTATATTAGTAGTCAACAAGTCAATTATAGTTTAGATCAAAACATTTAGTCAAACGATATATTGATGGGATTTAATATACATTCTTAATCAAATAAAGGTTGAAATATGGTGATTGAATGCTTCTAGAGAGAGAAAATAAGTGTATTATTTTTGAAAGTCAGAAATAGTTTATTCTTTTTTGGTATAAAACATATTTAGGCATGAGTTTTACAGTCTGTATAGTCCAGATAACGATTAGGGAGGATCACAATGCGATGTGACTAGTCTTGTTTAGTCTACAGATAACAAAGGGACAACAGAAGCTTATTATATTCAAATAAGCATTTCTGCAAATATACCACTGTCCAGAATTTACCATCTGAAACTCACAGCGATCAGTTTTGTTGTTTTAATCGAGCGGTCGACTCTGCAGCCAATCCTCTGTCAGTGAAAGCATGTGGAGGAAATGTGAGACTCTGTGTGTGCAACAGCAACGATTAAAAGTCTTTCTTCAGGAATTTAATACTGAAAACCATTTTATTTGGTTTTAAAAAGGCAAACTTAAAAAAAAGGCAATCAACTGCGAGTGATCAAAACGAGGAAAAAATAACGTTTTTGTCCTATTTAATCAGTGTGGGAGTAAAATTAGATTAATCACGCACGTAGTAAGCGCATTTTTATTTGCCAAACGTAGTGAAATGCCATATCACTTGCTCCATCTGGGTCTGTGAATATATAAAAACATTAGGGCTTAACTAGTAAAAGTCTTGGTCGACTAAAGGCATGCCCAGCCGATCGATTAGTCGACTAAAAAGTATCTCAGTATCTCTTTGATCCGACCATGAATAGCACTCAGTTTATACATATATAAAAGTAGTAAAAACGCAACGGTTTACTTCCAAATTCCCTACTAACTCACACGATACCATCTCTCTCTTGTTGTTATATACAAATTCATATAACGGCCGATTAATCGACTGAAGGCGCTGAAACATGTGCGTCCTGTTTGGATGTTATTCAGAGACACCTCTGCATGCCGCGAGTTCAAACCGGCACTCGCAGAGCACTCACCCATCTGCCCGTGTGAGCAGCAGGGCAGTGGTTCTGAAAAAGGGCCGCGGCGTGGGGCGGGGCAGGGGGCGGGGGGGTAAAACATCTGTCCGGGCGTGTGATGGGCAGCCACGGGAGAGAACAGCTGACCGCCTGCCGCAGACTGCATCTGGCCGGTGCAGATGTCATGAATATTAAGTGCTCCGTACAGAAGCGTGAAAGGAAAGATGTTTGTTCTGGCCCGCCATCAGGTCGAATTAAGAATCCCCCCGCTAAATGCCACGAAGGCTTACCGCTGGCGTCAGACTGGTTTAAACATGTGATCTTTCCATGTCATTTTTTCCAACCTGTGTTTGCGCAGACTGTCTCTCTCACATGACGCGGCGAGAGGTTCAAATCCCCGCCTCCTCCTTCACTACACTAGACAATTATCTGTTTGACTGGGACAAACTAAAGTCATTGATTAACCGAGGAGGGGGGGGGGTTTCCTCTTTGGCCTTTGCGGGGCAGGCCGTAAACTAACCGTCTTTCCATAGCAACTGCCCCGTGCGTTTGTGGGCATGCTTTTGTCCTCTGCCAGTGACGTCCCACACTCTCTTCAGCAGGAGACGCCTTTGTTTTGCGGCAGTTCAAGTTTTTGCCTCATAAACGGAATGAAAAGTTTGCCGGCGAACAGATTGAGGGAAGAAGTTGCTGGCTCGTAAACCGGGCTTTGTGCGGGTTGTCTGTTGTTTCAGGGTTTTTAAAGGGCTTAAAGTGTGCAGCTGTCAACATGTAGAGTGGTAGCAATAAAGGATAAGGCTGCATTTTTCCACTTTTACCTGTTGTAGGACTCACATTTTCTGTCAATACTCTGAGTCTACTGAGTAAGAATTCAAACTATGGATGAAGAAATGTGACTATTTTTGTGTCGAATGGCACTGATTTGTCTTGTTTAAGGTAAGAAAATGAGCATTGAAAGCAATTTTAAGTTGTTTTTAATAAGACGATACACATTTGTTTAGAAAATCATGATCAATCAATATGAGGTAAACAAATGTGTTCTTTTTTTTTTTTGTCCCACCGCCCAGCCCTGATCTGGCCTTTAATGATGCAGACACACTCTTGCTTTTTTGACAAACTGTGAGTGCAGTGGGCCACGTAACAACATCAATACACAGAGCGGATCTGAGTTTGCTGGCTGGAGGAACTGGGCGCGTTTTAAGCAGATGCTGCGATCGTTTGCTGCAATTTTTAATATTGATCTGCTTTTAAATAGGTCTATAAATCGTTCCACGCAATACCAACTTTATTTAAAAGCACTTTCAAACTTAACATTTGACCAAAGTGCCCGGCACACATCATTATAAGACTGTAACAATGTCCAAATCTCACAATTTTGCCGTTTTGAGCGAGAAAAAATATATAGATTTGCTACTTTTTGCTTTTACAGTGATGACAAGACTTGTGAATCATTATTGTCTTAATGAAGATTTAAAAGTGCTTAATAACAGTTATGTCTTTATGTTGTATGCACTTAAATGGCGCAAAGGATCATGGTCTATGTAGTTTTCCTCTTCTTTTTTTGTAGCTGTCGATGCAAACAAAACAATTTAAGCAAATCACAATATTTCGGTTATTGTTACTGGTACAAAGCAAGTATTCATGTAAAATATAAAAACAATGATAGTATATAAAACAACATAATCCACTTTATACTCTTCCCGTTTCCTCCATAGCATCGCCTACAGCCCTATGTGCTAACGTTTCGCCCAAAGCTTTTCACTCATTGTATTTTATCATCAAACCAAACCAGCTCTTCTGTGTTCTCACTCCATTGAGGTAATTCCAGTCTTTTCGTGGACCACCTCTTGTGGGTTAAAGTACTTGTGGTGGAGTCTAACGCAGTGGAAAGACTTCGCGCGGTCACAGAAAAAGTGCAGTTGTGTTATTAGAGGGACGGTGAGTATTTGCTGCTTCGATGCATTTTTAATGGTGTGAGTGGAACAGGGTTTACCACACGGACCTGAATGCCACTGCAGCCTGGAGGCACATGTGGCATTAGCTCTGACTGGAACAAAGAAGAGATCGTTATGCTGCGGCTGGCATGAAGTTGATAATATTATAGACTTTTGGTACTCGAGAAATGTCACTTCTTGTGTGTGACCAAATGCAAAACCCAATTTCCAAAAGGTTGAACGCAGCGTGAAATGCAACTCTACAATAATAATGATAACACAGATTACGCCTATCTGAAATGCCCTTTTCAAACCTAATCATTTCAAACAGCCTTGTGCACAAGTTAAGCTTACATTTAACACTTTCCGACCAAAGAAATTGTGGTGTCTTGTGTTGTTTTGACGTGGCTGGTTTGAAGAAATCATGGTCGACTAAAGACGTGGCTTTTTTGCATCAATCAGCAGCCTAAAAGGTCCTAAAAGTCTTGGCAAACGCTCTCATCAAACTCATATAGTATTTCTATGGTTTGACCGAGTGCAGTGACAAAATTATGGAGAACTTCTTGAGACGGAATAAACTTCAATTCACAGCCAAATCTGAAGACAACAGCTTTGAAATCCCCCCAGAATAATTAGTCGGTCTTGACTAAAGGTCTGCAGCCTCACAATGCAGAGTAATGAACAGTTGAACGTATAATAAGACGAGCATGAAGTGCACCTTTTACGTCAATGTTAAATGCAACGTTAAAATGTCACCGACTGGCATCCAAGAAGGGCCCCATTTTGTAAATTGCTGACTTCACTTGACTATATAGATTTCGACCTTCACTAAATGACATGCCCTTGTCTATATTGTGCACTCCATAATCCACTTACTGTATGAGTTATTAGAAAATGGACCTGGACCGTCCTTCTGGCTCAGGTCGTCTTTGTGTTCTGAGAGCTGACGACTAACTACACTTTTCTTGCATCTAACATGGGTGGAATATGTGATGGGCTTTGTTTGTGTGGCGTTTGTATGTTTTTTTTAGGACTAACGTTGCTTAGTCAATCAATCGGACGAACAAAAAATGCTATTATTTGTCCAAAAGAAAGAGCAACAGCAGAAAGGAGAAGACATGGCGTAAATGAGATATATAAATATATATAATTCCTTGCACTATTTCTGTATAAATATTTGTCATTTCTCAGTGCAGTTTGGGTCCAATACATGCAAGATACTGAATAGTTTTGAAGAACTTTTGCCAATTTTTTTGTCAATTTATCGATCATCAGAGCATGTCTTAGTCGACCAATGAACAACCAATGACCAATACATTTTTGACTTGTATTAGTGTGTTCTGGACTGTGAAATCTACTGCAACCATCACTGCTGCTGATTCAACGACTACTACTGCTGTTACTTATGGTTACTAAACACGTGTACCCAATACCCACCTAAAATAAATAATGCTATTAATTTAAGAGACCTTGGCTTGCATTAAAGATATGTTTCCCTTATTAGTTTTGTTAAATATTATACTTTTGAAAGTACTATTTTTGCCTTAGCAACTATATTGTGGTCAGTTTAGTTGTTTTTGTTGAAATGGAGCTGCTCTTGAGGTTGTCGTTGTAGCTCTGGAGCACTCAGTTTGATGAAGTGGTGATTAGACCCGATCGTCCCGGGTTCAGGAGCATAATCTCACACACAACACTCAGAAACCCAATCTGATTAACACAGCACACACACACACACACACCACACACACACTAGCCAAGCCACAAAACTGCCTCCGACACTGCCCTTGTCTCTGACTTTCTATAGACGAACCTTTTAATGGCTTATATATTATAGACTATATTTCTGCTGAAAATGTCGTTTGCTGCACAGTCTTATTTCTTTTCCCCTCATGGTTTAAGTCTGGGAGAGTCCTGTGCCATTTGTGAACTGCTGATGGTCGGAAAAATCATCTTCCTCAAGATACTGCTGTGTTTTATTAAAAAATAGTGCCAACGTGCCAGATGTGGACCAGATATTTGAACAGGAACACAAAAAAAGCCTTCCCTGCTATTTTGTTTCTGTGTGTTGACTCGTGTCCAACAAAATGCCAATATAAGGACTCATGTTTGTACTATATATACAGTGATCATGTGAGTTTTTAGTATATTTGGTTGCTTTACTGACGCTGATGTTGATATGACTTTGTGTCTTCAGTGGAAATTCAGTCAAGTCTAAAGAGTTGATCCACACAAACCAAAGAGTTCCACGCTGCAGTGGTTTATTCAGGTTTATTCAGGTTTATTCCTCACAGGCCGACCAGCAATGGCTCATTTCATTCTAATTTGAAATTTGGGCTAATTATTATGTTTCAGATGTTTCGGACTTTCCAAATCTGAGTAATTAAATCCAGTTTAGTCAAAATATTCAAATCCAGATGAATAAAATGAACTGGATTAGGGCTGCAACGATTACTCGAGTAAATCGAATAATTCGATTACAAAAAAGCTTCAGATTATAATTTTATTGCCTCGATGATATCGTTTAATTTACATATTTCATCAAAAACACGTTGAATCTGTGGCGCGGAACGACTTGAGGCGCTTTTGTTTCACACGGCGCTTGTTCCGCTCTATACAAAGGCGCAACAAGGAAGAGAGCGGCGCGTTTTAAAGAGTTTTAAAGAGTTTTGACGAGTGAAAGAGCCATGGATCTATTATAATAATCCCGAGCTGCAACTCTAAACACCGCATCTAGCTCTGCCCATCCCAGCCCCGCGTCTTCAACATGCCACCGCGGACCCCGCGCTCCCCCACTCAACAACTCTGCTTCCCAGTCACAGTCATACTTTTAAACAGCCAATGCACATGGAAACACCGCGGAGGACCGCGGTTATGTTAGAATAATCTGTTGTGAAACAGAAAGTCCGAGACGCAGAGGCCCAAAGTGACCGTCACAAGAGACAAAACGGCAAAACGCAAAATGCATAGCTCAAAACGCTCAGGACCACCGTCCCCACCCAACATAACGTTTAGCAAATGTCTTATTTTAAGTGATGTGACAGAGCGACTGTAACTGTTTACAGTCTATGACAAGTTAATTAAGTCCTTTATATATATTCTTTCTATACAAACAGAACAGTTTGGACTGAAGTGAAATGTTGCTTGTTTTGGGACAAATTTATATGAAATTAAGAATAAAATGTGTTATTTTAAGCAGAAATTCCTTATTTTGTATTTGTTTATTTACTATGAACTATAACGTTTATTCTAAAAAAAATGATTTAATATGCGTTTAAAATGGTTTACTGAATGTACAAAAAAATTCACCGATTACTCGATTAATCGCAGAAAAGAATCGATAGATTACTCGATTACTAAAATAATCGAAAGCTGCAGCCCTAACTGTGGAGCCGAGAAGATCTACGTCTTCTTGTTCTTTTTCTTGAGCTTGTTCTTGTAGCGTTTTTCTTCTTCCTCCAGCTGTCTTTTGAGTTCAGGCATTTCCAGTCTCCAGAGGATGTCAGTCTTATACATTGATTCTCTCTCTTCACGAGGCAGGCTCTGATTCCGTGCTCGTCGCTCTCGTCGCTCTCGTTCCAGCTGCTATCTCAGGAGTCTATTCTCCCATTTGATTCGTTCCTCTTCAGATAACTTTGTCAGGTCAGGGATCTCCTCCTCTCCGTCCATGAACTCTTCCTCCATTTGAGCCACAGCACGAAGTTGCTCTTCCAATTCCTTCGTTAAGTGGCTTCAAGGTGCATTTGAATATCAACCGAATGCTGTATTTTCTATCCTTGTTAGGGCCCACCATCTCGAGCTGAGGTGTTAGCAGGTCTGCGTGGATGTGTTTGTATGCATAGGCTGTTTATGCTCACAGTATGCGAATATCACAATACTGATGATACTGCAGGTGAATGCTAAAACTCTTGGCCGGTGTGATACTCCTATTATGACATTTTGTGTTTTGTTCTTTAAAATTGAAAGTAGCTGGATACTTTAACCTCATGCTTTCCTTTCATTTGGTGATGAGTTCAACCCTTGTTTAGCTGAGTAGAATTTACCTGACATGCTGAAATTCATAGAGCATTTTTACCCTTATTACTGTAATTTATGACCCCACTATGCGGGAATTTCTGTGCGTGTGTGATCAGAATATGTACGAGCAGTGTTGTATGATTACAGAAGGTGGTGCGGGGCTTGGACAGGAGCCTGGCTGAAGACCGCACCAAACGACACCCGCACACACAACAACCAACATGGCGCTGTGACAGTGCATCGACTCGAGGACTTCCAACTCTTATTCTAATATATTGCATGACCAAATTTAGATTGTAATTGTCTGCACGCTTGATTCAAACCGACAGCATTCCAACAATCCGATTGTTCATATTTGGTCATTCATTTCTTCTGCAAAATATTCAATCTAGAATAATATTTAATTCATTTTTATTCATAAAATTCATTATTGTCTAAAATATGAATTGTACGTAGCTAAATGTTATAGGCCTGATAAGAAATGTAATTAGCACACCACCCGAAAAAGAGTGTATTATGTATAAAACATCTGTGCACGTCTGGCTTCCTTCACTGACCTTAAGGAACTGGCTTGCAAAAGCAGAACAACATCAGCCTTAGGTTCAAGGGGTTAGTCTTGACAGAGCCAGGAGAGTTCACTCAGAGCTTCACCTTCGCTGTCACACGGATAACAAGCTCCCGCCATCACACACGCCCTCAGTGACCTACACAGCCCTCTAGAGGTGCGACTGGGCCTCCTCAGAACAGATGCGGAGGAGAAGTCTGAGCATGTGTGGCGAAAGGATTCAGGTTGTTTACATGTTCAAGAAGAAGGTAATTACCTCTCCTCATTTATTGTCTTTAAAGAGAAGCAAACTTTGGGAACTTTTAGAAAGAACACAATGACTGCGAATGAGCTGAGAATAGGGACTGTCACAATATACAATTTTAGAGTTAGAAGTATTGCGAGAAGAAACATGAAGATTGTACAGGTTTTACATTTAGGTTTATTCTTTTGGGGTGTAAATTGAGTATACAGTCCTTCCCTTTCTTCTTTTGCTATTATTTTAATTTTAATTGTTATTATATTTATTAATTTTATATTATTTTTTTAATTATTATTTTTTTATTTATATATTTATTTATTTTCCTTTTTATTATTATTATTATTATTTTTTTTACAAATTGTTTTATTGTAGAACGTATACGTACTCACTTGACCAGTTAATCTTGACATCTGTGATACACTGTGAGAGTTGTTGCTCAGTGGCTCATTGTATATTTATTTTAGTATTATTATTGATTGAACGATGCATCCGTTAATTCTAAATCCATGAGGGGAAACAATGAATGACCTTTTTAGTTCTCTCATGAAAGTTTATGCATTTTGCACAGCTGTTGCACATGGTTATTTTTCAACTTATATTGCTTTTCACCTGCCATTGATTCTTGTCCGTCACGTGCGTTTTCAGACGCCACAACCTCGCTTATCAATCACTTACAGGCATCATTCCCTCCACGCGCTGTTGTGCTTTCACTAAATAACCTTTCAGATTGTAGCGGGGAAAATGAATCGCCTCCGCTTTCCAGAGTCAACGCCGCGCGGACCTTATGTAATGAAAGACGGTTTGATTTATGTTCCCCACCTTCACCCCGCGCTGTGTGTGTGATGCATGGCCTGTTTAGTGCGTCCCCTGCCACCTAAATGTCCCGCAGACATAGATAAATGCTACTGACCGTATGGCGCTATTAATCCACCATCACATCTGCCGCGTGCGTTTAAATGCTCCCTGAAACGTGACCAATGAGAGTCAGTAATGGCTGTATTGATAACTTCTAATTGGCACCTAGAGACAGTAATGGACTTCAGCGTCAACGGCTTGAAGCAGATGGATTGGTGAAAGGAATATTGCACGTTCAGCGGCTGCACCGGTCCTAGTTTAGTTAGTTTAGGGAACAAATGAGCTGTTAGTTCTCGCTTGCAGATTACAGGGCAAGAAAGGCTTTGGTGCGGTCACATTTTGGCCCCGGTTTGAGCCCAGTTCAGCCCGGATGGAGACTTGGTTTGTTCCTGTTCTCGTCCTGGATTATAGTTTAAATTTCAGGATTCAGGATTAAGTTCCAGGTTAGTCTCAACTATGTGTAAATGTGAACGCAACTACAGACCCTTCCAGTGGTGATGTGTTTAACCTGGCATGAGAATCGTGTGGTCCTCCATCTTTTATTATTTTTTATATTTTATATTGTTTTAAATTTGTTTTTATTTGGTTTGTATGTATTCATGTATTTTTATATATATATTTTTTTACATATTTTACCTGTGCTTGTTTTGTACTCTTGTTGTACTTGTTTTTGTGCAGCACTTTGGAGACTTTTGTGTTGGTAAAATGTGCTATACAAATAAAGTTGGATTGGATTTAGAAATGTTGCGCGCACTGATAAACGTTGCCATTCATTTTAATTAGACCGCAAAATAAAAACATACATTTGGAAGCTTATAGACGGAGCAGACAAATGGTCATTGTTTGTTACATTTGTCATTGAAGAGTCTGCCAAACTTCCAGCTCCATTTAGTAAATTCACTCTTTTGCGTTGGATTTGTGGTGCTTGATAAAACAAAGCTAACATTTCATTGTCAATTGTTGTTGCAATGTTTTAGGTGCATTATTGTCCAGCATGACGTTAGATTTAAGATGTTTATTACGTGTTTTCTAATAAGGCTCTGATGTTACTTTCATGTGTTCAAGTGGTTATCAATGGATGCTAATGCTAACGTGGAAATAATGCGTATATGAGAAACTGTAAAACTATCGAATCCAACAATTGTTTTGAATTCTAATGTGTGGATAGTTTTAACACTGAGAATGTATATAATTTTTGCTGAGCGACCGTAAGAGTTGGGCAATATATAGAAATTTAGATAATATTGTGAATGTTGTTTTTATGCAGCATTTTATCCTTTATAGTAGAAAAGAAAATGTTCAAAGGGTTAGTAAAATAAATAAAAAAATAAAAAATAAATAAAAAAATAAAATAAAATAAAATAAATAAAAAAATAAATAAAATAAATAAAATAAATAAAATAAATAAAATAAATAAATAAAAATACAAAAAATAAATAAAATTAAAATAAATAGAAATTGTTGTAATTGTTGTATTGTCTGACTATCATTATCGAGCTACTCCAAAAATCAAGATATCCTTTTTTTGTTAACATCGCTCACCACTAAATACAAATGTGTATCTTACTTTTTACATTCATGGCCTTGTGACCCTTCAGTTCTTCTTATACCACGCTCTATTTTTGAATGACTGAATTTTACAATTTGCCTGACTCGTCACATGCTGCTCTGGTGCCGCTCTGACCGCACATCTGAGACCGCGCTGCCAGGGCAAGGTCTCCAGGGTGCATCGGGGGTCAGCGGTGCGTCCCTGCGGGTGGGTGTCAGCTGCTTGCAGTGGTTTGTGCTGAGAAGACAGTGGAGCACACAAGAGATGTAGAACTGAATCAATCATGTGCTGGTCCAACGAGCACACCACCAGAGGGTTTAATACTGTCACTGTGGGGCAAGTGTACTCAGTGAAGCATCACGAAGAATAGTGAGTAATGTGCTGGAGATAGATGAGGTAAAATAGTGACTAAATAAATTCTTGCTGGACTAAAACCGACCAAAGGGGTGACTACGTATCTCGACGATCTGACCATGTATTTGACCCAAAGTGCACTAAAAACCTAGGAGTTTACATAATTGCACATGTTGTTTTTTTTTACAGAGAACTACTAGTAAAAAGCGTATTTATCTGTAAAACAGCAGCTCAAATTCACAATTCACTCCCAAATCTCAAATGAACTGACTCCAAGCCTTTCCTCTGTTCATATACATCTTGCTCTGCCGCCTGAGCGCATCGTTTACTGTTCAGCGAGACGATGACATTTGGAATGATTTCCAAATGAACGATTTCGTGCGCACGTTCCTTCGGGCCAGTAGGACTTTATAGCGCCTGCCTGTTGGTAATCGTGTGTATTAATTCAATTAAGAAATCAATTAATAAAGGTTTTGGTTGACTGACTCCATCGACTAAATAACTACAATCGAGTTTGAACGTTTGACCATTCCAATGAGGAAAATTTGACACGAACAACGTTCAAAATGTTAAAAACATAACTTATAATGTTCAAAACTTCAAAATTGTCAATATAATAGAAGCATGGTCTTTGGTCCTGTTTTTTAGACGTTGTAGCTAGTATGACATGTAGCCAATCATAGAAGAGTTCAGTTTTTCCAAAGTAAGTTTGCTTAAAATGATAATAGAAAGTTGAAATTAGATACTTTCTGTTGTCAAAGTAGTATTTCAAATGCTTTTTACCTGTGACATTACTGAAAGCTATAAATCCTTAATATAATAATATTTTAAATTTTAGTATTGTGACTAAACTGGTTCTAAAACTGCCCAGAACTGAAATTGTGTTCTGTGAATTGTGATTATTGTGAGTGAGACTTCTCAAAAGGACAATAAACTATATTGTTTTGTTTTGTTTTTTAAGATAGTTATTGTATTATTTAGCTTCTGTGACATTTCCTCTTGTGGATCAATAATATTTGTGCAATTTGGAAGAATCTTGTTAGCATTTACACGTACCGTACCACTTTTGTAACCCCAGTTCAGACTTACAACAAGCCTAAACTCAGACACTGTTTTTACAGGTGCAGTGTGAACCTGAGTCACGAGTGATTTTGTGAGTAAGATGCCACGTGGCGCTCACAGATCTTTCCCCAAATCCCTCACACCCTCCACAGCGAGCGGTGAATATGTCATGACTGTACCCCAGACACATCGCTCCCAGCTACGCTTTTTGAAGTTGGCTTTTGTTGGAAATGAGAGCTTGATCTTCTGGTGGGATTGTGTGTCTGTGAATGTTACAGGGGGAAGAGAGGGAGAAAGAAGAGAGAAAGAAAGAGTGGAGGCAGATAGGAAATGAGAGCTTGATCTTCTGTGTGTGTCGGTGAATTTGGTGAGAAAGGTGGTGATAGTAAGTGATAGTAAGTAGAGAAAGAAGAAAGCAGGAACTAGGAGGAGGAACAGAGAGGGAAAGAGAGAGGGAGAGAAGGAAAAAGAGATAGCCTAGAAGAAAGGTAGAGAATGGGCTGAGCTCATGGATCTAATATAATATCTGGTATTGCTAACTTAAACCTGTCGTGAGTCGGCCCCTGTGGCCAGTCCATTGGTACTGCGGCAAAAAAACATCCTCCACAGTTCAGAGAGCATTTTTCCCAATGTAAAAGCAAACGGCTCGTGTTTGGCTGACAGGGACCTACAGCTTTCATAAAGGTCGGATGTTTGCCTATTGTCGCCCCTCGAGGCAACTGCTGCTCTGATTTTGAATTGTCATGTCATGTCATGAACTTTTCTTGGTTCAAAATCTGAATTAAAAGCTTTTTAATCTCTAGTTTTGGCTCGCGCTGCTCCGCTCTAGCAGCTCCGGCTCTGGTCGGAGCGGTCACTCCTGCCGCCAAAGGCCAAACTGGTGACATGCTGTATTGAGTGCAGTCATCGACTTAAAGTGCCGGCCATGTTCCTTCACCGGGGCTTGGCTGTTTTGTAGTCTCTAACATGCCTGTATATTATTTATTAATTTTAGATTGACTAATAATAATAATCATAATAATAATAAACATGCATATAAGATGATATTTCCTGCATTTTTATGATAAATTTGGCTTTGCATTCACTGTTTTTTTTTTTAAATAAAATGCGTGTTCTAGTACAATTTTAATCATTTTTGTCAATATTGCCCATCCCTAGTTGTACCTGCAGTTTAGATTCCTACAAACGTTCGGAAATTCAAGGGATTCTTGTATGTGGCAGACTTCTAAAGAAATTGCTGGTCGTTTAAAGACATGCTCGCTGCTTTGATTAGTCAACTAAAAGGGGTTGATGCGTTGTGCTGGCAAAAGATCACACAACCAATAAGTATCTTGATGATAAGCCCATGTGTAAACAATGTATTTATCTGAAAAATGTCAGACTTCATTCCAAAATCTCAACGTAACTCACTCCTTTCTGCTGTTGTGAATGTAAATCACTGTAAAATACCTGTAAAATAATTAATCAACTTATGCAAATTTTGGTTTCCCAAGACACCATCAACCGATTAATCGACTGAACATCTAAAGACCTACTGCCATATTACGTATTTGTAAATGTTGACACTCCTGGAGTTGTTCACAATGTGCACTTTGAACAGAATCCTACATTTCCCCCCGAAGTGTGCGGCCCAGTGAGAATAGGAGGAGGAAAAGTGAAGGCCGAGCGTGTGAGTGAGTTGTGGTGACTGCTGACTGTGTTGACGTGGCAGACGTAGACAACATTACCATCCAGCTGCAGCTCGACCCAAACTCTTACTCAGCATCTTCTCAGTTTTCCTATCCGTACTCAATGATCCCGACAGAAGTGCACGGGGTTTTGGACAGCTGTAATTATGATGACGGCGGAAACTTAAATATTAGGGCTTTGGAATCAAACAATTCTTGGTAGAAAATGTAAAAAGTTGTGGCATTTACACAGATATAAGCTCTCAAATGCACGGAGAGTGGTGTAAAAATAAGTCTGAGAAAATGAACTAATTAGATTGGTTGACCTCAAATAAATTGACCAGCTAGAGATTATTCGGTTAATTGATAATTGTGATTATTCAGACAATGGGAGGGACTAAAAGCTAATAACAGTGACTATTTTAGAAAGCAAAATTAAGTCATTTCAATGAAACCTGTGCTCCACAAAACGTACACTTAAATGTTTATGTGCTTTTAATGTGGCTCTTCACTTTTGCATTTTGAAGTTTGTATTCATGAAGCTGGTCACATACGATTTAAACAGTAATGGATTAGAATGAATGAAATATAAGTAATAATAATAATAATCGTTAAATTGTGATTAATACTAAAATTCGACACGTGACATGCCTTTTGCCAGCATCATGTGACAGGATTGTGGATATCTGATTTATATATTTGGACACAAAACGACGTGACGCTTATGTTCTACCTCAAGTCAAAAGAAACACGGCGAGTTTTGTTGTGGAAACGGAGGCTGTGTTAACGTCTCGCTCTGCAGAGAGGGATCTTATCTGCGCTCCGATATGATGATGATGATGATGATCTGTTTGAAAGAAGACAATAGTGCTTTATGAACCGCTGTGACCATGCGATTGCTTATCTTGGTATTGACTTTTCAAACCTCTGACTACGATATAGACACGTTGTTTACCGCAGAGGTCACGTACGAACACCTGAATAATCCTCTTACGGCTCGATAGGATCAGAACATCAACACCTGCTCGCTCTCCTTCTCAATGTAAATGGCACAAATCAGTCCCTCCGCTTTAGCTCCGACTCTTTATCTTAAGTGTTTACTTGAAATAAAAGCAGGAAGTTCGGGCGAGGCACTTGAGATAGACACGCTCATTAAACCAGTGACGTACAGAAATAACCGCCCAGCCCCTTGTACTTCACGACCGGCACACACTACACTGGGGCTGCAAGATTAGACGCAATTAACCCGAAATCGCAATTTGAATGCAAAATCGCAAAGGCTTCAATTTCAGAGGTGCCATAATTTGCTCTACAAACAACCGAACATCTTATTCTGCATAAAACCTGTAAAAGAAAATCTAAAAAAAGCGTTTATCTGTAAAAACAAAGTGTTTTTTGTCCATTTGCATTTAAATGGGAACTTTTTAACTGAATCCTAGTATTAAAACACAAATCCCAAATCAATTCACAATCACAATACTGACAAATAGATATTTTTCCTAAATTGAGCCGCCTGTACTGTACGCAGTGTAATATTTGTTACTTTTTACTTAAATTCTTGGTCAGTTGGTCGAAGAAGACAGTGATTCAATTGGAAGAATCTTATTGGCCGGTGGTTGGTTTGAATTAATATTGGGGGTCGATAAGGTCATTAGCACAAATCAGCAGCAGCGTTTTTTTTATCCCTTCAATTTATCAATTATTTGAATCACAAAAGGCCTATCAATGGATCTTTTCTGAATTTGACCCAGAGGAAGCTAATGCGATGCCAATATATTTACAGATATAATAGGTTTTTGATCAAAAACACTAATTGTACATGTTTCCTACGCATTTTTAAAGTAATTCTTGCTTTGACCGAGTCAAAATGTCTTCTCTCAGCTCATGGCACGTCATGTGCATAGTCTACATAACAATTATCCAGTTACTAAATGAGTTGAAAATGATGTCAGTTATAGTTTCATCGATTAACTTTTCATTTGAATTTGTGTTTCTCTTTTTGGTGTGATTGTGTTGGTCAAATAAATGTGGATTACACTGACACAATATATGCTCCTACTGTGAAAATGGCACATTATAACAGTTGTATGCGATGTCTTCCAGGTTGTATGCTGTGTTTTGGCCAGTCTGCCTTCTTCCGCTTCAACCACCCTGAAGAGGCCTTCAGGATGAAGAGCATGATGCCCCAGGGAGGCAGATTCCCGACTGGAGACTACGGACGCTGTGCAGGTACGAGGCAGTTGGCATTTTCTCACCTAATTTGTGTTCCTATAAGGCACGCTTTCATTCTCTAACTACTGTAAAGTGCACACAGACCTTTTGTCCCTTGAATAATAAACTCCTCTGAGGGGAACGTCCCAGCTAAAGGTTCGGTTTCAGTCCGGCCCAAGTGAATGAATGGACCGCAGTGTTCTCTGGTCGTGTTGAGGTGGAGCGCTTCTGGTTTTTACAGCCAGAGAGGAAGGAGGAAGTGCGTCCAAAGAGCTTACGACACTGTATTATATTACTTCATGCATTTTTCATTCTGTTATTTAATGTCCACATTACGTAAAAGTGTGAATGTATATAATCATCACAGATGCAGATGTAAATGTTTGGATTGTAGGTGCATTTATCACAATCTCTAATGTTTATTGATGTTTATTATATTGTTGAATGAATATGAAACAATGATGCAACAATAATGGATTCATCATATGGGTGACAGTGGTGCAGTGAGTTAAGTTCCCAGCAACTGAAGCGTTGATGGTTAGAATCTTTCCCGCACTGATGTTGTATACTGTGTCCATGAGCAAGACACTTTCCCCCATTTTGCTCTCATATATCTGGAATGGAACAGGAAGGGCATCCAATGTAGGGTTGGATAAAATAGAAAACAAGAAAGAATCAAGTCCCCTCCGTTTTAATCAGTGACATTTATCACTCATTTGACATTCTTGACATGACATTTATTCCTCAAACAAACCAACAAGCTGATCCTGGACATGACTGGATTTTGATTTGATTATGTCCTGATTAATCGCACAACCCTTTAATCCGGATGTAAAAACCCGCAAATAATTCTGCACAAGCGGTTCAAATATAATTCAATACTGCATGTGCAAGCCGGTAAGTGCCAGTCATCAATATGCAAGCCTAAATTAAAGCCTCTGTGACACACAAGCCTGACTTTCTAATGCTCTGTGCCCCCCGGTCTGAATGATCCCCAGCTGGGACCTGGCGCTGTCTTCACACTATGCATGTTTTATGAGCATCCCATTTCCCCATTCCTCTGCGTCTCCAGGCAAAACTTTTAGCAGCTCGTGTGTGTGTGTGTGTGTGTGTGTGTGTGTGGTGCTGAAACCTCTCACTGTAAAAAGTACCTTTCCTAGTGTGGCTGTCGGGGTCCATCCCATTAATGGTGTGTCCCTGTTTTAGCTATTGCCACTAGCGCTGCCACTCGGGTGGGGCAGATAAAAATCAAATTGTGATTTTCCTTTTTTGTTAAATTGTCATGTCGTTATTCACAAATTTTCTCTTGAATGCAATTTCATGCTCTAATAAGGACACTTTTTTCCTCACACACTCCTATTGGTCAGGTTCAGCAGTGCTCTGAGTGACAGATGGATTTTAACCAATTGCAATGACGTGTGAAGTTTCAGAGGAAGCAGATGACTTTAGTTACCTCTTAAAAGGCAGTAAAAAGATGCTAGATTTACGTGAATCGTGGTAAAATCTGAATAGGGGTCTAGGACGCAAGAATATCGTGATACAGGAGGGATGTCAAGATTATTAGGATAATCAATAATCGTGATTATTCAGGTCACAATAATTGTTTGAACCAAATTGTAGATGCAAAATTAAGTCTTTTTTGTTCAATATTAAGTAAAAAAAAAAAAAATAAACTAAATGTAAAGAACCTTGTTTTTGTTACATTTAAATTCATTTTTTCAGGAAGTTCAGTTTTATCACAAACTTGAGGAATACATGTTAGACCACAGGAATGAAAGAAAATTTAAGATTTCAGTCTCAATAATTGTGAATAATCATTAAATTGTGATGTTTTTTCTCACAATAATCGTAACACTTAAATGTTATATCATCCCTATCATACAGTATATGTCAACCTTGAAAATCAATGGGGGCTTACCTGGTAAAATAAATGCAACAATTAAACTGAATAATTGCAACTATTTAAATAATCATAATCATATTAATAATGGTTATCTGAACTATACAGACTCTAAAACACTGAAATATTAAATCAAAATATTTAAAAAGGAATACAAATTTACACTTTGCATTTTACATTACATTTTGACCGTTGTTTGGTTAAAAATGTATTTAAAAAATCTCAATATTCAATAAAAATAATGGTTTGACTAGTTTTTGCAAAATTATTGTTGTTATGGAAGAAAGTACCATTCCACAACATTGTGCAGTTGCATAATTGTGAGTTGCAGCCCAAAGACGGTTTCCACTGTGAGTTATGTATAGCAAGAAGGAAAGCTGTCTGCAGTGTACTTCCTGATCCGCTAATGAAAGGTTTCCGTTGTTTAGAACGTGCCATTTGCTTCAATTATGCATTCCTGAGTCGCACTGACATGATTTACACCACTCCCATGATAATCTCAGAGTATTTGTCATATCTGAGGCTAAATTGCTCCTATCATCTGTGTGAAAGAACTATGATAGCAGCACTAAAGATAATTTCACTACTCTTTGAACCAAAATTGAAGTGTGTTGACTGTAATATATAGTTCTGTGTCCTTGACCACAAAAACATATGTGTGTAATAAGTATACATTACAAATAGACACTGCACTTGCACGTTTTCCTCAATGTATATGAAGTAGAAGTATTTTTATTTGACATCTAGTGCATCTTAAGCACAGTAAAATCACAAGTCTGTTTTTTATTACATTATTATTGAACCTTTGGCTTTAGAACTGTGAAAACTCTTGTCAGATTTAATTAAAAAATGCACAATGCAAAATGACGAGCTGTAAAAAGCGAGAAGAGAATTGTTGATCTGCTACTTTTACCTTTTAAAACTGTCTTAACAAACCTTTGGTACAAATAATTACCGTCAAATTCCAAAGACTTAAACATAAAAGTAATGTCTTCATGTTATCTGCACTGAAATAGGGCAAAGGATCATGATAGAGTTCCCTCAGTTTTTTTTGCTGTTGCAGAAAGAAAACAAGGCATTTAAGCAAAAGATCTAATTCAACATATTACAATATAATTGTGTGGGACCTCTGCATTGCGTGCCATTTCTTTAATATGTTATCCTCGAGTCTCTCCATCCCAGTAAAACGTAGCTCTCTCCTGTACGCAGTAGACTCCTGCCAGTTACTTTTGGCTCCGTTGTTGCGTTGTTCCGAATCTATCGCACTGACCAGCTGTCTTTATCCAGCATCTTTCAGCGGCGATCTTGTCCCCGATTGTACATTTCCTGGCTGTTGATGCTTTGTGCCCCTGAGCTGCTTACTGAGGCCCGGGTGGCTGCTGGGGGTATCTTTTTCAGGGACTATTTATAAACCTCTATATTGTCTGTCACTCCCAGGCATCCCCTCCATGCCGCCACGATTCACCCTCTTTTTGTCAGCTTCCGTTTTAGCTGACATTTTAATAAGAGGCTGTGTCTTTCCCGACGAAGCTCCTGTGTTATGCGGCTTATTGGACAAGACTGAGAAAGGAATGAGAAACCTATGGCAACAACGGCAGGGAAAAGTCCAATGGAAGGGGTGCAGAATGATGAAGATTTTGGGCCGTTACCATAGCAGTGAACGCTTTAAAACGAAATAATGTATCTTTTGAAAGGTAAAACAGCTTCAAAATGATCCGTTGAACAGGAAACTGATGCCCATCAATACATTGTTGTACTCAGTGAATTAAAAATAGCCCAGGTAGCATATTAGACATAAAAGCATGCACATATGTTGTCTGTTTTCAGTTAATTGTATTTTAGAATGTTAGAGCAAAACAAATTTCGGTGTCATATTATGGCATGTGTCATGTTTCCTCTTCTGCGCTTATTAGACACTTTTCTGCCTCTTTGCATACGATGTCAAGCCAGATATATTGTAGGAAAATCACCGGAAGTGCAACACATTATAATTCTTAAAATAAATTAGTATATAATCCTAGTCTACGTGGCTTTTCATTGACTGTAAATTAGTTTCTTTTGACATCCAGGCAAGTTACACGTCATCTTTTGGCATAACATATATTTTAAAAGTTAAATGTTGTTTGCGTTTAAAAAAAATAAATGTATAGTTTACGCTGAAAATTTTGACCGGAATGAGTTTGATTACTGACGTACAGCTTCACCGCGCTCCCCAACAACCCCAGGCTGATCCTCCCCGGTTTGAGGTTCATGGAGCCCGGCCAGGCCCCGTCACTGCTCGGCGTCTCTGGCACCGCTGTCCGCAGGATGTCGGCATCACTGTGTTTCATTTAGCCGCACTGACACTGACCTGCTCGCAGTTCTGTCCCTCCACGATGTGAGTAAAACCTGTCGAGCGCGCAACGTCGTCTGACAGACGCGATAGTACCTGGCGCCGCGCCGTACTCCATAAGTAAATCGGCTTGTTCCAGTGTGTTAGCCTGTTATACGATTGTTATTGCGCTGCAAGAAACACTACACGCATAAAACGACAAAACAATAAATGTTCTTTCATCCCGCTGACAGGGATTTGATTAATATGCGTTTTATTCTGCAAAATATTGACGTTCATCTGTAAATAAGCGCAATCAGATGCGAGTCGATGGACGTGTCAGAATACCTCGAAATTAAACTTTTTTTGCTGAAAGACATCGGTTATTTATGAACTAAAATTGCCGAACTGGACACGAACCTCTGAGTAGCATCATATATATTTTTTTAAATCAGATGGATAGCGAGATCACTGATTGACGCTGAATAATTGCTTTCAGCGCATTTCCAATGGGCGTTTTGTCACGCGCTCCTGGCTGAGGCGGTTGCCCATGACATCATTGCACGGGCTTTCCCTGTGCAAACGCTGGCATTTATTTCTACCTCTGCTCCCCCCGTTGCTGCCGGTGACACTGCACATATGAATCCAGCTGCTGTGTTTTGTTTGATACGCGACGTGACATTTGGAGCCCGTCGCCTAAAATCCAGGCTATTATCAGCAGCAGCGGCGTGACAGCTCGACTAATGCTGTACAATTGGCCCGGACATACATTCAGTGGTCGCCGCGGACAGGCTGTCATTACCACACAGTGTCATTGTAGCGCTCTGTCTTTAAGATAAACGACCAGGAACTCGCTTCCTGCCCATCTCTGTTGAACAAGCGCCCAATGCATATTTTATAGATGCTGTTTTATTTGGAGCATCTCTCTCTCCATGACATCATTTTTTTTTAAAATAAGATGGCATTCAAACATGTAGCCTATTGTGTTATTTTGAACTTGATACTTACAGCCCTCAATGAGTAAATGGCAAGTACACATTGGCCCAATAGTTTACATGCACATCAGAAATCTAATCATGGTCTAATGTCTGGAGTTGTCAGATCAGTGAAATGTCATAAATCGCATCAGACGCAACTGTTTATCTGATTTATCTCTCAGAGATTGTTCGATTGTTTTTAGGCAAAAAAAAAAAGGGCAGACTAATGTGAAAAAGGCTAAAACAAGAACATGTCAAAAATGTGTTTTAAAAATCATTCTCTTTCAAATGCAAGCGTTTCTCCAAAAATCTACAAATTTACCGGCACGTGTCACCAGTTTTTTTTTGATGGTCAGATTTCTTTCATGCATGTACACACACACACACACACACACGCACACATCAAAAATCGGCTTTACTGGCCATGTAAAGGTACACACTGATATTCAGCATTTTAAGTTGTAAATTTGTTATGCACTTGGCCCAATATTTCAGTTCCGTCTGCAATTTAAAGGAAAGCTCAAGCGTCAGCTACAAGATTTGTCTAATAACTACTGTATTGACTTGATATCCAGAAGGGCTGTTAATTTCTGTGTTTTGTTGTTACCAGACCAATTCAAAACTAATGGTATTTAGCCCAAATTAAACCTGATCCATGCAGTGATCCTCGCCGTGGGGAGTTTTGTTTCCGTGACAGTAATCGACGGTGCAGCACTGACATCAGAGAGACAGTTCAGATTAGATTACAGTTTGTGTTCTGCGTCGCGTTCGAGCTTCATTGTAATTGGGTTATGCGGGCACATTTTCTCCTGATCTCTATCCAAGGCACTAATCTTTTATTTGTCCTCCCAATTTCTTTAGTTGTAATGATAATTTACCGTATTTTATTTGGGCTGCGAGTCAGCATTGTAATCTAATCTAAACAGCCTGGACTTTACACAGTTACACTTTGGTGCTCATTGCTTTGTCATAAGGATTCAAAAAACAGTAAGAAATACAGGCAATAAGTGACATTAATATTACACATATTGTACGAGAGATAATAATTAAAAACATTTTTTTTTAAGAATCAGTCATGACCAAAACCAAAACAGTTTTTTATTATTATTATTATTATTATTATTATTATTATTATCATTATTATTATTATTATTATTATTATTATTATTATTATTATTATTATTATTATTTATTATTATTATTATTATCATTATTATTATTATTATTAATATCATTATTATTACCATTATCATTATTATTGTTGTTCAAAATACACAATAAATAGAATAAAAACAAGAACAGAACCAGAGAGAAACAAATTGGTTAATATTTTCTGAATGTCAGTTATGGTGTTGGTCCAGTCCTTACTCATTGGTGCTGTTTGTAAATATTTTAACCCAAACATGTAACAATTGCCTTCATAGATCATATTTGGTTAAAAATAATGGAGTTACAAAGTGTTAAAAAAAGCCTTACAATATGTCTTTCTTCTTTTGCAGATACCGAGAGCCTGGTCAATGGGAATCACCACTCGAGCCCATCCCAGTCCCCTCCGGCTCCTGGAGACAAAGTCCAGTCTGAACACAGTAAAATCGTCAGCTCCATTGAGAAGGACCTCCAGGACATCATGGACTCCTTAGTCATGGACGATCCTCAGCACTCCTCCTCCGACAACAAGAAGCTCCCCGGGGGCTCGTCTCACTCGCCTCTCTCTCCCATGATAAACGGGGGAGGGCGGTACTTGTTGTCTCCCCCCACCAGCCCAGGGGCCATGTCCGTAGGGTCCAGCTACGAGAACACGTCTCCACCGTTCTCCCCCCTTTCGTCTCCTTCAGCGGCCAGCAGTGGGAGCTTCACTAGCCCCTCGCCAATCGGTGGACCTCCCGACCAGAGCGCCTCCCTGCCGCCTGTGCCTGTACGCTCGTCCAGCTACAACTTCACCTCTCAAGCTCCGCCCGTCCCACAGCCACGGACCATACTCAATTTCAGCAGCAGCGGCGGCGGGGCAGGTCAGAAGGTCCAGGAGAGCCCTAGGTTGCAGAGGAAGCTGCTTACAGAAACCCCTCCGAGTCCAAAATCGAGCAGGAGAGGCTTTAGTCTGGATGGGAATGATAGCCCAAGACACACGCCTGTTCTGTCGCCCGAAGACTCTCTTAACGGGCGCACCGTTGTGCCAAGTAGCCCTCGACTTATGCCCAAATTTTCTACATGCCCGTCTCCATCACATCCTAGGACCAAGGCCACCGCAGTGCTTCAAGAAAGACCAGCAAGTCCTTTCAGGGAACAGACAAGCTTTGCCGATCGCTCACTCACCTCCAGCCCTTCAAGGCAACTTTCTCAACACACAAGAGCCTTCCAGCCGCCGCTAGACCCCATCGTGCACATCATCCAGGGTGGACCTTTACAACAGCGAACACTGCAGCCGCCCGAAAGTCCACGCACCGCTCGGAGGAACATGGAGATCAATGGTGGTAGTGCGTCAGGTTTAAGTATGAGAGATTTGCCTCCGCTTAGCCCGTCGATGGCGAGGAGAGGAGCGCCCGTACTTCCAGGAGCGCTGCCAGGCACAGTCCCGATACTAAAGACTCCCGATAGTCCGTCATGTTTAAGCAAGTTTGTGCCAGATAGTCCACGACTGCGCCGCAAAACCGCGACAACGCCGGACGAGATCTTGACCAGCAAAGGGATGAGAGCACGCAGCCCATCGCCCACTCTAATGATGGAAGGCGGCGGCGGCGGTGGCTCCAGAAAGGCTGGTTTGGGGAGTTCTCTGACCTCCGCCTACAGTCTTGGGTCGTTGCCGGGGTCGTCTCCAGTGGCCAGTCCCAGGGCGCACAGGAAGATGTCGGCGTCGGGGCGGCCACATCCGGGAATGAGGGAGAGGAAGAACAGCATCACGGAGATCAGCGACAACGAGGACGAGCTGCTGGAGTATCACCGCAGGCAGAGGGAGGAGCGGCTGAGGGAGCAGGAGATGGAGAGGCTGGTGAGTTCAGAACGAGCCAAGAAGTGTGCTGAGAAAGCTGGCACAGTAATTCACCGTGGTTTACATTTGCACGGCAAGTAAAAGTCATAGAAGACTAGAATAATCAGATAACCCAATGAGTAGATTGGATTTTTGGTGTTTGTTTACATGCCCAAGACAAACAAAATGCAAATCTCACGGTACAATATTATTACGATATTCATTTCACGGTACGTTTGATATTTATTGTGAACAGAATTGTAGAAATGCTTTGGTGCAAATCATTACTGTCATATCATGAAATATAAAGGTTCTAAAACACGTCTTAAGGTTGTGGAGTAAAGGGTCATGTCTATGTAGTTCCCACAGAGCTGCAAGATTATTCACAACCAAATCAAAGTCGCAAATGATCAAATCACAAAGGTGGAAATTTCTGAAGTACTATAATTCTACTATAATATTAATAAAATGTTCAGTTTTATTCTGCATAAAAATTGCTAAACCTGTAGTTTAGACCTGTATAAACATTATTCTATTTTCTTGTCAGTTCATAGGCCTGTGTCAATCTTATTTAAATTTTCCAGTATGCATTAAAAACTTTGAACAGAACCCTAATATTAAAACATAAATCACAACAAAACAATGCATTTAAGCAAAGAAGCACATTATTCTATATCATTGTGAGACCTATACGGATACGATATCGCAATATTTCAGTTGTTACATCCCCAGTAACGTGTGCGTTAATGAGTGGATTTGTAGAGTAACTGTTGTAGTTGTAATACAAAATACAATGAATTTAAAAATACCTCTTTCAACATTTTCTCTTTCATTTTTGTCTTTGCAACACTAGTTTGCCCCTTTTTTGTATAATTTACCTCGTCAGAACTCGTGTGTGAACAATCAGAAAGAAATCACATCCGATGGACCTGAACATGGCATTTCAATAATCTGATGACTCCAGAAGTCGGATATGATCAGTTTTTTTGTGTGCATGGAAAGATCGCCAGTGTCTATCAATGTGGATCTAACGCTTCAGAAACAGTTAGTTTTATGTAATTATGTATTGTTTGTTTAAGTAGGACAGACGACAAACATAGATCAACATGTGGTCATTTGACTCTCGCGTCACCGTGTTTACAGCCTGGGCTATAAGGACGGATTTAGACATCACTAAATGCAACGTGGTCTTACAACTGGTTATAAAAAAGCAATAATACAGTTAAAATGACTGTGAATAATTCAAACTGTGATGTTTCCATGCAAGATGATGATACAATTGTAAAGAGGCACACGTTGGTTACAGACGAAGCTACTTGGATGATTGATGAAACATATTCAAACTTAAACTTGAAAGAATTACATTTACTTTTACTTTTTCTTATAGAAGCCACAACCAGCTTTCAGCATGATATTTTAATCATGCATATCACTGCAAATAGTGCAAGGTTATAAAATAAACGTATCACATTTTATGCCTTTTAGTTGAGATATACTTCTTGTCAGTGTTTACATAACACGGCCAAGATTCTTTTGCGTTTCTGTAGTAATACAAAGAAAAATGGTAAACAAGGGTGCGTTCACACTCAGTCTTGTTTGGTCCTGGTTTGAGCCCAGTTTAATTATGATGTATGATGTGGTTTGGTCCTGTTGTAGTCCCGGTTCGACCCTGGTTTTATCCACATTTATCCCGTGTTTAGTTCCGATTAAGTTCTATAAGTTTATGTAGTGTTTGTGCAATTAAAGCAAAGACAAAATGTCATTCATGCTGTATCTTTAAAGAAGGCTATCGATTCCTCTTATCTCAATGTTTGTCTGTTTAAAGTCCATAAACTGTTTGAGTGACAGGATCATATCTCGGTTATTGGCTGTGTGCACCGCTGCTGTCGTGTCAGTCCCGGGACGTCCGGTCATCCCTTAGCAACCGCATTGTTTGTTGTTTCCTAAACTGGACTGAGGGAGGAGGGAGCAGCGGAGGCCGTTGTGAACTTGTCTGTCCGTCTGAATCAAACTCCTTTTAAAAGCCTTTCAGTGAGTTTGAGGCGGTGAGGAAGGCATTTGTCCGCCCCACTTGTAATTACAAATGGTGTTGTAAAGAGTGTGGGACAGCTTGGTTGGAGGGGCGCGCTGACATGCCCCCTCTGTCTGTGTGGGACAGGTTGGGTTCAGGGACCTCCTGGAGAGACGTGCCATTAAAACTGAGACACAGTGCCACATGTGCCACCGAGGAATGCTTTTAAGCTGTAACTTGACAACTAAAGTGTCATTCTGGGGCTTAGTTTAGATGGGCCCTGTACTCCCGGGAGCTAATGTTTTAGGAGGTGGTTTGGTTAGGATCTACTGGAAGTTGTAGCACAATATCTAGTAAGTTGTACTTGTATATATATATATATATATTTTATTGCATAGGAATTGTATTTTCACAATTTAATTTGGAGAAAGGATAAAATGGCTTGCATATCTGCACCTTTTACACACAATTACAAGTTTAACCGTTTTTTTTTAATCAATGTTTGCTGTTGGTCAGGGTAAACTCTTTACCTTTCATTCTTATCATATCCTTAAAATGCCTTTTGAATTCATTTGTATAGATATGCAACCCAATTCAGTTTATTTTAAATTCAAATGAGTCTATTCCATGCTGAAGTGTCACTGTTTATTCACTCCTCTGTCCTCTGCAGTCTACATAATAACCCTGCTCTGCTAATAAGAGTCAGGACTAAATGATTTAGCAGGTTTTCCACAGTATTTATTGTTTAAAATGATTAGATTAATTGCCCTGCCTTAGTCTTCGATTCAATTCCCTTATAAGCCTGCTCAGTGTTTGAGTAATTTGAAATAATTCTGATTATCCTTTGATTTGCAAGCGTCCAAATCAAATGAATCACTGACTCCTGATCATCTCATAGTAAATGAATGTGAAAGTTAATGGATTTAAAACGAGCTTTGTCCATTGTGTAACTCTACCGACGCCCAAGTGGGACCGGCTCCACGACCTATAACCTGAAGCGTAAAAAGATGAATGAATCAATAACAGGAGTTGGCAGTTTAATCTGTGGAACACATTGTGGTAGTAGAGAGTAGTTTGTTGCATTTTCTCTGACTTTATTTCTTGTGACCATGAAACACACAAACGGCACATTCAAATTATCTTTAAATGCCACATGCAGTTCCTTTTTTCTTGTAATTTTTCTCCTTTTTTCTCATTTGTATTCCTCTTGCACATTTGAATACAAATGGAGTGTTTTTTAGGCCTATTAAATGTTCATCGTTCAAAAGAATGTAGTAAATCAATGTTTCACAGAACTGTTTGAATATGTTCTTTAGTTTGGTGCCATTAACACTTAAGTTAACAGTAAATTACACTAAGAGGCTGTCTATCGCTCAAGCCTTTGTTACAGGCGACAAATTATGAGTCACTCCAACCTTCAGCCTGGTACCAGCGCCGACACACGAAGAGGAAATATTGACTTTATAGGTATGTGCATACAGCTGAACGCCTGCAAGGTCAAGAGCACAGGTACTTTGTAAAAAAACAAGAGCGTATATGAAAAATGTCAAGGGGCGATTTCCAGTAGGGCTGAGCAATTTTGACATTGATATTTTATTTATTTTTCAAGCAAGTTGTGAGTGCGATGGGATTAGGAATTGTATATTTATAAGCTAAATTGAGTTCACAGTGCCCATTTTCATTACATCGACTTCATCGTTTGAGAAGAGACTGAAATATGAAATTCTAAACTAACACAAACGTCACAAATGTTTATAGAGGTCTAAAGCAGGGCTAAACACATCGACTGTTTTAATAATCGTTAGTTGTCTGGAGTATAAATAGACTGTAACACATATTTAGTTTAAAAAAAAATCTCCAGGTCACATTTGGAATAGTTAGTTGACAAAAAATAATAGCTGACTAATTGACTACTAAAATGATGGTTGGTTGGAGCCCTAGACTAAACTGCAGGGTTTTGATACATACTATAAGATGGACAATAATGACAATGATCAATATCCTGGTAACGACAGTCATACGATATTATGTGCTTTTAAATGTAGTTTCTGAAATGTGCAAATGTTTTTGTAATTGTGTGCCGCAAGTTTCCCACTTCCAGGTCACTTCCAGGTCACTTTCGGTCTCAATGGGTTTTGTAAAATAAATAATTAAATAAGTAGATTGTCAATTCAACAGAAATGTGTTAAAACATGACTTTAAACGTATTAGTTGAGGTTTCATTATTAATTTTGCACATCTTCAAAACAACATTAACAATATTATCAACATTTTCTATATATAGCATATTTTTATTTGTTTGAGAGTTATCTTTCAGCCTAAATGTATGTGCCGTTTGTGTGTTTGTTTGTTGTGATTTCTTTATAGACTTTTGAGGAGGCCAGGAGGCTTCAGGACTTGTAGTTAGTCACAGCTGAGTCACTGTTTTGATTTGGCTTGCCCTGGAGCGCCTGAATTTTAATCATTACACACACACACACACACACACACACACACACACAGAGAGAGCGCTTGCTACTCATTCATACAAGCGATTACCACCAAACCAAGTTGTATACATTGTGAAGAAATTACCCAAGACAGAGTCGTGGTGTTGTGGTATCAAATAGGATTACACAGCTTCAAGGCACAAGGAGGAAACACGGAAACGGCTGCTTTCATGTGCTGCTGTAAAGACTGTGATGCAATCTGCACTGGAGAATATAGGCCAGGGATGTGTCACAGGGCCACAGGTTATAATATGATGCACTGGACATTGTTGGATTAACCATGGTTTTCGTGGCTCGTTGTTTGTTATGGTATCTGCACTACACCCAATGCCTTTTATTTATTATTCAAAGACAAGTAAAATGATAAGGTCCAACTAGGTCTTCAAATCCTCAGATCAAATTCACTTATTTGAACAGTAGCAAGTATGTAAGCCAAACGTATTTGTAAAGCAATTTGTACATAAAGTAATACTGCTCTACTCTTTAAATTCATTTTGATCATCAATAAACATAGATTAAAAGCAGGCATGCGCATTTGTAGTTGAACAATATGTATGTATAAAAATAGTTTGAAAAGGAGTGGGTAGAAGTGCAACCTTATGTAGACCCACCCCCTTTTCAATGCAGCGTTTACATGGCGATTAATACAGTGTTTCTATTTCCAACATGATCACTTTAGTCTTTACAAGGAACAATTACAAGTTTAAGGCATTTCAAAGTCAGTTCACATTTCTATTTACTTTACATTACTATTTCATTATTCATTTCTTTTTAAAAACCCTCCTTTTGGTGTACTTTGATGCAGTGCTTAAGACCCTCTGTCATATTCTTCCAGTCTCACTCGCATATCTGTCGGTACAAGGTTATTATTATTATTATTATTATTATTATTATTATATTTATTATTATTATTATTATTATTATTATTATTATTATTTATTATTATTATATTATTATTATTATTATTATTATTTATTATTATTATTATTATTATTATTATATTATTATTATTATTACTTATTAGTATTACTTTGAAACATTAGTATTATTATAAATCATAACATGTAAGTGGATTGGACCTTAAGAAGAGAGGAGGGGCATGGTCTCTCTACCCGGCGTTTAGATGACAAGTGGATTGCAGTGCTTCAAACCGAACAGTCAAATTACAATACAAAAGCATAAAATCACAAAACACTATAACGTCACCTCCTCTCATATGAATCATACATGGTAATACTACACTTCGCAGAGGGGATTACTAGGATTGGTTTCATGGTTTAAAAGGTGAAATTGAATAGCTTTTGAATGAAAAAATATTCTTTGTAGTAAGTTTAACATCCATGAGAATGTTTTGGAGGAGTTTAGACATCTAAATAATTCAAACGAGAACATATATACTTCACAATATACAGGTCAATTAATTTGTCGATGGTGTCTTTGTCGACCAAAATTATGATGAGTCGATTAATTATAAGCAGCTCAAAGACGAGGGCATAGAGTGAGCTAGCTGGAGTTTTGGCACTAAATCTTGAGTTTCTTTGGCCTTTTTACGTATAAAAACATTGTTTATTAGTACTTTCATAGTTGTTATTGCATTTGCTACGTGCAGTTTTGGTCAGTTGCTGGGTCAGATCATAGTCATCATTGAGAGATTGTAATAGAGAGTCGACCAAGAATTTCTTCAGTCAACTACAGCCCTAATACATACTTTATTCACCTAGTACTCGAGTTAGACGGTAGTATGTTTAATTAATGGGCCGTGTATTTAAAAAAAAATCTGTTATGTATTTATTTATATATAAAAATGTTGGCTTCATGTTCTCTGCTTCTCCTTTGCAACTTCTGTAATTTGTAGCTGCTGGTTTTGTTTAATATGAGTTTAAAGAAAAATCTCCATCACAATATTTACTCTGTCACCTTATTATTCAGCACATTATAGATGGAAGGTTTAGGTACAGTTTCATGATTGTTTGTGACAGGCTTATCCGTCAGCCACATTACAGTAAATGATACAGGTGTTAAACTGTGGGTAACTAAACCTCTTTGTGTTAATCGCTCTAATGTATAAAGCTCTCCTGATGCTGGAGTTAAGCCCTGTCTAATGAGTGTCCTGCAGTGACTCCACAGGTCCATCTGTTCGTCCCTCCTGAGTCCAGACTGGCACTGCCCCGTCCACATGTCCAGTCTGAGGAACAGGCCCCGTCCCGTTGTCCCCGACGGCGAGCGGAGGAGAGCAGCAGCCGCCTCGTGTTACTGCTGTGACACTCCCATTACAGTGTAGCTTTACTTCCTGTAAGAACGTGTGACCCGTGAGCCCAAAAGCCCTGACCACATGACCGCCAGTCTCATGGAGTTTCTCGCACGTTTGCGCTAAATTTGTTACCATTGATTAATTAGTATAATTCGTCTTATAATAGTGGAACTAGTATGAGACGATATGGTGACATAAAGAAAATATTATTATTTTGGGCTGAAAATTACATTATTTTGTCTTAACAAAAATATTTAAAAAAAATAAAAATTGTTTTATCTGTCCCATTTTTTAGTATCACAATCGAGTTAGAATTGTTTGTATTGTGACAACACTGCACATACACAGTGTGTGTTTTACCTGTTGCGGCCTCTAAGTAACTCAACAGAATTACAGATGATCTCAGCTCTGCTTTGTCATCTTACTGTCAGATCAGATGTTGGGTATGTGGATGTGTGTGACGTTGGGAGAAATATTTGCTACATATTTAGCATCTCTGCTACTGTGCAGATGGATTAGGGGACCAAATATACCCTCTCGAACTCAACACTGCATGTATCCTGGCCTCATGTGGAGCACCAAATATATCCACCAAACCTGCACCAAACACTCTACATTAGGCTGGCTCCCATAGAGTTTATGTAGAAAAGGAGTTGCCATTGGGAACAAAATGTTTACTACACGGTGCCTTTTTATCAGTAATGTGAGTGATTATGACTAAAATTACTATGATTTTGTTTTTGGATTTACAAAAGTATTCTGAGCTCTACATTCTGCATGGAAAGCCTTGGGATAGCTTGGCTCTTTTGTCTAAATACTGTATTTAAACTTCATATTACGCAAAGGAAAGCTGCAATAATCCAGAGCTGATGTTTGTATAAATCCTTGTTGTTCTCCTTTGGGAGAGACAGACCCACACTGAGTCACATCGTCCCTTTGAGTCGCCCCAAGGGACTTTTGGCCCGAATTTAAAAGACGCTCAGTGCTTTTGTCTTTCTAACACACACTGACCTCATTGACAGAAGATGTTTTTCAGACTGTATGATCATAAAATCTCTTTGACCACAAAAAGATTGAGCTTTGGATGCCTGTACACTCATTTTCCACTAGAGGGCGTTGTTTAACTGTTAAAGTTCACCACTGAAGCCTGTGGCTCCTGTCAGATCACTCAAAGTAGCTGTTTTTATTCTGGCCTTTTCTTTTAGTGTAAATAATACGGGACTGTAGATTTTATTTAAAAAACCCTGACTTGCCTCTAAAATATAGAAGTGGGGAAAAAGCTATTGTAATTAAATGTCATATTTGCACATTGTTAATGGTAGCTTCAGAATGATCTCTCCATTTACCCCCATTTAACTGCTGACAGTACAGTCTACGGTCATGTTTGAATGATAAAAGTTTATTTGTACTTCCCCTCGCACAGATTTCTCTCCTGCCTGGACTGAACCTGTCGCTCCATTTAAAGTAGAGCAGCCAGCGCATATAAAGTTATGCTTATAAAGTTAGCCTCTGCTTTTCTTAGTCAACAGCCTCCCACTTCTTCCACGTGTTATGACCCCACGTCTCCGCCCCCTTTCACACGGGCGTCTCACAAGACCTGACCACAGTCCAGAGCTGTGCCCGGCCCACAGTAACATCGCAGGGGTGGGCCGAGAGGGCGATGGAGCAGGCCTATGTGCAGAGCGGCAGCAGGACCGTACCTGTGCTGAGGCGAGGTCACACCATGCTCTGTGTGCTCTCTATGGCCAGAGACAAGCCACTCGCTCTCCACAACATGGCAGCTCTCCTGAAGGTAACACAAGGCTAGTGCTAATATCAACAAAGCTATGGCAGTAATATCGAAATAGACCTGGGATTTTTCTGTGCGGATAATGTGTCTATTTAAGAGTTTGGAGAAGGCCTTGTGCTCCATGTGATGTTGTGGTTAAAAGCTCTACAGTACCTCCTTTTAAAGCTTTATTTCCAGTGATTTTACACGTGCGGATTGAGTAATGTGTGCTTTTTAGCACAGGTGAATGACATAAATGACCCCACAGAAAACAGGCATGAAGTTTGAGTTAATTTCACAATTATTAAACCTGGGGTGTGTTGAAAACTAAAAAATTGGTGCTAATTATTTACCTTTGTTATTACAGCGGCGTCAGAGTACAACACAGTGTGATGTTTGCAGCGTTAACAGCACATGAACTTACGGTCTCTTTCAATCTATATCAATAAGATAATAAAAGACACTACGTCACTGCCTGAAATTATGAATTGTTTAGGTGGTAAATACTATGAAGGAGTGACAGAAATGGGTCCAAAGGTCAGTGTGCGCCCTGAGAAGGAATTTATGAGAATAAAGTGGAGATTTAAGAAAGGTTCCCTGATGTTTCACAGCAAGGATCCTACTGATTAGTTTCCATTGCTACTCGTTGCTGATTCATTGTGTAACTGGACTTTATAACCACGTTTATGCATTTGTGTGTCTTGTTTTTTTTGTAGCTGTAATATTACTACTTGAATCTTTTCTCTGATTATCTTGGTTAATCAGCCTTAAAATAATCGCCTAGTTTATGTGACGGATAATGCTGCAGATATTGTAATCATCACTGTGATTGCAAAGTACTTTCTGCTTTGTACGATAGTCAGTCTGCCGTTTGAACTCAAAAAGTAGTGCAAAAATACAATAGTCACTGTGTATTTTTTAAAGCAATAGTTGTTGACTTGTTCTTTTGGGAGTACAGTGATTCTTAATCCAATGTTTCTGTGCCTGACAAAGTGTTTAACTTTACAAAGCTGATGCAATTAGCTTCACATGTTGCACCAGGCTTGTCTTTATCTCCATCCTATGCGAACAATCATCGCTAATCCTGCCATTATTCCGCACAGTGTTTTGTCAATGACGACGTACGCGCATTATCCCGGCTTTAATCACTGTATGTGCCCTTTGAAGTGCACGTCTTTTGGCTGCGAGTGTTTGACAAGATCACTGCGTCTTCATTGGAGAGGAGGTTTTCCCTTAAGGCCAGAGTGGAGATGCTAAAATGTCAACGCCTTCCTGTGCCAAGCGGCGCCCGTCACATCAGAAGAGGACCACCGGCTTTTTTTTCTTATTATCAAGAGATATAGCAACCAGCCCTTTCTCTTTTCCTGTTTTTGATGCGTGTATGCTCACCAGGGGAAAGAGAAAGAAGCACAAAGTCGAGTATAATGTCTTCTTGTTAGGCTGTTTGTTGCTCCCATGGGATCTGAACAAGCTCAACCCTCAGAGGATCCCAGTCTGAACTAGGTTTGTTTTGCAGACGCTTCCTCCAAATCTCCCCCTTGTTATATATAAAGAATAAGCCTTTGTTGAACTTGGCCGGTTTACTCGCATAACACACTATGTGCATGGCATTTTGTGTTTACGCCAGTGTCGTAGTAGTCGTTATGCATGTGGTAACGATGAAGCCAGCAGTGCTCGGGTAAAATGAACCGCTGATCAAAGGTGCAGAGGCAGGGAAATGCCCCGGGCGCAGAGGGAAAGAGGGAGGAGGGAGCGAGCGGCGAGAGTGTGTGGCAGAAGAGAAAACAGGAGATAGAAGATCCCAGGGGACAGAGGAAAACACAAGGAAGACATGCTGACTGCTGTGAGAAAAGACAGAAATTACAAATGAGTATGTTTAGGGTAGCATTACTGACAGGAAGTGAGTGATCATCAAAATGTGTCTTCTTCATTCTCTTAAAGGTGCACCGTATAACTTTTCTGGTGGTGATGTTATGCTAAGAAGATGAAAAATGTGCCTTTTCTTTAGTGATATGATTTTTGAAAATACTTTCAAATGAAGTAATACACTACGTAACTAGAGGCAAACATTGATCACACTTCACTCAATGTACAGTAGATTCAGTAATTGTACTACACCAAACAGACACAGCATAAACTTTGGAGGTAGACTTGATACAAAAAGCATATTCCCCCTTTTTTTAAAATCAAGGTTTATTCATTTGTGACGCCGCCAAACAATGTTACAATCATTTTCCCTCCCTTTTTTTTTACAAAACCCTGTTGTCATCATGTCACCATAAACAGAATATCATAAAAAATGTATAAAAAATAAATGAAGAAGTGGCTCCATATTCTTAATAAATGAAAGTTTACAGTGTGCAGTCTTATCAGTACAGTTATCTTCAGAGCCAACGCTGTGGTCGTGATGGAGTTTGTCTGTGGGAGGATGATGCCTTCATGGAGCGTGGGAACAGTGCATTCCTTTCAGAATATATGGTTGTCTCGGAGCCTCATGTTATGGTCAAACTATGTCTCTGAGGCTGAATGTTTATCTTGCATTTATGCTATTACTGGATTCATGACTGATCAATGAGCTGATTGGTTGAGTGAGATGTTAATAAATTGCTTAAAGTTTCATTTGCACTAGTGGGGCTCTTTTGCGCTGCAGAATGTAGAATAAGGATAAGGAATTTATCGATACTAGTTATCTACTAACTAACTATCTACTAACTCCTTGTGCCATTTTATTATTTCAGGAACATTTTTCTTCACAATATGGTACAAAAAGTGTTTACTATTATGCTAAAATGGTCATCAATATTATCGCAATCATTTCTCAAGCAACATGTCACACTTCAATTATCGTTAATAGTGACAGGCCTGGGACAGACCTCCTCCTGCGTCGATATGACAGTGACATGATGAGGGTGTAACTGGCTTTAAAGGGTCCGCATTTGTCCAACTGTCTCCGTCACCAGCAGTTTTTGAGCTTCTACAGACGACCAACATGCGAGCGAGTAAAGGCGACGTTTAGATCTGAACGCCTTGTTTTGTTGTTGCTTTTCTACATTGGTGTGGACAAATTAAATGTCTAGATTTGCATTTTGGGTCACTGTGTCTGGCACATGGAGGGCAGGCACGGTTTTGTAGATTAGCCCACTGACCTGTTAATCAGAAGCTTCAACCTCGTAGATCTACAACTAATTAGAAAACATCTAGTGAATCCATATTTAACGTTTGGAAAGCATAATTTTAGCTCTCTTGGCATATGTCTCTTGGCTGTCGATTTGATGGTGCATGCTGTTGATTTATGTTGTAGCCAGACAAATGTTGCTATAAAATGTTTCTTTGATCCAGTCACTTATTCATCTTTAAGGTTGCCCTGTCGCCTTGGGCTGCCTGGCAATGACAGCACACAATGACACTTGTAGGTTTTAATCTTCTTTCTCGACAAAAATGGAGGCGCTGAACAGATGTGGCGGTGTGGGAGGACACTTGAGTAGTTAGTAGCTGCCAAAAAAGTTAGACTCTTTTTAGCAATCTGCCTAAAGGGGGCTATTACACCCACCTACACAGTTAAAAGCCACTGCTCCTAGATTACAGGCCAACGCTAATGGTGGCGCACTAGCTGCTAATCAGGCAAATGCTCCTTCAGTGGGAAATGTTACTAACTGTAGGCTGTGTGTTTGTGGGTGGGAGTTTTCAGCTTCTCTGGTGTTCCTCTGCGACAAGAGCTGGATTTAAATGTAATTCAGGCATAAGAGGATCAAGAAGGAACAATGCTTTCATGGTCCCAAAGCTTAGTTTACTGTTTACAATATACAGTAATGCATTGTCTTATCACAAGCTGCTTCTCCATTTCTAGTGGTATTTGCACAAAATATAAACCTGTCTTTTTGTTCGGGTGTTTCTTCTGAATGACTCAATGTAAATGCACAGAGTGAAACTGCATTGGTACAAAAATGCTAAGAATGTGTCATTGGGAATGTGGCAGCTTGTAAGTAGCTAATAATGCCCTCAGAGAGTCGTGGTGATTTTTAAGGGGTTCTTCTGCTGCACAAGTCAAAGGTCAGAGCAGGGGCTTCTGGGAGGAGGCCTGGCCCCTCAGAGTGACAGCTGGACAACCATTCTCAGACGTTTGGGCAGTAACAGCCCATGCCTCGTGTGAGAGACTGAGCCCTGTGTTGTTTCAGCGGGTCCTGGCAGACTCCACGTCTGCTCCAGATCAGACCATGTCTGTGGTTGGCACAGCAGGCTCTGTGGGTGACTGTTGACTGAAGCTTTGAACCTGTGGCCTAGTTTCTTTGCCCAAAGTTATGATGTGTTTATGAGAGATTTGTCTTCATCCCTGTGTGACTGTTATCTGATGTTCTTGGTTTGTTTGTGTGTCAACAGGAAAGACAGCGATTAGAGACCATCCTAAACCTGTGTGCAGAGTACAACAAAGGAGATGACTGCGATCCTCTGAGCTCTGGCAGATCAGGGTTTCCTGGGGGACTGTCAGAGGGGACATATGGGAGGCCCGCTGTGGACATTTTGGGAGGGACACCGTCCTCGTCCACTCTGCGTCTAGCCCAGACTCAGAGACAGAGAGAGAGCGATGAGGAGAACCTGAAAGAGGAGTGCAGCAGCACTGAGAGCACCCATCAGGAGGTGAGGACGTCCCCTGGCCCCAGCGCAGGCTCCGCTCTGCACAATGGAGACAGACAGGTCAGAGGGCGGGCTCTGGAGCTCTGCATGTGTCTGCGGCATGGGAACGCTCTGCTTGGCTCTGTCTCCAAACATTTATTCAAATAAATGCTATTTTTCATTTTAAAACTAACACACCACCAATATCAACAGCTGTATATGAACTGACATAAACAAACTGAATTACGCCTAAGGCAAGAAATGGCACGTTACCATGTACTTTCAATTATTCATGGTATATATCTGCATCTTGTACACAAGTTCATCAATTCACCGCGCATACATTAAATCCATACAGCTTCATCAAAATGAGCTCAGTTTTGTGGCTTTCACTTTCTTGACATTCTTGTGACATTTCTTTGATGCTACAGCATGAAGATTCATCCAGCTCTAGTCGCCTGGAGCTTGGGTACCTGGAGGAGGAGCGAGTGCGTGTCCTTTCCCGGATAGACGAGCTCAAAACACGGATGACTGAACTGGAACAGCAGCTGCAAGAGTCCAAACAAGAGGTAACCTGGAGGACCTGTGCTGGTCTGAATAATTATGAATGATTCAAATTAGAATGGTTAAAATCTAAATAGTCAGAAATGGCAAAAACCTAATACAAAGAACTAAACGTCTCTGTCTCCATAAAGTCTTGTGTACAAAACCTGAAATACATGGGCTTCTTGTAGTAGTTCAGCTGTTATTAGTCTTCTCTCAATTTTTTCTATATTCTTAATGCAAATCATTCCATATCTTTTTATATTTTGCTACTTTTACAGGCGGAGATGGAGCGGGCCTTGCTGCAGGGCGAGAGACAGGCAGAGATGGACCAAATTGAGGCCGAAACAGACATCATCACACAGCTCCAAAACAAGCTGGATGAACTGGAGAGTGCGATTCAGAGGGAGAAAAACAAGGTAGACACGTCACGCCGGGGAAAGAGTTTGGGGATATCACATTTGTTGCCTTCAAGTCTGAATCTACAAAGGCTTCATTCATACATTATTCCACACAGAACCTCACTGCCTGACTTCTAAAAGCCTCCTTTGATCTCTTACCTTTTTCCTGGTTGGTTATTGGTGTAGTCAGGAGTTGGGCCTAAAATCAGAGCCGTACAGAGGATTAAAGTTGCGATTCTCTTTGTGGGTGCTTTATCTGGCATGACTTCACTTCTCAAGTCCTTTTAACCTGCATCCATTAACCCCTGATGTCCACTGCTTCTCCAGTTCTCACAATTATCTCTGCTTGCCTTTGTATAACTATAATCTGCATGCTTGTATGAAGAAACCAGCTCTTGTACTATAGCTGTTGGTATTATGTGGAGGTGGAAACGATCACAGACGAATTAGCTGAAATGTAGGCATTTTCTCAGCATGTTTCTGTGATTTGAATTTATATATATCATACATCTACACACACACACACATATACATACATATACATAACATATACATAGTTGAGTTATAACTATTATTTATTTTCTCTGGCTTTGAAGTGTTGGAATACTTTAACAATCTCCGGCACGTCATTTGAAACCACAGTTTTTCTGCTTTTTGTTGGTTTGCTGTTATTTTTCTGATTGAAACTTAAAACTAGGGCAGCACTCAGGAGATGTGATGCTTTTGTCTGTTTAGATTGTGTCCTCACTTGCCTTTTGTGCCTCTCTGGTTTACTTTCCAAATTAATTAATGCTTTGGGACCCATAATTGGGACTATTACCTCCCAGCCCAACAGAGGTTAAATACATGCTAAAAATAATTAACTTTCAGAGAGGATATTTATAATTTGTGACCCTTTATAGTCCCATAATAGTGTGACATTGCTAACGCCTGCAGCCTGGTATTTGCATGGCGTGTACTGAGCCGTGTTTTCTCTCTCTCTCCCCCGGTCTATCTATTGTGTGCTTGTGTGTGCGTGCGTGTGTGTGGTATTTTCTAGGAGAGGGCTAAGGTTGAGGCTGAACGGCAGGCCCTGCAGAGCCTCCAGGAGGGCTACGCGGAGCTCAAGAACCAGCTTCATAACTGCCCCGAGTCCCTGCGCGAACAGTTGCAGGAACAGCTCAAAAGGGTGGGTTTGTCAGTCGAGCAGAAGCACCAAGCCCCAATGTCCCTGTCCTCATGAAGTGACCCGAAGCCTTGATACTACTCACCACATACTTTGCACTCACAGACACCAGCAAATGTAACATTAAGATACAGTAACAAACATGTACAGTACACAAAATATTGGTACTTAAAGCAGAAATACTATATATGGAATACACACATTTACAATATGCAGCAGCACATAATACAGCAAATAAAGGTAAATATAAAAAAGCAACAATTAATCCGAATAATTGTGATTAGTTGATTTTTAAAATAACCGTATTTTGATAATCCAGATTTTAAACACATTAATAAATCAAAATGTCAAAAATGTATACATTATTTCTTATTTCCATCAACAACACGCATTATTCGTAAATATTCTCAAACTAAAAACCTTCAGTCACCATATTTCAGCATTTATTTGGTAAAAAATCTATTTACAAGTTTGTAAAACTAGAAACATACTTGTTTTGGGGGGAAAAAAATCTTTTAATATAAGCTTAATAATCGTACTTATTTGGCATTTATTTAGTTGAAATGTATTAAAACAATATAAGTCAGGTATTTTGTCTATATTTTCGTGAATAAATCTTGGTTAGATTTTGAAATTTGGATTGTAGAAAATCTCAATGTACAATAGGAATAATATAATAGTCATAATCATAATCATAATACAACTATGGCTGACTAGTTGATTACTTAATTTTTTTAAATTGCAGCCTTAATTTTAAGGAACAAAAAGAGTCTCTGCATTTTGTTATCAGTCTTGTGTGGTACAAATCAATCATATTGACATACATATACTATAACATATACAAATAAATATTTACACATATTTTAAGCAACATAAACGTGTCAAAATGTGTCACTGTGCTTTGTGTTAGCTCAGTGTCAGCCTGGCTTCATTAGAATAGAGCATGTACATTTGTCAGCTCTCTGCTCGTGCCCTTAGTCGTATAGTACTGCTGCGACCTTTAACCTCCCTCCAGAGCCCAGTGCACATGAGTCCTCACACATTACAGACCTGGCCCCCTAATGCTCTCGCAGACGTGCAGTTGCCGCTGTGACAATGGCTCCGAGGCTACGACCCCTGCCCCTTCTCTCTGCTGGAGCACGCTCTCCCCGTCCTGTCAGCCGCTCTTTTCTCTGGGTCCCGCTGCATGTGTGATATGTCTTGTGCTCTGCCTGTGGTTTGTTGCAGCTTATGTCATAATTTCTTAACAGCTCACTAATCAATTAATATAAGCCCTGACTACATCCATTCTTTGAGGTCACTCCCTCTGATCCTGTGACTTTTGTTGGAGAAAATAGTGTTTTTATCCAGTGTAATAAAATAAAACGGCCATGAGACATTTTCAGACCTTGTGTAAATTGGCTTTTGGATGGAGTATTGGGTTTCTTGTCCATTCTAAAAAAGTAGGTGCTCTTTGATCAAAATCTATGCAGCAGTAGAAGCATGTTCTTAATGGCTGTCTGCTTGGCTAAACAAGCTGTGAGTATCTACCCAGAGTCTGATGTAACGTGGGTTTGTGTGCGGCCTCGTCAGGAAGGAGAGGTGCTGGAAGCAGGAACTAAAAAGTTTGAGGACCTGGAGTTCCAGCAGCTGGAGCGTGAGAGCAGCCTGGAGGAGGAGAGAGAGACTATGAGCCAGCAGCTGCAACAGGAACGGAGCGAGTACCATGGCAGCGTGGCCAAGAGGAAGGTGGGAACAACTGAGACACTCAGAACATTTATAGTCTTATGTTGAAGAATCAGGCTCTTTGTGGAGCTGCGTCTGCTACAGGCAAAACTGTTTAGAGGATATGTGTACCTTTTATTGTTGCATAATATAGAGAGTTTGATAGTAGTTCTCAGAGGCAAAATACATTTGTCAGCACTGCACCACCATTCACACATTATATTTTATTTATGGAAACATAACGATTTACATTTGTTGCTTTAGGACAAAGTGTCTGCTCTTGAAAACCAGGCCAGTCAGCTAGGACTTCAGGCCTCTCAGGAGTGTGAGCGACTGGCCAAAGACCGGACGGTGACTCTGCAGATGCTACAGAAGGTAAAGAGCTCAAGATAAAACTGAGATGACAAAAGTGGAAATGCATTTCTAATGGAATTATGTCTGTTTCAGGAAAAGGACAGACTGACTGCCCTGGAGAAGAGGTACCACAGTCTGACTGGAGGAAAGAGCTTTCCCAAGTCCCCCACTGCCATGAGAGAGGTAAAACACCTTCAGGGTCTCAGTAAACATAACATGACTAACAACTGATTGCACCGTCGGGTTCTTTAACCTGTTTGACTCATTTGTTTCAAAACTGACTAAACATTTAATGAGAGTAATGTGTGAACATAGCACATTAGGCTATCAGCTGCACAGATAGAAGGGTCTTGCTTGAGATGAAGTGATTGAAGTCCTTGTTTACAGCAGGAGGCGCTGCACAGGAGCGAGGCTTTCCTGGATGTGCGCTCCTGTCGCCCCTCTCTCTCACGAGCCTCGCGCTCCTACTCTCTCCCTTTCCCTCTGTGTCAGCTGTACCCCAGCAGCCCCACAGAGGTAACACTGACCTGCATGAAGCACCAGTCTGTGATGGCTCATGTGGTCCTCTGCTTACTGTGCTGTCGCTTTTAGCTTATTCATAAAGTGCAGACATTTGCTTTGAGCTGTGTGGCTTCATGGACACTTGGTATAGATATAAAATGGACACAAACATAAGTATGTGTCACTGCACAATGGTCTTTGCAGAGATGTGCAAGTGGTGTTTATCAGCAAGCCTGCCCACCATCTCTTACACATTCTATTAAATCTTTTGCACATTGAATTATATATATTATTATATATTGTATTAAAATCAATTCTTGAAATAAAATTAAAAAAATTATTCAATGGAAAACACTTAATGTTTGGATTTTATAGTTTGCATTCCAACCTTTCTTCCTCTCAACACAAGTCTCGTGTAGGCAAGCCATTATATTGATTTGATAATACACTAACCCAAATAAAAGGCTGTGTAATAAAAGTAACAATGCATGGTCACAATGTCCTTGCCCAGATTTGCTCGACACATCACTGATCTCTGGTCCATATTTGGTGCCTATCACTTGCTCTGCGCTTCAGCCCATTGTGTTTTTGCACTCGTGGATAAACGTTTTGGCCTTGTGGCTTTTGTGTGTGTGGACTGATCGGTGTCACAACAGTGTTGTCTGACCCTACAAACTCTGGCGGTGCTCAGGAGTACATGAAGCCGTCCGATGTGTATAAGATGTACGGCAGCAGTGACAGCGGCCGGCGCCACAGTCAAACATTTGCCGTAGACGCCGCGTTAGCCGCTCCCCTCGAGGTATCACGCAATCACTTCCTGTTTGTGCCGAGTGTGTCTCCGTGGCCTCGTCCCACATGTGCTTCCTTTGACTCCTTGATTCCTCACTTGTAAATCCTGCCAACTGATGAGAGAAGCGGGTTGTTGAGGTTCACTTGGCACCGCAACCGAACTGCCCATAGTTTTAAATTGATCGTGGTCGTATTGCAGCAGTTTTGACTTGATTGATTATTCATACCTGGACCCATCCACACGAAACAACAAAAGTGACAACAGCCACAGATGTGATTGTTGTTAGTTGCAATTTTTTATTTTATTTTTTACCATTTTTATATAATACAAAAGGAAAACAAACATAACAAGACAAAGAACAAGAGAGCAAAAAGACAAAAACAAAAAGAGTAGTCTGTAGGAAGTAATATAATAGAACATTTTAGTGTTACAATTATTGTGAGAAAAAACATTGTGATTTAACAAATATTCATGATTATTACTGTGTGAAATCTCGTTGAACACATTACTATTTCTCAGCTTTATGAAATTGAACTGTCTGAATGACAAAATAAAGTAAAAAACAAAAACGGTACTTTATATTTATGTATTTGTTTAACTATAGATTAGATGAATTAAAACCACTTAATTTAGCTTCTAAAAATAGTCACAATTATTCATTTTTAGTTCTCATTGTGACCTTAACCGAATAATCTTGATTTATTTTTTTAAAACTGAATTTCCCATTGAGTTAAGCAGGAGTCAAGGAGGCAAGGAAACGTAGGTGGGCCAGGGCCAGTGTGTCCCTTCTGATCTTTTCGTTCTGCAGCCTGACATGTTGCTCCCTCTGCTGGTCCGCTCGCTGCACCGTGGACTTTGCTTTTTACTCACACGTTTGAATTTCGACCATCTACCACAAATATCATAAATTATTATACGCGTACATTCCTTCCTTGTGAGTGTCGTGGGCCAAGAACAAATTGCGGTTGCTCCAAAAAGTTGACTATTTCTCTTCTGAAAGTGAGTTAGCTGCAGTTTGTTCATCTGTCTCTGTTGTTTAACTCCAGTCAGATGAAGATAAGTGTTGCACAGATGTTGTTTTTGCTTGAGTTTCCGTGGCGCTTGCTGTTTTCCCTTCAGAGTCCGGTGTTTAGTTGCCAAGTTTGCCCTTTTGCTGCCTCCCTCGCTCACGCGCCCCCCTCTCTTCCCCCTTCTCTCTCTGTTTGTGCGTCGTCGTGTCTCCCGCTGAAGGAGTATGTGACAGTGGGGCAGTTAAATCAGATGTACGGGATGCCCAAAGTGGAGTCGTCCCCTACCTCCCCGCTCCGCCACCCTCAGCCCCTGCAGTCCGGAGCAGTAGACCCCGCCTTCCCGTGCCTCCCCTCTCACCATGGCTCCTCCCTCTCTCTCTCTGTAGAGGTGTGTGTCCTGTCTCCTGCTGTGATGGTGGTTAAGGTCCTCCTACTCTAAAAGATGTTTTCATATTTTAACCAGTGGTGGAAAGTAAGGATGTACTAAAGTAAAAGTACTATACTCAAGGAAATCAGATACTAAAGTAAAATAGCCATGACGACTTCCTACCTTATGTTATCAATTTTTCAAAATCACTACATTTGACATTTAATTGTTCTAAATATCTGTGTGAAATACTTTATACTACATTTTCAACTGGTACTTAGACACTTTTAGACTAATTCGATTTTTCATATGATATTTTTTGGCCTTGTATCTATACTTTTACTTAAGTAACACATTTTAGTACTTCTTTTCTCACTGCCTTCCTTATTTCTATGTATATATTTTCAATCCGCATAACTAGAGGAGCAGTATATAAAAATGTAGCTTATACTGTGAATGATGCTAGTATACAGTTCATCAAAACACTAAATCCGGTTTACCATAAATTGTTATTTTGTTGTCACCTTAATTGATTTTTAGATTGAACTGTTCACGAATGTAGTGTCATTAAATAAATTAGACTCACAACAGTGGCCTCTATTGTGAGAGCAGTTTGAGACAACCTTCTATGCTTCTTTTAGTGCTGATAAGCCTTTAATATGCAAAAATGCAGAGGTCTGATGAAGTTGAATAAAGCATAAAAAGACTGTATGAGAATTGGGTCATTGCAGCCGAAACATGAATAAGACCAAAGAAATGTAAAATAAAGATGACTGCTGGAGGGTATCAAGAAAATGCAGCTGACAACCGTAATATGGTGCACATATTTTAGGGAGTCATTTTCATTAAAACATTAATTTCAGCTCTGTAGATGCTTCCGAAATATTCACTGAAAATACATGCTTTCTGAATGCTTTCTGAATGCTTTCTAATCTGTCTTTCCCGTTTCTGCCTGACCTTCTTCTTCACCTCCTCTGCACCGTGCAGTACCAGTCTGAGTCCTCTAGGCCGCGCCTTCCTAAGATAGATTTAGAGCAGTGGTACAGGGAGCTGATGGTGGGCTCCGGTCAGCTCGGGCCCCCGCCTCTTCCAGCCAAGTCTCTGTCCAGTCGCAGAGCGGCGCTGCAGGTACTGGCTCCTCTTCTCTTCTCCTCCTGTTTGTTCACTTTTTAAACTCATACTGTTGACCTTTGTGTTTGTGTGTAAAGTTACACTCGTTATTACCCATTACTACATAAAGTAAATATATAGAAGGGAAATGTGCACAGAACCAGTTAACACTGGTAATAGTATTGAAGGATTGTGTTGGTGTTCAAATAAAGCTGGGTTTGTTGCCTTCAGCAGCGAGTCGACCGAACCGTCAGTTGAAATAAGTGAATGTCTAACACTTTGAAGTATTGACTTTGAAGCTTACAGTACTTACAAAAAGGCAGAATTAAGAAAAAAAAGTGTCTGATCAAAAAGCTCTTTAAGGAAAACTCTGTGTGTGTGTGTGTGTGTGTGTGTGTACACAACGTCTTTGATATTTTGATTCACAAAGCGAAATGAACCGATGAGTGAAGCTGCATTTCTCAAAGTGTTTGACTGTCGAACCCTAAATGTGCCTTCAACACGTTTCTGTGCAGGGGCTGTAGCTGGAACAGATGTACAGTCTGGCACCATTGCCTCTACTTCACTGAAGCATTGTGATGGCAGCGTGTTTATTCCTTTGTTCATCTGTTCTTCAGGTGTTTCGCTCAAAGTTGGACAGTGATCCAGGACAAACCCTCCTCAGCTCCAGGTCTGACTCGGCCTCGCCTCTGCTCCACGGAGCAGCCACACTGGGACGAAACTCCAGCTCTAAGGTACAGGGCTATTCCTCCTTTAGTATGCACTATAATGTACAATAGAGACAGATGTTGGCACTAACATTCTCCTGCTTTGACCCTGCAGAGCCCCCTGCTGGCTGCTAATAGCACTGGCAGTTTGCCCAGGAACCTGGCAGCTACTCTTCAGGACATCGAGACCAAGAGGCAGCTGGCTCTGCAGCAGAAAGGTAACTCACCTGCCTGGAAATGCCCGCTGCTATAACCACGATATTTCAGCCAATTAGATTAAACATTTTTGTTTAAATTATATGAATTTTCCACAAATAGGATACATTTCTCTCTCTGTTTTTGTGAAGAAGATCATTGTGTACAGGCTTTATTTTAAAGTGCATATATGAATGAAGATGTATGAAGTGACAGCACAAAGATGTGGGGCTTCAGAATGAATGTGTCATGTGTCTGCTGCTGGGTCGGGACTGCCCATGTGAGAGAGTGTTGGTGTTTAGGCTTTGCTCACCTCTGTCTCCTGCGTCGCTGCCCACAGAACCCCTGACCTGCAGACAGACCGTCGGGGAGGGAAGATTAGAAGGTAGACAGATCCAGGGGCATCTGCTCGTTCACGCTGCTGTTTTCTCCACTGCATCATCTAACCACTGTCACGTATCTGATATTAACTCTTACTGATTCCCCTCCATTAAAATGATAGCTCCTCTTTTAACTCTGCTCTTTTGGGAATGCATGCATTTTTTAAGAATATTGGAAAAGAAAAAAAATACCACATGACGTCCCTTTTAAAGTATGTAACCTTTTCACGCACGCTTCAACACAGCCAAAAGACCAAAGACTGAACTTAAGGAATTCCAGCCCAATTTGAAGCTAAAGCCCTTCTCGCAGCTTACCTGTATCGATTTCTCCTTCAAAGCTAACATTTACCAGTTCTTGACACTTGGCCGGTTCATCTTCAGACTCCATAACTCAACTCTGTGCCTCCTCTTCTCTGGTGTGTCATTAACTCCTCTCTCCAATAAAATCTTTTCATCTTTCCTTTGTCTGAAGCATCGAACGCTCACTCTCTCTGCTCCATCAATCTTCTATGAACAGTCTGGCTGCAGAAGGATAAATCTTGCATGTGCGAAGCTGTGAGTGCGCGTCTCCTCAGTAGATATTGATCTTGGCTTGGTGTCGGGACTCTTCGGGAAATTTCTGTACAGCCGTTAATCTTTCTGTATTTTGAAGGAGCGCATATGTGTTGTATGTGCGGTGCATGGACAGCGGTTCGGGGGTTTTGACGGTGGTGATAATCTGTTTTTTATGTTGGACATGTGCTACAGTTGCCTCAAGCATGATGGATTAATCTGCTCTTCAGTCTGTAGGTGAAAACGAGATGCTTTGTCATGTTCCCTCTGGTGGACCTGTGTCTGTGGAGAACGGAGACACATTTTAAGCCTGTCACGACAACACATTTGGATGTACGATTATACTACTTTATGCCACTGACACATTAACCCTAAAGCAGCACAATCCTAGTTAACCCCTTTCAAAACTAACAAAACCCTTAAAAACATGAGCTGCAACAAATTGATTGCAGAATAAAACTCTTAAGTTGTTAGTTTGTGTCTATATTGTATAGAAGGGACTTGTTCGACCCTCTACGGACACAATCTTATACTAAGAAAGAAATAACAAAACAATTCCTAGAAGAAAAATGCACATAAATATAGAGCCCTCTCTCACTTTCGGATGATAAGTCAAAATAGCAATAATGTTTACAGGCTTCACATACTATCACTGCTCTCAGGTAAAATTAGAACTGTTGCCAAATCAAGTCCCAATTACTTTCTTATAAATGTCATCTGACCAAAACCCATAACATTCCTGCCACAAGGATTCACAAGTAAATGTTATTTGTTTCGTTGGTTCCAAGAATCAAATAATAAAGGGCATTTGTTTTATTTATCTTCAATAATAAGATTTGCTGTAATGAACTGTTTGCACACGTTTACTTTTTCTAGTCTTTTTCTGCCCGTTGATCATTAGAAGAAAACTAGGTCTATAAAGCCTTTAAGACTGTGAATGTTTAGTAATGCTAAACTTTGTGATATTAGTTGAATTCATCAATGGGCCAACCTGAAATACGTTTGTTTTGTTTAGCGTACTTGATCTCTGCAAATCCAAAAGCTCTTACATGGTCCACTGGAGGCACTGGCTTTGCTTTTCTTTGCTCATTTTGTCCTTACAGACTGCACATATTTACATGTGGATAAAGCGGCTCATCCCTGCTCATTTCTCCAGGTCAGCAGGTGATCGAGGAGCAGCGGCGCCGTCTGGCCGAGCTGAAGCAGCGAGCCGCAGCGGAGGCCCAGTGCCAGTGGGAGGCGCTGCACGGGTCCCAGTCCCAGCTCCTCAGCCCCTCGCCGTCCTCGCCCTCCCGCTCGCCCCTGCAGTCGTACGGCGTGCACCACTCCATCCTGCACCACCAGCCCGCGGCCCGAGAGCAGCCCTACGACACGCTCAGCCTCGAGAGCTCCGACAGCATGGACACCAGCATCTCCACGGGCAACAACTCGGCCTGCTCACCTGACAATGTGTCCAGGTAAAGGGATTCTGTACGGATGTAGATCTAAAGTACAGCGATCAAGTGTTTCAATTTGACTGCAGACGTCATCATGCTGCTGTGTGTGAGCTGGGTAAACTGGGCACCAAGCAGGCTTAAAGTCCATGTATTTGAGGCAGGAGTCCAAAACGTGTACTGTACCTTGCCCAGTGTTTCTGTGGTACGTTTGAGTTTCTTCTGGTGGTACTTACAGTCCTCTGCCTTGTTTGACTTTAAATATTTTAAGTACTAAAATTTGTACACTTTAGTAATTCATTAAAGGTTGAGTTTTGGATCTGGGTTATACCTAGTTTATACCCATTGTAACGTCTATGTTTAGGCCTATTTTTGCCCTGTTTTAGAGCCTATAATGACGTGGAACTCTGTGAAAAGTTAGAGATCCAAAGAAAATGGTACCAATGCAATTTTTTGTTTTTTTTACGTTTTTAAAAAACTAACAAAGCCTAAGCAATCCAATACAACACACAGGAAACCCAAATACTTGAAAGCCAAAACTTAAACAAAAAAAAGTTGAATAGGACCTTTAGTCATTTAGTCGATTGGTCGATGGATGATTTAGCTGACCCTGATTTTTATTTGTTGACTAAATATTGTATTGGGATTATACCAGTTTATATGGACCGCAGCAGTAAAGAGAGTCTAATATATGTTCAGATCATAGCGTTTGGAGGGCTTTAGCTAATTTCACGCCTTCTTTTAGTCAACTAATTGATGCAGAGCGAATGCCTTTACTCGACCTAGAATCAGTCGATTACGGCCCGACAGTCGAATGCACAAAAACGGTCACAACGCCTAATAGTTTTCTGCAGATGAGAGTCCAAGGTGATCATAATCTGTAACATTAAAATCCCTGACATTAGACACACGTGGTCATAATGTTGCGGCTGATCAGTGTGTTCCAGTCACATTTAACGCCGGATAATCCTCTCCTGTCCGGGGCGCGTCCTTGTGCCAGCATCGGCTCATTCAGTGCCATCTGGTCGTGTGGCATCGCCGCGTCGCCTTAAACTGACAGTGTGTGGGCCACAGCAGATTTCGCTCATAACTGCTTTTCACAGCTCCCGCGGGACCAATTGTACAACTATTAGTAGTGATTTGTAAACGTGGCACTGAGCAAACTGACAGCTACCACAGGAGGAAGGCCGGATGACTAAGTGTCTGTTTTTTAAGTTTAAGTGGCGGCAAAGTCTGTGGTAAGTCCGTGAGTAAGTCGTTTTTGGGGACATTACGCCACGCCGTACGTAGTTGTTTAACGGCTAAAGAAACTGCACACATGGACAGCTGTCAAAACGCCAACATTTCAATGCGTAACAGCTGAAGCAACGAGCTGTTATTTTAAGGCTGCATAAATAAGACATTATGATTGTCGGGCGGTCAAATACCAATAACACATTATGCTGCGTCCATTGTCAACAAACTGATATTTGCTTGTATCAGCACTTTTGTTACTACCACAAAATGCAATCCTTTTAGATCTTTTGTTTTGTTTCCTGAGTTTACTTTTTATTGTTTTATGTTGCACCACATCGCCAAAGCCAGTTCCATTTTTATTTATTTTTTTCACTGACAAAGCACTCAAACTTTTCGTAGTTCAACTTGTTCCATCTTAGTTTTATGCCGTCGCTCAACCTTTGTTTAAAATAGTCATAAATGATCATATTTTTGTGTAATAACGTAACAATAGTCAAATAAAATAAAAGAACATCATTCACTTTACTTTTACCAATCTTAAACAAATAAAATAACTTTGTCAAATGATAATGTCTTTGTTTTATCGACAGCATTGGAGGACTAGACGCCCTAAAGATTGAGGAGATGGAGAAGATGCTGAAGGAGGCTCAACTCGAAAAAGCCAGACTTATTGAATCTCGAGTGAGTTGCATTTCAAAAGGACATCACACCACGTTCAAATAAATCTATACTAAATGATAAACGACATCAGCGCAAGTCTGATGTTTACTCTATGCAACGGCCGAGTCAATACAGCTATTAATTTCACTGACAGCCGGAGAAAGTTAACACTCGATAATAAATATTTCCCTTATTTATCATTTCTATAGCAGCTAAACTTTCCGTCTTTGCCCTTCTATCACTATGAATTTGGAGATTTCTTTTTTTTGCCAAAGCCACACTGTTTGTAACAAAGTAATTGTACGTAGGAGCGGGAATATCTGGCCCGGCGACAGATGCTGGACGAGGAGAGGAGGAGGAGAGAGGAGGCCGAGAAACGACTCCAGGACGAAACGCTGCACCGGGAGCAGCTCATCGAGAAGGAGGTCAAAATGAGGTCCAAGAACTTCGCTCAGGTCAGGAGAAGTCTCCGATCTCAGGTCGATACAGGAGATCATTACCAATTCATAGCAGCGCTCCATAGCTACACCGCGAGAAGCTAAATTAAAGCTAAATATTGCAACGAAGCTGGATTTAAACCAGAAAGTTCAGATTTTGTTGCTATTCTCTTTGTCCTAATGAATTAAGTTGGCTTAGTCTGTTTCAGGATTTAACGATACATTAAAACCTACCTGCATATCTCCACAGAGAGATGCGTAGATACGTTTAATGTCATATTGTGGAACTCTAACAGTAAACTCATGTAATTGAATACATGCAAGATATACATTTGCCTTGCTTTGCACCGTTCCAGGCAAAGGATTCACTCGATGGAGTTGTGCAAGTCTCTTTTACATTTTAACACAATGTCTGCGTCTCAAACAGGCCCGTCACCACAGCAACTTTGGAAATACCACCACTAAACAATAATATTGAATCTACTTTATGCCACTGACACAATAAATCTAGGAGGATAAAAAGCGTATTCTAAATGTTCAGTATTGTTAGTAAATGAGAAAAGCACACGTAGCACAATTAAACACTTCTTATCAAATATTGAAATGATAAGTCAATATAGTCTCAAAGCAATAACTTTATTTATTTTATTTTATTTGATTAACGTTTATCAATTCAGGTAAAAATGAATTGAGATTGAAACCTCTTTTTCGCTGATATAGTTGTAATTCTGCTTTAAATCAAATGCACTTTGTCAAATCGTATAGAATTTTGGCTTTCCGTTTTCCCTTTGGTCAGATAGATTTGGATTGGCCGCAGTGTTTTAAACAAAGTGATCAAACCTGTGTCCAGGCTCGTCCGATGACCCGATACTTACCGATCAGAAAAGAGGAGTTTGACCTCCGCTCTCACGTGGAGTCGTCCGGTCACAGCGTGGACACATGCAGCCACGTCATCGTCACAGAGAAGATGTGCAAAGGAAACCTGGTCAAAATGGGCGGCAAGATCAAATCCTGGAAGAAACGCTGGTTTGTCTTTGATCGCCTTAAACGGACCTTCTCTTACTACGTCGGTGAGTCCAGGGACCCCTGCCGAATGTAGAGAAATGCAGATCAGACCACAAAACAAATCTGATTTTGAGTTTAAATAATTGTGCTACTTTTTGGAGCAGTGCTTCTCAACCTGGGGTACGGGGAAATGCTTTCAGATTTTCAAAGAAGGAAAAAAAAATCTTATTTAAAAAAAAAAAAATTGATGTTTCTATTACACTCAAAAATTTAACAACCAGCTTCCCTACTGTGAGCGGGCTTGCGACTCTTCCTCCTGCTTGTTTCCATGTACTTTTTGTTCCTTTGGCTATAATATTCCACAGTATGACAGACTTTTCTATCTCCATGGAGAATGTTCCAAATTCTGATTTTAACGTTCTATTTTCATGTAATCATACAGGTGACGTGCCTCCTCCAAAAGGTTACATACTGTTATCGTTATTGTAATAATTGACATTAAACCTCTATAGTAAACTGGTTTAGTAGCCGAGTGAGTTAGCGGGACTTTGTGAGGCGTGTGAGGGTTGAGAACCACTGTCTCAGGGGACAGAGCACTACATTTTCAAAAATCCATGTACAAAATAAAGACTCATACCCTCCTGTAAATAAGTATATATATGTGTGTGTGTGTGTTAGTAAAGTATGTAGTGTCAGTGTGTAGGTGCTGTAAAACGCTGAACTTGTTAATATTTTAGTTGAAAGTGGAGTGTCGGCGCGTGAGTTGAACATGCGTCCTCCAGACCTTGAACGCCTCATGTGTGGAGCGTGCACCGGTGTAATTTGATGTTGCACACTGAGCTCTGGGACACTGGCTGTCAGCCCTTTGAAGTCCTCAGAAGGTTCCGCTTAAAGCTGCTTAAAGCGTACCTTGTTGAAAGCGGGCCAGGGCGAGGAGGTGTTCTGAGATTACTTTGGTGCTAGTTGAAATGCTCTGCGCCGCCCGTCCTCCCAGGAGCGGGTCTGAGATGCGGCGCTTGCCCTTGTCTCTTGACCTTGAGTGAAGTGTTAACACGAGGTGACGAGCGCGAGTCATGAGCGCCGCTAATCCGCGCTAATCAAGCCCCAACTCCTGCCTCAGTTTGGCTCATTTACACGCACTCAAATGAGATGCAAACACAGGGCTGTTTGAATGCTAAACAGGTCATTAGCGGATAATAGCTGTGCGTTTAAAGGAAACTATTATTCCTCGAAATGAAGTGCAACGTCTCTACCTACTGCTCTTAAGTTGGCTTGTGCAGTGTTTGTGCCTGGAGGTAGAGAGGGGCGTCGAGTTCCCCACCGGTTCCTCACTGCGGTTCTGCAGAGGCTGATGAAACAAACTGCAATCATTTACCACAGCGGCGTAAGAATGCAGTCAAGTCTGAAAATACAATGAGAGCCCCATTGGCTTTAAAAACAGACAAAAACTGCTGCGCTTGTCTTTTTCCATCCATCATCAAAAACTATAAATTGGTCACGATCAGAGTTGGACAGTGTTTCCTAATTAGCTCATCGTTCAAACAGTGTGACATTGATCTGATGAACTTTGGTTCTCGTACTTATAATGATAATAATAATTTGTGTTTGTATCCCAATATTCATTTTAGTGTTGTGAATATTGTGAGGAGAAACATCATTGATTATTGACGACAGGACCAAACAACAGCGCAATCCTTCATTTTCTTATTTATTGTTGACTTTCTGATTGACAAAATAAAATTCATGTGTCGGGCTGCAATCATTAATTGGAATAATAAATAATTGTATTTTGAAAAATGTTTATCTGGACTACACAGACTCAAACTAACACAAAAACAAATGCCAAAAGACCTTTTATAACAAAGACGGCGACATTATTAAATCAACATTTCAAAAATGAATAAACAATTCCTGGTTTTCATCAATAATACAGTTTATTTATAAAACTTGATTTGGTTAAAAATGCATTTAAAAAATCTCAAGCTGCAATAGAGATAACCGTTTGACTAGTTATAACTAATAATTGTTCGTTTTAACCCTTTTCTTGTGACACATACAGCCAGAAAAAAAAAGCAATTTACATTTAAGATGACTTTTTGAGCTGTAGATTTAATTGAAAAGACTTAAATTTGCTTGTCATAATTATATAGTTGTCATTATAGTGTAGGTATGGCACGATATCAAATTTCTGTTTTACGATTATTGTGCGGGAAAAACAACACAATTTAAGGATTATTCAGACCAAACAACAATTTTCTTTAATTTCCTTTGTCCTTAACACATTAGTATTCCTCCAATTTGTGACCAGTTTTATGAAATCCAAATAAAGTAAATGTGGGGAAAACAGACCGATCAAAAAGTACTTCACGTTTTTATTTTTTGTACTTTGTATTTCTTTTTACTATTGTGACCTAAACGATCCCGATTATCCATTAACGGACTAATCCCTTCTTGTTGTGTTGCGTTTCCTCTTCAGATAAACATGAGACCAAGCTGAAGGGCGTGATCTACTTTCAGGCCATTGAAGAGGTTTACTACGACCACCTCCGAAGTGCCACCAAGGTAACGCGCGCACACACACGCACACGCACTCTCTCACACGCGCCTGCTTTGCTTCTGTCGATGTAAATACTGCACATTTATCCTCTGCTTGTGCACTTTTGTTGCCTTGGCCGGCCGCTGTCACAGAAGGGACTGTTCAACTTGAATCTCACGAGTGTATGTATATCCACAGTGTTTGCAAAAAAAATCCTCCTCGTAACCCCGGTTTTCTCCTCGTTATAAAAGGAAGGATGACGCTTGTAAAGGAAACGTATTAAGTCCCTAAAATCTACTCCGGCAGTGTGAGCTGATCCTCCCTGATCCCTCTGTCCGTCCCAGTGGTCTGTCGGAAGCCGCTACGAAAAATAATAGTACAACTTTTTAGTCCGTCTAAATCCAGCAGAATTAACCGCTACAGCCTTTACAGTCAGTCTGAGTGCAATATTGATTCACACTCACTATGTCTAATTATCCTCCCTTGACACGACTGAACAGGGTTTCTCCATTTCACAGTTTACGTAAGGGGTTTTATTTCATTCTTTCAAAAAAAACCACCAAAAAAAACGAAAGGAAAAGAGATTATTGATGGTTTGATAGAAATTGTAATGGTTTATAATCGCAAAGACAGCAATTATTAAAGGGGAACTGTGTGTAGCTTCTCTGATTCCATTGATAGAGGGGACAAATATGACAGCAAAATAATGAAGATATGCAGAGTTAGAATCATAAAAGAAACTTGAATTCTAGCAACTACACAACATTTTTTAAGAGAATATTATTGGCATTTCTGTACTTTTGTGGTTCTTTCATATTAATTACGTTTATAACTGCGATGACCTGTATCCATGGAGATTTGCTTTAGTATGTACCGCAGTAAAGCATTAACTAAAGCAAAGACGAGCCTTTTTGGTAATAAAAAGCGCTTGTAATTGAATAAATGCGTGACGTACCGTGGAATATTTTATGCAAAGCGTTGACATCTTTATGAAGACCAGCAGGTGGCCGAACCTCCACCTGAAATGTTACATATTGCATCTTTAATGTAGGTCTTATAAATGATTCCAGATCCCTGTTTGGATCCAAGAATACCATGAGGGCCAAATAAAAACACACGTATACTTTTTATTGTGGCATATGAAGTTTCTCTGTCTTGATCCTTGTGTGTACTTTGTGTTGCACCATTTATACCCTTTATAAAACTACATGCACATTCTTTAAAGTTTTTCTTTCTTTCCTTATGATCTCTGCTGATCTTTGCCTTTGCAGCCTCGACTTAAAAAACTTTGACATTTTCACATCATAAAGCCGCCGTAGCTCTGCGCGTGTCGAAGTGACGGCCCGTCGCTGAGTTTCGACTCGACTGCGCGGCTCTGATCAACTATGAACCTTTTGATTTCACTTGTCACTTCCAATGTCACATAACAGAGGGGAAAGTTGGGAGCGAGGCGCATTTAAAGGGATGCGTGAGGTTCAGAGGGGGAACAGTCGACATGGATCACAGGAACAGGCTGCAAACGTTTGTGGAGACACAGAGAAACTCTCAATAATCATGATAATACTACATGTGAGCTTTACACTAAACATGTCAACTAATTAGCAAGCACAAGTTATTTTTATGAATATGAACTCTGCCGCAAGCATTTGAGGTGTGATAATTATTACAGAAAATGTGCGATAAACCCCCCTCTACAGCTCGCACGATAATGTCCCACCAAACTGAGCATACATAAAGTAAATATTGAGCCTTGAACAAGTGTTTATTTGATCTATTCATGTAACACACACACTATGACTTCATTATCTATTGTAGGGCTATGCGGTTAATGACGTTCTGATTAAATTCAAAATCTGTAAAACATTCAAACGGATCTCAATTAAAGCACGGAACAGAAAAACACATACAAGACAGAGAGAGCAGGGGGAAAAGAAAAGGGAAAAAAGCAAAAATGATGGTCTTCTGCCCCACCACCAAAAGTTTGTTTCAAATGTATCCATTTATTGTGTCCATAGAGTTTTGAGGCCCAGATACAGAGTTCTGAAGTCCAGCGGGATGGCGCGGTCATAAACCGTCTGCAGTGCTTTGTTAATCTCAGTCCAATATTTAAGGAAAATTGAAGTGCTGTTTCCACATTAAGTTGTTTTTACTGAGAAAAGAATGTTATTGAATGATTTAAAAACTGTGCTTGATAAATACGAGGAAGAAAAATATAGAAACCCGTATTTTAAGAGAGCAAAAGCCCGTATCCTTTTAGAAAGCTTTACCTGGTAATTACCCACTGTTTGTTCCGGTTTGCTGTGTGTAAAGTGCATGTCCTGTTCCATCTTTGTCTCTCGCCCAGTACAACCTTTCTCATTACATAAACTGTATCTCGTCACTGATGGCGCTTCCGTCTTGGTTTCCTCAGAGCCCAAACCCTTCCCTGACGTTCTGCGTTAAGACTCACGACAGACTGTACTTCATGGTGGCTCCTTCTGCCGAGGCCATGCGGATCTGGATGGACGTGATCGTGACCGGGGCAGAGGGCTACACGCAGTTCATGAACTAAGGGGAACGTCTGTGCCGCATCGGCCCCGCATCAGACTACACTTTTCCCGTTTCCTGTCCCACTGCGGACTCATGCCTTCCTCAATTCACTTTCAATATCACAGAGTTTTTCTTTTTGTTGTTGTTGAACTTTTTTTTTTACGTGATTCTGTTCGGATCAAAAAGGGAGTCACGCTCAACTCATGACTGTAATACCAAATGTAAAGACTATACAAGCCTTTCTATATTGCCAAATGGAGATATTGTAGTTACTTTTTGTATTATTTTGTCTTTTTTTACTTTTATTCATGGATTCAGCCAAAAGACTCAATGCCAATGTTTTCATTTAAGTGCTCTGTTGTCACCATTGCTTTTAGTTCTTCAAAAGGGTGTGATCGGGAAGGACGTTACTCGTCTGTGATGAGTGTTCACTTTGTGTCTGACACTACACCACATGCAGTGTATCCAATGTATTTATTGTGAAGATTTTACTCTGTCCAGGTTCACCAAAGTCTTGTTAGATTCACTTCTGCTCAGGAGTTCACGCCGCAGTTCTCCGTGTGTTTCAACCAATATAAAAAGTAGCTGCTAATATTTTAAAAACACACAAGCATTCGTTCACGACAGGATATTTACAGATAATAATTCACTAATGTAAACAGCTCTTCAGTTTGCAGATTAGAATCATCCACAGGTACCACGTTCCCGGTGTCGTTTTACAATCTTATTTAAAAGTACGTCACTATCTCTGCATTTGGCCCGTTCACCAGCTCAAGATGCATATCCACATCTCTGCCACACGTGTAATCAGTTTTGCCAAGTAGCCTTCTTTAGCTCAGTGCTTCTCAAACTTTTCCACACAAAGTTCCAGCTAAAATAATATCTGGCTTTCAGAGTAACACCAGATCTAACTCCGGACCAGGATAAACATTCTAAAGAATAACTTACCGTGTACAACAGTTTGAGAAACACTGCTTTAGCTGACTTGACCATGCCCCTGGACAACAGAGATCGACACTGCCACTAGAGGGCGCTACAATGTCCAATACAGGACCGCAGGGGATGAACTGTACAGTATAAAAGGACTAATGCAACCCAGAACTGTGCCTTGAAATTGCCCAGTGAATAAATTACGTGGTGATTGCTGTTCAGTGGTGGATGTTGAATGGGTTTTGTGGTAAACTATGGTTGAAGAGAAGTACATTTGTAAACCTAAATTGAGGCCTGAGCGCATGACCAGGGATTGGACAAACGATTGACAGACTAACCTATTATTCACTGTTTATATTTAAAAAGAAACATTGATTTGGAAGACATTACGCTGTGATTTTTGGCGCATGTGAAACTGTTGTTTGGTTTCATGTGTTATAAAGTAATTTATGGTTGTTGTGCCTGAGATAGTGACAAAAGACACTAGTGAAGAGATCTTATAAATATATATATATAAACGCACCAACGTCAAAATGTGTGCAAACCAAACTATCAACACTGGCAAGGCTGTCTGTACGTATGTAGTGCTATTGTTATCTATGTGAAAAGAGGAAACATAATAATATACTGTAAAGTCCTGAATGAATATCTTACTATAAAAATGAAATGATATTGAAAAAAAAAAAAAAGTACAATTTTTACTTATTTTTGTCATTTTAGAAAATTTATTGTCACGTCAATCAAATTGTAAATGGTAGTGATGTATCTACTTTTTTTTACCGGTACAGCAGAAGACGCACAGAAACTCGCCTAGCACGCAGTACAATGGATGTTTGAAATTACTGTAGAAGCTGCGTTGTACAATTCGGACCATACTGTGTTTGGTACCTTGTATGTGTCGAGCGTCACTTTCACACAAAGAGAAATGGATTTGGTGAAATCTATTAAAACTGTTACGGGGAAAAAAAAACGGCTGCGTTTCTTTTGTAAAACAGGTTAAAAAAGTGTGATGGTTCCAGTGTTGAAGGAGCAGATTTTAACTTGACAAAAATGGGTTTAGAATCAAGACGCACATTAAACAGTTCTACATACACATTACACGCTTAGGCAAATATAAAAAAAAATGACATCTCTCAAATTAAAAATGACGAAACCAAAAGTTTGAGATGGGTTGTTGTTGTTGTTGTTGACAGTGATTACTTCAATTTGTGTTGATTCTCCCACGAGGACATTACAATTCATTCACACTGTCAGCTGAAAAGGAAAAGAAACAAAATCTTAAAAGCAGGTTAAAAAAAAGGTGCGGTGCGTGACTTTTCCGTTCGCGGCTCCGTCCCCTGCTCGTCTCCATGGAGATGTTCTTGCTTTGCCAGCATCCTCCACAGGCAGACCGTCCACCAGGAAAAAGTTACACAGAAGTGCAAGACTACATTTAATAATATCTAGTTTCTATATAGTGAAGGAGCTTGATTATGCCTGTTCATTGTACTAAACTAGCGGATGAATTAGAAAAAGATCTAAAAGTTATAAGGATGTTGCACAAAAGGTACTATAGATCCAGAGAAGAACAAATGGTCCCGTCACTTCCAAAACTAACTGCTTTCCCAACAACTGTGGTCCATAGAAAACCTTTTAATCTTTATAAAATGAGTCGACTAATCACAAATTTGGTCGAGAAAGACACTATTAATAGGCTGAATTTTGAAAGGACCACGTTCATACATTTTGATTGTATGTACTCATTTCAGGAACATGTTCAAATCAAAGCTGAATGCAAATACACTTTACTACGACGTACTTTCTGCACAAGGGGACGTGTATTCAGTGACGGCTTCATCACCTGGAAAAATAAAACAAACTGTTAACATTGGACTAATAGTAAAAGACAAATCATGACAAAATAGGTAAAGGTCGCACTCGTCTGGTAGTAGTCATAGACTTTGACCACGGCGGGTTTGAGGTTTCTCACTGCCTGGTCCTGCTCAATCGTCACGCTGTAAATCCGCATCTTGTCCTGTTTCAGCTGCAAATACAAATCCACACTAGACATCAGTAAGTCCAGCTTTTACTTGTGAGAACAGTGTTATCACATCAACATACATTTATAGAGCGACTTCTCCATGGAGCGTGCACTAGAGTTAAGTCTATCAGGTCTTCTTCACTTTGGCGATCAGAGTTGGGAGTGAATGAACTCTGTCATGGAAATGAGTTTGGATCGGTTCCTGTTCAAATACAGTGTGCTTCAAGCTAACACAGCTGTGTGGATACGCACACTCACACGATTGATTCCCCGGCGCTAAGACGGTGGTCTTTTCTTTCACCTGTGGCTTTACAGGGGGTGATGCGCTGGTGGCAGCAGAGGAAAAGCTTTCGGAGCAGCACACATGCTGAAGGTTGCAAATGGCAGCTCTGCCACGCCCACTCATTCAGTCTCATTTGTGGACTGAGCGGTGAAGTAGGTCAGCCGCTTTCACACCACACTAGTCTCGCTACAGAACTTTGATGATCCCATGAAAATTAAATGATTCATCTCAAGGGATTATTCCTTTAAAAAATGTAAATAAAAGAATGTGTCTGCTCCGAGACCACCCCCTTCAACCGCTCTCGGAGCAGCCGTTTACTGCACATCACACTGTGGCTGCCGTGTTCACACTGGCTCAAACGCACCACGCTCACACAAAAAGCTTTTTGACAACCTAACTAGTGCCTAATATGTATTTAAAGGTGCACTATGTAACTTTTTGGTGGTACCTTTAGTAATAATTTAGAAGGGTAATAGTAACTACGTAGAACTACTCTTACATGAGTACATTGTCTGTGTAAATGTTCATATTTGCCTTACCCCGTCTAAGTAGATGTTAATGAATCCTTCATCTACATCCACTCGCTTCACGGACTGGTCGCCCTTCATCTGCCAAGGAAAGAATAAAAGCATTGAAAATGATTCTTCTATAGATTGACCAAAGACATTTTAATAATAATTTGAACGTCACAACAGGATATCATTATCTCACCATGTCCAGAGAGCTCTTGTCCAGGACGTATCCAGACAAAAGTTTGATGTTGATGATGACCATGTTGGTTTCCTCCCTGCGGCCCTGATATCTGAACACACAAAACGGGAAGAACTTGGATCTTTTCATGGAGTATCACAGCTAATCTGAGGACTGCTTTTTAAATTTACACCAAACGATGAGCAAAACCTTTAACAATGATGGAGTAATGAACAATAAAACAATTAAAAAAATCATACCTGACATTCACAAAGAGGATGAGCTGTGGTCTGCTGACGTTACATTTGGACATTGTGGAAGTGGAAATGTTGAATGCAGAGAAGTCTGGAGGAGGAGGGATGTTGTAGTGCATGGAGATCTGTAGACGTAACATACATTCAGCACTAACACCGCTCATTTGTTTTTGTCCTTCTCAAACAGTTAGTTGTGGCCACTACACTTGAAAATGTCTGTACTGTAGTAAACTGTACAATACACAATTTTTGGAACATTTGTGAACTTTCTGATTGGTAGTTTCTTCTCAATTCTTGCTACAGGCTCTTCATCTGTAACATTGATACTAAAACATGCTAATCGTTACCTGAGTTAGCACGCAGCTCTGCCCCTCCGCCCTCACGGTGTACTCTCCGGGCACCTCGGGCAGATTCTCCTCCTGGTACAGCAGGCGGTTCGACTGATCCACAGTGAAGTCTGTGCTCAGGCCTCCCAGAGACGTCACCTTCACTGCAGTACTGCCCTGCTCACTGTAGGTGGCAGCGCCATACTTGGCCAGTGCTTGGAGCGCCACCACAGTGTCCTGAATAGCCCCCAGAGGTTAGGAAAACACAGCATTGTTAGGAAAAAAAAACATCTTCCCCTTAGTGTGCAGCAATTTGCGAATAAATGTTACGCCTGATGCCTTACCGGTGCATACTTTTAAATTTACCCAGGCTTTGGACAGTCTCAAACAGGAAACTGATGGCCAATTTACATCTTGTTTTTAGAAAATGCTTCCACCTAAACTCTCCATTTCAATGCAGTTTAAGGGTCATGTTGACATGTTTTTTCTATTAGTTTTGTTCTCTTGTACTTGTGTTTATCAAGTGCTCTATAAATGAAGTAAGATGGATAAAATACAAATAGTACAAAGTATATTGAACATATTTTTCAATCTAATTTATTGCTTTTATTCAATTTAATTAGTTCTGATGGATTGTATTAGCACGTGTTCCATCTGCTGATTTGTGAAGCTAAATGTTTGTTTTATATTACGATTATGTGCAGCACTTTATAAACTATTTGTGCAGCACATTTTAATAACAAGATAAAGTTGGCCTGGAAAGGCGGCTCACTTGTGTGGAGGCGAATCCGCCGTATGGGTTCTGCTGCTGAGCGAGCCAGCGGACGATACTAGAACTGTAGTCCAGACCAAACTCTGGCAGAGCAGGTCCAGAGACCAGAGCCAGAAGAACATAAGACGTCATCTCCACCTCCAGAGAGTCCAGGCCTTTCCCTGACGCTCCTGCTCGGTCCCAGTACCGCGTCCCACCTGCCAATCAAACAGCACGTTAACACACTGACAACTGTGCCATTTTACATTCAGTAATAATATATGTAAACAGTCGCCATGTTTCGTCATGTAGTTTTGTTTGGACAGTCCTTTCTACATATCACTTGGAAACACAAATACTGCAAATACCATACATTTCAGAGACAGAAATCTGGCTAAAATGTGTTAAGTACAATTCTACAAAGATTTGTACTTTGGATGCAAAAAAAAGAAAAGAAAAAAAAATAAATTAAAAATGTCCCCTTGAGTTATCGTGTACATTGGATCATTCTTTTACGACCAGTTTTGCCAGATGTTTTCTTTTCCAGATTAACACAAAAAAGGATGCTTGGGTTAATTAGGGCTTGAGTTAACTGTAAAAGCAGTCTTTTTCAGTTCTGCGCTACATTTAGACTTTTTTATATAATGTGCTGCTTTGGAAATGGCCAGATTTCTCTCACCTTCCATCTTGGATTTCTGGTGCAGGTATGTCACGAGTTTGGTCCTGGTGTCCTGGTCTCCTGCCAGAGTAAAGGTGTAGGACAGCAGCGCAGCGGTGTAGAGGTTGTCCATTTGACCAGTCAGCGCCCCCTGGAGGCACCCGAGGCACTTCTGCACCATGGGATCCTGGCCAGAGCAAAAGGAGGACGAGCAGAAACATGTCAAGAATAGAAGACAGATTGTTTGGCTTAAGAAAAGTATCAAACTAAGCGTATAAAAGAATTGTAAAAACCCTTTTTGGTGATATTTAACCACTGCAATTTGACCATTTTAAAACTTCTCAGATCAAAACGATAGAATGAAAAGTGATGTAATAGAGGGATAAAAAAAAGGTTTGAGTTATTTTGTCAATTATAAGCTCATGTAAATTGATCAAAACAACAGACGGGTTATACAATAATTATACCCGTCATTTATAAGAATTACATATGTATAATTAAAACATATACATATATATCTCTCCATTATTTACTGCTGAATAAAGGCTTTTAACATGTTTCACTCTGGGACAAAAGGCTTTGTAAAAATATGCTTTTATTGATCAGTAGCAGCATTCATCACCGGAAAAGGTGTGCAAGAATACGTGTATAGATTTAAGAATATTACTTACAGTCACGCTCATGTCCAGCTCCAGAAGCGCAGCTGTGATGTAGGCCGTGAGGGACACATCGTCACTGATTCCCCCCTAACACAACAAAACGGATCAAGCACAAATAAAAACACAAAGACATAAAAACACAACACGCACCGACATTTTAATGACTGCGTTCACACTTCAACTCAACCAGGATGAATCGGGAATAAAATGGGCTCAAACCAGGACGAAGTTTTGTTCCGGGGTTTTAGATCAGGGCGGCACGGTGTTATTGCATATGACAGTCATTTCAGTTACATTAATGTATTGGTCAAACTGTGTCAAAATAAAAACTGAACCGAGACTAGTTTAGACTGAATATGGAAAATCCTGACATTTCATCATCATTGTCAGATGGAGGACAATGATGATGTTTCTGTGATGTAATGTAGTTTGTCGCGATATCGATTACTACGTTTGACAATATCAGTACTTTTTGCGATGTATTGTGCTGCCGTTTTTTAAGATCCAGTTTAGTTCCAATTTTGATGCAGCCACAGGGGCCTAATCCCTCCATCAGAGCCACATCACATGGGGACTAATTCCTCATATGTTTTGAAGTCATGGCGTTGCAGCCCGGCTCATATTTCCTTTATCAGGCATCGTTAGTCGGGACCGGCCAATTATCAGCGAGTCTGTGTTGTTTGCCTTTAGGCCTGAGGCGACATAAACCAGAGCTCGGCCTTTCTCTACTAATTATTCATGTCACAACATTCTGCTTGGGAAAGAAAAAAACATTTCTCTTGACAAGCTGTTGACAATGTTATCTCAAACTACAAAAAGGAGGAAGATGGTATTTAAATCTATCTAACTAATTCCTAGCTCTCACAAACCCTTCGGCGCATCGTTATTGTTCAAATGCGCATTCATTTTTGATCACGCGCTTTAGAACAGCTTTTTCCCGGACGGCGAATTGAAGCAGTCATTATTACATGCAGACTGCACACAGCGGTCTGATTTTGCGCCACTTTGCAACACACTCTCTGAGCTTGTAAGTGTAGTTTTTCCTCCAAAGTCAGGTCACCCCACCTTTAAAGACGCGTATGATATTCTAAAATACCTTCATGCCGTTGTGGAAGAGTTTGCCGACAGAGGCGATGCAGCCGTCCGGGCGCTGGTGACGCGACAGCCACTTCTTGGCCTCGGCGATGTGTTCTGGCTGGACAAAAATGTACGGTCGAGCTCCTCCAAAGGATTTCATCACAAAAGTGGTGAGCCTGCGAGGTCACACACACACACACACACACACACACACACACACAGAATGAAACATGGAGTCAGGACTTCTTTGAAACCGTGGCGTTTGGAGTGACCCCAAAATGAACTTTGCCAAGAGATGCAGTCAATGGTTCATTGTTTGATTTAGACTTCTTTCTCTACTTAGATCGTCAATGCTGCAAATGCCATCTCCCTGCAAAACTCCTGACGAATATTTTGGGTAATTTGCCGTATATAAGACTCCTCTTGCATTATGGGATTGTTAGTCTGACATCACAGGTCGACACAAACAGCAGAAATAGACCCTTTGTCTCGGAGCCTTCTGAGACAAAACAGGAAACAGAAAAAAAAAAAAAAAATCCTACTAATACTATGGATTTGTCTAATAATTTTAGCATTTTTTTCATTTTTAGGAACAGATTTTAAAATAGAAAAAAATTATTTCATATGTCTATTCATGTCAAACTCGAAAGAAGAAATTTTTTGTGCAACAGCTTTGTTCAAAACCCTGGAGCAGTTTAAAAAAATAAAAAAAAATAAAATAAAATCACCAAACTATTATAATGATCAGGACATTCCATCAGAAAAGTTACATAGTGCACCTTTACACCCAGATTTTACATTTAATCTCTATGCTACTTTCAATAATACCACCCAACGTTAAATGTGTCTAAATGCCGCCGTTGTCTTTTCTAAACAAAGCCATATTATGTGTGGCAATTTGCACAATCTCCTGTTGGCACCGGAACATTATTTAAACCTGAATAGTCCTAGTTTTCCTCTGCTTTACACACACCTACACAAGCTTCTGTACCTGCCAAAACTGCCAGTGGCGTCTAATGAGCAGAGGGGTAGATAATTCCCCGGAGGCCTCGCGATATTTAAGCGCATTCAATTCAAATATTCGCCATTTTGGCAGCGTGTTTGGATGTATTAGGATGTGCGCTGGTGCCAGACAGCTGAGCGGACACCATTCTATTCCTCTAATAAAAAAAAATAAAAAAAAAAGTGTGAGATTAAAACTTGAAAATACACACAGCGCTGCCCTAAATAAATGCTTTTAAATGTTGGGTAACAAGTGATGCAACGAGTACAAGTGTTATGCCATCAGAAATATACTCATTCTCCATTTGTGTTCAAAACTGTGCCGACTAAAGACGGCTGCACAATTTAGAGGCTGTGTGTAGGATTAGTGTAGTTGGTGACTTAATAGGAACACATGTAGCATTAACAATGTGTCGTTTCACATCAGATGCCCTTCCTACATTGTAGGACTGGAAGAAGGCAATGGCATAAGAGGGTGAAAACACGCAAACCCCCTGAACCCTGTAGAATACCAACTTCAGTTACATAATTGTGCTGTAGGAGTTATTGGCACAGATTGGCAGCCACACTTCAGTCAGTCTTTACCCCAGGGCAACTGTAGCTACAGAATAACAGAAGCTTACCACTGCAAAGTAAAAAGCGTAATGAAGTTTTCTATTATTCGGATCGTAAGTGATCCCAGGCTGTTGACATGTTTTCAGTTGAAGTCATGACCATGTGTTTCCAGACTGGTCAGACTTCCAAAGGCCTGTATGAACCGTCGACATGTTTGTAGGTGAGCTCCCTCTGATTATTCCTGTAAAAGAGGAATAGCACATGTTAAAATGCCTCTACACTGCTAAAGCTGGGACACCTGAAATGTGCCCTCTGTGCTTGTGCACCACTGACACTGTAGGAACTGTGTGTAGCTCTGTCCAGAATGTCTTTGGTGAGCTGGCCGGTGCTCTTCAGGTAGTCAGGATGAAAATGTTTGGGGCAAACAGCACCATGTTCTCTCCCCACAGCCGTACGGCATGGCCAGCAGTTTGTCCAGGTTCTTCATGGCTCGGCCCATCAATCACCTACAGATGAGAGACCACAACCTTAGCTTTCTTTTGACTGATATTGAACAAAGAGGGAAATGTGGAGTTACAAACCAGAAACTGAGACTGAGGCTCTGGCTTGATCCAGCCACAAACATCTCCGGCATCATAGGGAGATCTTCTTCTCCACCGGACCCTCTGCAACAATAATAATAATAATTAATATAAATTTAATCTTTAAAGCGCCTTTCAGAACACCCAAGGACACTGTACAAGAGAATAAAACAACAGAATAAAACAACAGAATAAAACCCACAGTACAGAACTGGATGATGGTGTTGGAGTGACTGAGTTATGACAAGACAAAGTATCATAGTAAAACACACAAATAAAAACTGTACCCTTACATTTAGCAGTGAGTAGTAGAAGAGGCACGGATTGAGATGACACTCACCTGCAGGACACAGCAGTGCATTGTGGCTCACCATCTGTGGTGTTCCTTCAGCCTGGAGAACAAATGTTAAATAATAATGACTTCATTACGAACATTAAAAGTTAATATTCAAATTGATACATTTAAACTAAGAAAGAAAAAAGATTCAAACCAAATTGTATAACCGTCTTGTGGTTATTTAATCATCTGTGGTCATTTTATTTAAATATTTGTACATTTATTCCATTTGCCCGGTCACATTATTTCAATTGTTTGTGTTAACAGGGGATAGTTCCCTGCGGTAGCATTGTGTGTGCACAGTAGTGAGCACTGACCTGCACCAGCAGCGTGCGGACCACAGTGTCGATCTGGCCCATCTCTGGGACAGTGGCCACCTCGTTCCCACACAAGAGGTCTGTTTTAAGGGCCTCTGCGCTGACCCTGATGCTCACCTCACCTGTGGGGCACGGTGTAATGCATTAGTGCTGCGACTGTCACATTCTGTGCACCAAGCAACTCCTCCCCCTGAAGATCTCCAGATGCTCCTGTGTTTTCCTTCCTCCTGTTCCCAGCTCATTGGGCCTCATTAATCCCCATTTGTTGCCTTATTATTGGCCTCCCCCCTCACCGCCTTCACTCCATCTCACACAGAGGACAAATACAGATGGGGCCCTGGGGGAGAGCTTTCCCGCTGTTTCGTCAGAGAGACTACCTGACTTGTTAGTACAAGTGATTGTCAGCAGAGCTGTAAGGGGCGTTAGAGAAGCCTGTACTCATCCCACTGATGGAGGCTGATGGAGCCCACACCATTAAGAACAACTGCTTCACTTTTACATGGCCCGAAGCAAACCCAGCTGTCAGAGCCTTGTAATAAGGGTTCATTAGTTTCTCTCTTCTTCTAGCTCTAGTTTGCCACGAGAAAAAACTGCGAGTGCAAATGAAGTCAATCAAGACTTACAGGGAAATGTTAGATGACTATGATAATAAAACGTTACAAGAATAGATCATTTGTAATTGTGTTGATAAATCAGGATGAATTAATTTAGTCAAGACCTTTTATTTTAAAAGGAACAACTTGTGAAAAAAGAAAGCACAATCAACAAACTGTCCAAATGTCTGCATCCCACTGCTGCTCTCGTCAGGATCGTGCAACAAAACTTTGACTAGTCAGTTATTCAAGAGCAAGGCACTGATTGTTGGCTTCACGTGTAAAATGAATACAAATGTCTCACAACCCTTGGAGAAGAGGCAGTTTAAAAAGCAGAAAAAAAGATTCTAAATTGGACCTTACCCAGGGTGGTTGGCGTGACGACCCAGGAGAAGGTGGAGCTCTCTTCTGCGCACAAACACACAGTGTACTGGCAGCTGTCACAGGGTTTAAAGGTGAACTGGTCTGATTCAGCCAACGTCACCTTCACCTAAAAATAATCAAGCACCATTTTTATGATCATTTAGTTACTTTTTATCACAGTGCACACCATTCCTCCAAAGGTTATGGGACTATATCAATATTAAAAAAACGATATATAATGCTTTTTTGTGTTTTTTAGTCATAATCGCATACATTAGATAATCATTTTAGATTTTGTTCAGTCTAAACCACGACACTGATCTATAATTACTTAAATTAGAAACATTTTCAGTCACTTGCACTTCTTTCTGTGTCACATTGAATGCCAGACACTTTTAGGCCTGTCACAGTGTGTAACGTGTTGACATTTGAGCTGCGGAGGGTCCAGTAATTACCACGCGTATCTATGACTCATTATAAACACCAACCCCTTCACACATTTGAGTTGTGTCTCTTTGTACCCTTTGAGCAGAGTTTCTGAGCAGTCTTAGGATGTTTCATTTTTGTGTTATTTTAAAAAGAAACATGATTTAACAATTATTCACAATTATTGACACCATAACCAAACAAATGACCAGGGAAATGACGTGACAGCTTTCATTTTCTTTCATGCCCCATTGTCTAACATGTTAGTATTCCTCAAGTATATGACCAGCTTTGTGAAATGTAACTATGAAATAATAGACAGATTAAAACACTTTACATTTAGATTTACAGTTCTGGATAAATATGATTGAAATGTCTTATCTTTTTGTATTTACAAATTATATTATATTTCGACATAAATAATAGGGATGCAACAATGAATCGACTTTTTTTTCTCTAGTAGCCTTCAGACCACATTTTAACCTTTATTTGGTTGATTAAGTATTTAAAAAAAATTGAATCTACAATAGAAATAGTCGTTTGACAAGTCGACTAACCAACCAGTGTTTACGATTACCCAATAATCTCCTCAAACATGCATGAATCCCAACGTAGTAAGAGAGACTTGTACCATGATGCACTTGGAGAGGTAGTTGAAGACCGTGGCTCTGAGCGTGAACACTTCTCCTCTGATGACGGAGTAGGGCAGAGTGAGACTGACGAAGAACGGCTGGAAGGCGGTGAGGGCCGTGTTGGGGGCGATGCCGAGCCCCGCTGAGGACACACAGAACGCACCCGCTGCCCACTTAGTGATGGTGTCCGGGACGGTCTTCTCCACGTTCACAGAGCCACTGGGTCTGTACAAAAGACGGAGCAGCACAAGGACATAGTTAACGGTCAAACACATGAGAAGGACAGAGGCGGACTAAGGTGAGGAAAAGGTACCATCAAATATAGGGATGTCAATAATCATGATTATTCAGATCATAATGGAAATAACAAGATAATCGTAAGGACTAAAAAAAATGTAAAGTGCTTTTTTTATTTTTTTTTGGTACCACTTTATACAACTTCACCTTAATTAACCTTAATAAAGCATGAACAAAGACGAAGAAGAATGGTTAAAGCTCAGTAACAACGTAATTGGTTAATGAAGTTGTTTCTAAGCCTGAATGTTTAATAAACCATTTGTTCATTATTAAGTCTTTGTTCATGCTTTATAAAAGGCTATCAACAGTGTAGTTGATATAAAATGTTACCCTTTTTCATCTGGCCGTTTGTGTCACATTAACATAACTAATTGATTTCATAAAACTGGCCACAAACCTAAATGGTGAATGAAAGTGAATTAACAATTTCACTGTTATGTCAATAATGAATGATAAAAGTGTGATGCGTTTCTTCTCACGATATCTGTAGCACTAGAATATGTGACATCCCTAGACAAATGATTCAAGTACAAGTCAATTATAAACTGTCATGAGTGGTTTAAAAAGGGATGACTCATTTTTATCCACTTTTAAACAACGCATGAATTAGTGTTTTCTCTCTTTTCTATTTATATCAGATTATTACCCCACAGACACCAGGTCCCAGATCCAGGTTTCAGGGAAGAAACTTCTCACGGTCTCCTTTTTTTGCTCGTCTTTTGCGAGAATCTCTGCGTTCATCGTGTTAAAGGCCATGGGGACTGGAGAATCTACCACATCTAAGAACACATAAATAAGGAAAACAGCATTAGCACCAGCACTTACCCGACTGAGACCAGCTCCCAAATCCAGGTCTCAGGGAAGTACGTTCTAACGGTTTCTTTGGGTTTTGAGACTTGGTATTCTTCTGCCACTGCTTCCATGTCAACTGGCATCATGAAATATTCGTCCATACCATCATAGAACACCGTGTAGTGCCGCTCGCGGCAGTCGAACGGCTTCTTCACATCGGAGTTGGTCACAATCTTGACTCCTATTTCCTGGAAGACAAACAGGACATCACACACATCAAACACATCTACAACAACTCCATCTTAAATCCTATACTTTGCCTTTCCATTATTGGTGAGGACAATATTTAAAAAATATATATAATTTTAATTATTGTAATTATTGTTTGGAGACACATCAAATTGGAATAACAAGTATAACGGCTATAATAAAAAGTATAGTAAGAAATAAATAAGAACTAAAACTAAAGCTGACAGTGCCCTTAAATAAATGTCTTTATTTTGATACGCCAGTGTATTTTTTGTTATAGTTATTTGAAAGAGAGGGTTTGCTGAATCGATTCGAGTGACTGTCAAAAGCTTCATCACGATGTATTCAGATATGGAAGTATTGAGTTCATCCTTAGTTCAAGTACAGCACCAAAAGTGTACAGACAGTAAAAGTAACCACACAGTGCTAAATGATCAACTTACAACTTTAAATGCAGCTTTGCTTATTAAATTACATTTTGTTTGCAAAATAGCCATTATGATAAACATTTCCCAATAGTGACAACTTCCAGTATAAATCAATAAAGGGTATTTCATCTTCAAATGTATTAAATGGACCCCATTGACTGTCAAAATAAAATTGCCACTTGAGTATCAAATATTATTACTTTGAAGATGCTGAAGACGTCGTCCTTGTGATGGACCGGTCCAAAATAAAATGAGCGTTTCTTCCGACTGCCGGCCTCCACCTCCACTTCCATTTCCGGCTCCTCGATCACCTCTGGGATGGGCATTGGGAAACACGGATACGGCTCATGGTCCTCTGCCTCATATGGATATCCAGAGAGCTTCTGGAAGGGCAGTTGGTCGTACACCTGAGCAAAACAATTAGCATTGTATAAAAATAGATAAAGATCGCAAAATAGTGCCTTTTCTGAATAGAATGTGTATCAGAAGGCTAGTTATTTTTACTCAATAGAGTAAATACTACTACGACATAATATGTAAATATGTTCACCTAAATCCAAGCACCCCATGTCTGACATAAAATATAATGTGTTCCAACATAGAAAAAGATTCAGTTGTCTGGACACTGTTTTCCACCAGCCCACCAGCTCAGACGGTGAGAGGAAGGAGGAAAAACATGTCCAGAATGCTCTCTCCCTGTGGTTCCCTTATGTGTCTGGACTGTCTGAAAAACTACATCATACAATTTTTAGACAGCACAAAATTCCTGTTTATTTTAAAGCAGGCAACAACTAGTTCACCCGAAGGACAAGATGCCTACTCAAAAACAGAGTAATGTAGTGTATTCAGTCCAATGCAGTGAAGGAGGTTGTAAAGAACGTTACATAGGTGAGACTAAACAGCCACTGCACAAGAGGCTTTATAACACAGAAGGCATGCAAATTCAGGATTACAGAGTGCTGTGCATCTCCATTTTAAAGCCATAAACCACTCTTTTGAAGACAGTGAGGTGAAGATTCTAAGCAGGAGAAGAGATGGTTTGAAAGAGGAGTTAAGGAGGCCATTTTTGTAAAAAAATAAAATAAATTCTGATGCTCATCAGGTACTTAGTGATGAGGGTTAATATTAATTTCAGGCGAAATTAAAAACAAATATATAAACCGGACAGGCTATTTTCACAAGGTTCCACCCAGTGGGCAGGGCTTACGCAGTAGGATACAAATCTCAGTTCTCAGACTAGCTCTGCAGATTGAGAATAACTTTTGGATGAAAGTCGAAACATCTTGTTTTTTCAAAAACTGTCCAGACAACTTCAACAGACTCCTTTTCTACAATGGAACACTCCTGGACAAATGAGGGATTACACCAACAATGTGTTCCAACATCTAATGTTTAAATTTAAGCTTCAGTTTGTGTCAATCCAGGGATTTAAATGGAATGAAGTCAAGACAATTTATCCAAAGCACTTTCAAAAAGGCTTATAACAATAGTATGGATTACGTACATAGTCCACAGTGAGCTCCACCCCAGACTTGAGCAAGAGGACGCTCTGGTCAATGGCCCGGACTGAGCACAGTGAGTCAGGGTGGGCCTGCAGCGTCAGGGTGGTCTTCTCCGCTGGAAGCTGCTGAAGTGATGCAAACTTCAGAGAAACCTGGAGAACAGAGAGGAATCATTAGTTTCAGAGGTTTGGCGCTTTTATAAAAAATTCTAATCTTTTGGCAGCTGAAAAACCTTAAATGTTTATAAATCTTGCCGCGTGTTGATGTGTAGTCCAGTAGTTCTCAACATTGGGGGTTGCCTACTTTTTATGATGGGGGTCATGAATGCCAACGATTGTTATTTTGGGGGTTGCGACTGAAAAAGGTTGAGAACCACTGGTGTAGTCAGTGATACCTTATTACTGAGACAAAGCTGAACGGGGAAGTCCTTGCTGTCGGCCACAGCTTCTCCACTGGGCATCACAGTGTACACCAGCACCTGAGCGATGGGCGCCAACTCGATCACCTGACGCAAGGGTATGGTCAACACTCCTTTGTTCACTTGGAGAAAAAAAATGTAAAAGCACACACACCCAAGAACAACTGGTTATCAGCAGTATCTTTTTCCAAACAGGTTTTCATGAGACAAAACTAAAACACCAAGGACAACATTGTGCATACAAATTACTTTGAATGATGTGATGTCTTTAAAGATTCAAAATAATTGAAGTTATTACCCATATCTTTTTTCACTGCCTCAGATATACGATCATGTTGGACAATAGACCCTTTGGACATCACCTGCAAAAGAACACAAAGAGGAGACACTTAAATACGTGCTCTTGACATAAACCAGACGTGTTTAAAGAAACAGTTGATATTCAAACTGAAATAATGGCCTTCTCCCCTGGTTTTAACTTTATCCTTCCCCAGAACTACATAACAATGCCATTTGAAATGTATCCTGAATAAAGCTATGGCCATTATTGTAAAAATGGCTGAAGATTTGTTATTAATTCCCTAGAAAACCTGCCAGCAGCTGTGATCACTCGTGATTGGTTGTGTTCAAAGTATTCTCACCAGGTAAAAGAAGTCGAGCGTTTCCTGTCCATCCTTCAGCTCCTTTCCTTGGATGATGTACTCGGCTCGAACCGTGGCCTCTTTGTTGCAGCGAAACTTGCCTTCGTTTTGCTTGATTTTCAGAAAACTGCTGCTTTTGGAGTAAAAAGCTGAGACAACACAAATAGCAGAACGGTAGTGTGGCGAGCGCAGCGTGTGGACGTACACCTCCTTCTTCCCTGGCTCCAGGGAGGATGCCTGTGAAACAGATATGTTATTTAAAAGAACATTCAAGTCAAGAAGTTAAATATTATGTCAAATTGATTTTGAGGAGCTTTTGACCATGTGATATGGAGGGTTCTCGCATTGTTAGTTAAATCAAAGTTGATTGTTTGAGGAATCCCGCTTTGCCCTGTATTCACTTCTCAGTTTTCACCTTCTCTGCCTTCTTCAAAAATGTCACATAACTGTTTTTTAACAATAAAAGAAGTCTTTACCTGCACTCATGCTGCGCCCAGGGGGCCTAATATTAATAGACTAATACTGTGGTTTACAATGAACAAAATAATAAATATTTATGTTATAGTTTGATACAAAATACCAGAAAAAAGCATAATCTCTCTTCTTTTATTGGTACAAAAATTGCGAGAAGAAACATCAATTTTACGACTGTTGACACCATCGCCCAAATAAGTAAAACATCGAATTAATTTGACATTTACCGTGACCATTCTTCTAATATGTATATATTTTAATACCTTATTTTTGTTTCTCATCATAGATGATTTTTTAATTTGATTTTTTATTGATATGTTACAACTATAATCCAAGGTGCCTTCTGTGCATCTGGCAAAAGGACTACAGATTAAAACAAGCCTCTCCAGTTGTCCCTAACTGTCCCTATAATAAGTAAGAATGGTTCAGAACTGCAGAGCACACACTCACCTGAACAGTAACAGAGTCCTTCCAGAGGGTTGTGTCCAGGGAAAAGGAGGCCATGCCCTTGTGGTCCGTGATGAGAGTGAGGTTTTCATTCTTAGCTTTCAGGTACACTTTCTCATTAGCAACAGGTTTAGAATCAGGACCAACCACTTTGACCTGGAACAAGAAAAGAAAATACATTTAATAACAAAGTCAGAAAATAGACACTTGAACCATGTGCACCAAGAAACTTTCATAGGTCCAGAGGGGATCTTAATTGTAGATATGCCAAATTACATAGATTTTTATTGTATTCATTATTTTTTGATGAATGGGCAATCGTATAATTCTTGAAAAGCGTATGCACTATTTTCATTCTTTATACTGCAAGTCATCTTATAAAATTATGTTGTTTAATTACTTATATTATGACTTTTCTCAACAATATGAACCTTTCTTGAAATGGCCCGTTAGAAAAGCTGGTGGTACTAACATTCAAACATTTAAAAGTGTAATATAATTCACACCTTTCCTTCAAAGGCAATGCCGGGTTTGTACGACGCAGGTTCATCCTCAAAAGTGACCGTTCTGATGTCGTTGGTGAAGCTGGTCCGAGCGCTGCCTTTCAGAGTCACCCCTAAACCCGAGGTAACAGGATCAAATCGGCAAATTGATTCAAATAAACATGTTAAAGTGATTTTAAAAATGGAAATTGATTAAAATACCAGTGCCAAACTCCTGCAATTCCGCCTCGAGTTGAAAATTGTCATGATACCCGCTCTTATTCAGGAAGAACTCGGACAGAGTCACAGTTTGAGAAGTGCAACCGCTTTTGTCCGTCTAAAGAATAATACAAATTTACAATCACACACACATCATTGGCGCTTCAGTTCTTCAGAGTCATCGGTGATACTTACTGTGAGCTGGAAGGTTTTGCATACGTCCTGGTTGTTGCCAGAATACCAATATCCTCGGAATGCTCTTCGACAAAACACTGCTTTAACTGACCCAACAACTGGTTTTCCATAAGTGTATCTGCACAACGCAATGGGACATTTTAAACTGGCAATAATCATGATCAAGTGTATAGATATGTAGATGTATAATATGATATACATAATATAATATAGATTGAAATAAAATGAAGACATTAAAAACATGTGACTTTAAAACAAAACAAATGTCTAAACATTTTTAATCAAAGAATACATTTGTTGGTGGACTATCCTAGTCCTAGTCATAATAACTGGACTGAGATCATGGAAGATCATCATTGTGGATCGTCTGCAACGCTGATATTCCATTTGACTTTAAAACAATGTATCTCGGCTGTAGAGCTCTGGTGATGGAGATGATTGATGGATACCTGTGGAGTGTACTTTTGACTGCAGCAAAAAATGCAAAAAGAGATCACAGGGACGGAGCCAACTGTCAAGGACAAGACTGGAATACATTTGGTCATCTATAAAATGCAAAAATGGACCTTTACTTTGAACGTAAACATGGACACATTTATCGGACACTGGGACGGATGGGATCATGTGCCCGACATTTCATTTCAATTTTCCTGTCTTTCCGCTCCGTCTCTGGTCTTGTTCCGTTTGCTCCATCTGTTCCGTTTTTTTTAATAATATAGAAAAGTGGTATACTCACTTTCCACAGACTTTAAAACTGGCCTCTGTATCCAGGATGCTGATTATGTTGGGCAGCTGGACTTTCACCTCATATTTAGGCAAAACTGAAATAAACAGCATCGGCACAGCAGTTAGAACTCCCATTCTTCGCTTGTCCTCCCGAAACGTCACATGTGGTGCAATATAAAACACTGGAAGCTCTAACTGCTGTGCGGATCCTTATTTTCATGTTCCAAATAAAAACAGCCACCGACCGTATTCCTTGATGTCAAAGTTGTGCTGCACTTGCTCGCCCTGCTCAGTGGTGGCGCTGATGGTGTACGTGCCCTGTGCTGCCTCGGGGATTATTGGGTGTGAAAGATCCAGGATGCCCCCATCGATGGCCTTGTTTAACCACTGAGCAATGCGATTCGTGCTGGGATCCTAAACACAACAGCAAGTATAAAGTATAAAGTATAAAGTACAAGATCAAATGAAATTGAAGTAAAAACAGTCATTGCTTCCTGTTGTCTTTCACTGAAATGTTGCAAAGGATCATGGTCCATTATGGGTTTCTTTTAGCTGTTGCTCCAAAAAAACAATGAATACACCCAAATGAGATAATAATTCAATATATTGTGACAGCCCATAATATTATTGAGAGACTTTTAACAATACAACGTCACAGTATTTGGGTTATTGTTACAAAGCTACTGAAAAAGTGTAAAATGTATTCTTTAGTGCCGTTCTGCAGATTTCAGAACAGTCTTCCAGTACGTTGTATTGCATCTATGGCTGTGCCTTAACCAAGTGGCCATGATGTTGTTTCACTATGAGTTTTTAATATATACATGTTACTTAATTCTAGCCAAGTATCCTGCTTAAATGTATTTCTTCGTAGCCTAAAATCTTGGCTTGGACTTGCTCTCAGTTAAGTTACTCCTACTTACAGTATTTATCCAGTCAGTGTGATGTAGGCAAATCTAAGACAACCTGCTCCGTTTTCCACAGCCAAAAACATGATGAAATGGCGGCTTACCTCGAGCTCGATCACTTTATACTGAAAGAGAAACAAACGCACACATTACTGTTTGGACGTATTGATAGTTGGCATGTGATTAGCGGCGTACAGTGGTGCGCTCATGTCAGCGGTCCCGGGTGGAAAAAGCCCGGAGCTGGTATTGATTCAGATGTTTGGGTCAGATGTGCTGTGTGCCAAATGAACTCTGACAGCAGTTTATCACAGGAGTCCACGCGGCGCCGCACACCCACTCTCTCCTCAAAAACCAACAAACAGGCCCTCGCTCGCCTCCCACTCTTTGAACCAAAATAGACCCAGCTCCTCAATGCATCTCACACGCCACGCTGCAGTCCACAAACTTTGAACGTATACATTTCAGCATACACTGCCTGTCCTGAAAAAAAAGTTGTGACAGAAAGGCTCGTACCTACTGTATTTGCTTAGTTGAATTCTTTTTTTAGACAGGCAGTGTATTATAGACACACACATTCAGGTGCAAGCAAAAAAAGAATGGGACTGCAAGGTTTTACTTCAATTTGGTATCGTTACAATTAATGTATGTTTACATGAGAGACAAAAAGGGGTTGTGGGATACAGGAGTTGTGGCAGCTCAAGTACAAACATTGGTCATTTTAAATATAAACTGGAGTTATTATGAGCGCTGCAAAATACATATAGAAAATAAACTTACCACTCGTTTCACAGGAATAAAGTTGGCATCCAGAGACGTGATCCTGAATTTGACTTAAAAGAATAAAATAAGAACAAAGCATTCATTAAAAACTCTTAACGTTTCATTTTAACATAATGACAGTGTTGACGCTTCAGGAGTTCAGCTTTGTTGAACCTGCCATTTTTTTGTATAAGACATCAGAGATCACTTTAGAGGTGGGCAATATATTAAAATAAATAATAGAGACAATAATTAGATAATATAATTGTTTTAAAGATATTCAGAATGTCTTTTTAAATTTTTTTTATTTATTTAAATGCTACAAAAATAACTACTGAAATGTTGTTGTTTTTTTAAGTTATGCTCTAATCTTTCAAATAAGAGTACCGGTATACGGTTGTATTTCTGCACTTTTGTGATTCATTTTACAGACATTTCACATTTGTTTGATAATTAAACTCAACTATTACAATTGTGATCAGGATAGTGAGTAAATGTAGTTTTCCCCCCACAGAGTTTACTGTAAAAGCATTTGAAACAAAATGAGACTGCTGTGCAGCTAAAGAAAGTATGTCATCTATCATAAATCAACCTGACAAAGGTTATATAATATATATATATATCATGCGAGTGTAAGAACCTAGACCCTAATATAAAAGTATAAAATCAATAACTGTGATTATTCAGGTCACAATATAATCGTATGGACTGAAAACTAATAATTGTGACCAATCGAGAAATCAAGATCAAAAAATAAATTCAATCCATACTCGATCAGGCATGTCCAAACTACGGGGGCCAAATGTGGCCCTCAGACCAATTTTTGTTGGCCCCCCAGCTTCCTGCTAAATTGGTCCAAACAACAAAAAAATAGTACTTTTGGAAAAAATTGGAAACGTTCAAGTATTTTGATGTTATACCAACCTAATATTAATGTTCCAAGTCTTATTAAAGGTGTGGAGGCTCATCCAAACTATGTCAAATGCAACATTTTGAATGATTCACTTCATTGTCGGGTTGTGTGTGGCCCTCTGCTCCGTACAAGTTTCAAAATGTGGCCCTCGGTGATAAAAAGTTTGGACACTCCTACTACTAATCCTGAATAAACCTGAAAGCAAAAAGCGTTTATATCCGGCTGTCTGTTGCGCATTATTATTATTAACTTATTTTAAAACGCTGGTCACATACTAAAGGAATTGAGGTCTATGAGACAATTTGAATGAGAAAAAAATATATTTGACTGTTGTTTGGTGTAAATAATCATGAATAAAAAATAATAATAAAAAAAACATTATTGACAAAACAGACATTTCTAGCAGTGCTCATTGTAATCTGAGAATATTTTACATTACATTGGCCAATCAGAATGCATGCATTTTATCTGAAAACACCCAATTAGTAGGCCCTCTCCTCTGTTTTTTAGTGATCTCGTCCTGCAGAATAATATGCCAAAATACCGCTCCCTCCAAGCTAAAAAATTATGGATTTTTTTTTTATATATATTGCTTTGTAAAAAAAATCTTTCTTGATTTACAAACACACGCAGAATCTGTTGAGGAACCGCTCCCTGCCTAACTGCTGAATATAGATATAATTCCTAAAGTTGTCAAGTTGAGAATCAGCATTATGCAGATTTTGTAAAGTAGTCCAAAATAGTGCAAATGCAGCGGAATTTCTGAGCAGTGCGACTTTTCCCCTTTGCTGCCATTTAAACCCTTAGTGGAGTGTGAGAGTGTGTGTGCGTGTGTGTGTGGGGGTGTGTGGGTGCGTGCACATACCGGTCTGGCCTGGTTTGTAGATGGGTTTGTCAGTCTGAATGATGTGAATGAACGTAGCAGGTTCGATCAGTACTTTGGCCTTTTTGCTCAGTGTGCCGCTCTCGCCCTGAATAGTGACGTTGAAAGTTGCTACTGTGTTTTTGGGAACAACTGGGGCCTGCAACGAAAGGAGAGACACACCAAGAGCGGCGTATAATATAATGACTGCAGAGAGAATTTAAACGGAAAGGAATTAAACGGATGGATGAACGCCTGACATTTTGCATCTTAAAAATACTTTGCTTATATTGACTAAACCCAGATTGCGTTTGATACTGAAAGCTGTATTAAAACTATGAACTCATATGAACAAGTATCAATACTGAAAAATGTCATAAGAACATTATTAATATAGGACAACGTTGGACATTACATTTGCCGACTAGTTTTATATAAGAACTAGTACAATGTCACTTTTTAAGCATATATTTTGTGCAGAAATTAGTATCGAGTAGAGCTACACCAATTAATTGACTAGTCGTTTTTTTTATAATTGTAGTTGTATTTTTTGATAATTGTTATCGATAACTGGATCATACAGACTCTAAAAACACATACAAAAGGCCATTTTTATAACAAAGACAACGTATTACTATATCAAAGTGTCAAAAAACTATTTATGATTGTATCCCATATTGTATGTGCAAGTGTGTTTTTATGCATTTTTGAATTTCATTGATTGTTTTATTGACATTTTATCTGGATATCCTGTATGCATTTGTTTTATTTGTATTTTATACTTGACAAGAGAGTCATTGGGTTTCCTCGGTTTAAATATTTGTATTTATTTATCATGAATCAAATATTTTCCTTCTTTAGCTAAATAGGCGGTCTGTGTTGTCATATCTGATGCTGGCTCAAGTTTCACACAAACAGCACAGCTCAACATATTGGAAACAGGCCGTTTTCTGTTATATTGCACAGTACCATCTGGCTGTATATCCATTTAAAGTTACATTAGTCCCACTCCATCGCTCAAGGTTAATTTGGAAAAGCGCTCATACTTGTATAGCACATGTTTTCTTAATGGAGTGGCTATTACATAAGCGATGTTGGAGCCAGTCCCAAACGCTGTGGTTTTGGGCAGAGCTGGGACTGAGTTTGGGGCAGTGGAGGCTGTAGTCCAGAGGAATGCAGGTACATGTATGGCCTCTGGCAGAAAGCTCTCATTGTGGACTATTGACAAATGCCAGAGGAGCAGCAGGATGTCCACACACACTGCTATTGTCACAGAGTGATTGGGGTCGGTGGGTCGTTTGGCATAAAGGTGCATGTACCGTAAGTTGCATAACAGCGTGCAGTGGTCTGACGGAAACCAGAGCTGCAATTTACTCACAACCATTTAGTTTGTCAGCACTGGTCCAGCGAAAGCCAATACAAGGCTTCATAATCAAGCCAAAATCTGTACAATTAGAGCAAATTGTAGCCCATGGTTTCGGTAAATACATAATAGAGATGTATTATAGCCCATTTACTTGTTGTTCTTGGAAAGTGAATCAAAATCCTTATAGTTATGTATCAGAGAGTTTCCACAGTTCCCCAGTGTTGAGTCATACCTGAAAGGTGATACAGCGGTAGAAGTCCTCTTCAATGGTCTCCTCCAGCAGAATGCTGCTGCTGGACTCCAGCTCTAGAGCCACAGTCAGAACCACACGCTCTGAGGGCCCATGGACCTGGGCACACAGCGTCTGTGGAGCGGCTGCTTTGAGCCGAGAACTCACCGTCACTGCAAATATCCTACAGGAAGGACAGGAGTGTAGATGAACAGACAGTTCATATATTGCAACATCGTCCCCTTTTTGAACACCAATCTTGCAGATTATTACCAAAAATGTGTGTGCTATGGTTTTGTACAAGTGTATATAGGGACCATATAGAAAACAATAATTAACATGATGAACAAAGTTTAGTTTCAGAGTGTTGAGAGAGATACGGTCATCTGCTACGGCATGAGCAGATTTTAAATAACCATTATGTGGAGCCGCAGGCCCTCTGCTGATTAGTGTTTGAGGTTTTGTTGGAGCCTGGTTGGCACGCACAGGCCGTCCACTGCCAATGAGAACTAAAGGACACATTTAATTGAGTTTTGGTGATGCTGTGGAGAATGCTGATGCCGTTTTTGCCTTAGAGAAAATGTGATGATGAAACTTCTTTGACTGGACAGCTCCATGCTCCTCTCTGAAAGGCATTTGGGTCATGGACAGACTCATGCTCAGATAAGACTTTAAACCAGGCCGCATCAATAGCAGTACCAAGGACTAAGGCCCTATGTTTCCCCAGTCCCTTTTCAGTCCGAGGAACCAACGAGTCCCCTTGCTCACGTTTACACAGAGACTGTGGCTGGAAGTGGACAACCGGCTTTAACATAGATCTGTTTAGTGTGGGACATTTACATAACTAATTATAGATGTATTTATTTTAATTCTACTTCTATTGAATAATGTGAGCACATATGCACTTATCTGATGCACAAAAACAGAATTACACAAACAATTAAACCTAATTATTAGCAAAGTTATCACCACCACCACTAATGAGAGCAGACAATTTTGTCTAAGAGAATGAATGAAAACAAATCCCAACGAAGGCAGTGTTGTACATGAACTTGATGAAGAAAAAAAAGGAAAAAAAGGAAAAAAAGGGGAACTGAAACCTGTTCCTACAGCGCGAAACCCCCTAGTGTGTCCAAACAGTCAATGGTCCAAACTGCTGCAGCAGAAAGCATCAACTTTCAGGTAGGCCTTCACAGAGAAAAGTTAAGTCTGCCATTTGTTCCCTGTTGTGTGAAGCACTTTGAATTGCCTTGTGTGCGAATTGTGCTCTACAAATAAACTTGCCTAAACACGAAGCAAATGCACGTCACAAGTGGTCCTGATATTGTGCAGGGTAGGGGGCACTAGCAGACCTTCTACAGAAGCATCACATTATAAAGTAGTCAGTAGAATGTGGCAGAAGACCAGGGAGAAGCACCTGAATGTTCGACACGTAGGTCCAACACCACATTTAAACTGAAAGTGCACACTCACAGATTGCATAAGAGCAGAGGGGACTTTGCAGCCTCCACGCGGGGATGCAGCCCTTAAACTGGCCTGGATGATACGAGCCCATCATCACCACCATCACCATCACCATCATCATCATCATCATCACCACCATCGTCACGTGCATCCAGCGTGACGCACAACACCTAACCTCAGTCACGCGACGCACCTGAACCTCACAGAATGTCGCACTCACGTGTCGTTGATGCTGGCTGCTGTCGCCGTCTGTAAAAGCGCAGATGCGACGATGACCGCCAGAACTCGGGTCCAGGCAGGTGCCATGTCCGCGGTGTTGTTGTTTTTAGTAGCGGCGGCGGCGAACGGAGAGGAGCGGGCAAGAACGCACGAGCTACGCACTTGGAGCCAGTTTCCCCCGGACGCGCGCAGAGGGGACGTGCAGGCCACAAAAGTTGCTCAAACAGAGGGCGGCGGTAGTTTGCCGTTTATACCCCAAAGCGTGACCACCTCCCTCCGAGTCACTCCCCCCGTGAGCCCGTGTTCGTTGGACCTTTGCGCCTCCTCCCTTTTCCCAATGGACCCACTTCCCAAAAGTTGAAAGCCCGGACACACAGCGCCTGCTGCGGTCTCACTCCTCCAGTTTCTCATAAAGCTGTGATGACCAATAAGCGTCAGCAGCAGTTACTTTTACTCACGTACGTTAACTTGAGCAACTTTTTCAAGAGATTGTACTTGAGTAATTTCTTGGACAACGATTTGTACTTGTACTTGAGTAATACTATTTTGAAGTAACTTTACTCTTACTTGAATACATTTTTGGGCTGCTCTACCCACCTCTGGTCAGTACATTCTGCCAATAACAACAACTAAAACACAACTTTGCATTCATATGTCGACATTAAAATATTATACTTTGAAAATGGCATCAAGTGATTTTTGTTAATGAAGTGAATGATATAATTTAGGACTACATACAGAATATTCTGTTATACTGAATACACTACGTACAGAATTCTAGTTACATGAATACACTACGACAGAATATACTGTTACACTGAATACACTACGTACAGACTATCTGTTACACTGAATACACTACGTACAGAATATTACTGTTACACTGAATACACTACGTACAGAATATACTGTTACACTGAATACACTACGTACAGATATTCTGTTACACTGAATACACTACGTACAGAATATACTGTTACACTGAATACACTACGTACAGAATATTACTGTTACACTGAATACACTACGTTACAGAATATTCTGTTACACTGAATACACTACGTACAGAATATTCTGTTACACTGAATACACTACGTACAGAATATTCTGTTTACACTGGCTAAATAGGCTGAAATAAACAATTCAGCTTGAAAATGTTTCAAAGTGGATTTGGAAGACTTGCAAAGTCATACAATATATATTTTTTCACATTTAGACTTAAATCAACCATATTTGTTATAGTTCTATAATGCAACAGATTTAATTATAACCCTTTAGTTTGTTGTGTGCAACGTCTCTAAATAGTAGGCCAATCAGAAATCCTCAAATGAGACTAACAACCAGTGAAGGAATGTGGCATCGTCAGCTTACAAAGGGAATTGGAGTCAAAGGTGATTTTACAACACACATGGGAGCACACACTATACACCCCCTGGGATTTCAAACTCTATTTGAACTGAGCTCAACAATGCAAATGTCTGTCTCCATTGAGAAAGTCTGCAGATTTTGGAATAAAAGCATACGAGATTTGTGGTAGTTTTAGTTCATTTTATTAGTGAAAATCGTCATGGTGACAATGTGTCTTTCCTGCAGCTTCTCTCCTCTCATCTTTTCTCTTTTGTTTTGTCTTGCCTTTGATCTTTGCTGCTCCGAAACCAATCAGATCGAAGGCTGAGACGCGGCATCTGTCCTGGTGTCAGATGAACAGGCGGAGATTGAGTTTGAGATGGGGGTCAAAGAAATCCCTCAGAACAATTTGAATGCACGCAGAGGGGCACAAATTATTCATTACAATTCAATGTGGATCCAGGTCTCTGCAGAAGAATGGAAATATCACGGATGTTTCAGGTGTAAAAGTGCAGAAACTAATCAACAACAACAATACAGCCAACTTTGTCTTTTACTCAAAGGAGACAATTTAGCTTAGTATTGAACTATACCATAAGTAGATCATTATTATTTTACATGATGTGCATTGTAAAGCGTAATATTGATCGAAAGCGGCTTGATAATAGAAATGGACCATTGACTTCCTGTTCAAAACTACAGAACTGATAAGCCCCGCCTCTTCATAGTGACATTTCACCACAAGTGAAAGGATTGTTATTTAAATGTGTTTGAAAAGTGATTATGTGACATTTTAGAAATCTGCAATTGTCACACGGAGTCTTACGTTTTGTTTTTTTTAAACAATTAAAAAACCCAAACTAAGAACAGGGATGTGGGCGGGTGGATAGGGGTTAGGTGAAAACAGGAATTTTCTGAGCACTCGAGCTTCAGTTGCAGGACAGTACAATCAAAACATAACTTTGAGTAAAAATAATGATGAGAAACACAGTTGTGACAAGATTAAAAGCACATTAAAGTTGATTTTGTATAAGACATCCCCTTTAAAGCTGCTCCGTGTAACTTTTCTGTTGGTCTACATGACGCAGATAATGCTTTGAAAGGATTTTTTCTTGCATTTCTTTCAATAACAGGTGGTTTCATTGGGGGGAATAAAACTTGGAAAACATAAAGCATTCTTACTGCTTGCCTCTCCACAGACCTGAACCGACCTGAAAAGTTACATAGTTGAGCTTTAAGCATTGTTGTACGGCTACAGAGACTGACTATTTAGAGCTCGTTCAATTGTTTGTATATTTATTCCTGTTAAGAGTCCATGCATTCACAGGCAGACTCTGTTCATTTGTGCCGGGATTGAACCCACAACCTTTTAACAGAAGCTTGACATATTACTCATATGCCACCACGGATTTTAAGGAGAGATTACTTGTAGTGCTAATGTTCCCCACAAGAACGGACGCTAGACAATGCAGAGCTTGTCTAAACCATGTCATTATATTCCAGTGCTCAAGGTGTTTTTGCCAACCTGCAGGGGACAGTAACCGTGACTCACTCCAAGTTCTCTGGAAGTAGTTACATTACTGGAAAATCACTGCCCCCTAAAACACACATGAATTACCTGAAGGCATGTGTTTTGGCGGTTTGATCTCTGCCATCGTGTCATAGGGCAAGGCACGTTCGGTAAAAAGCACCATCACACCTAATTCAATAATGGCTGAAGAGTTGTTTGGCACTTTTCTTGACCAAACACGTTATTTTTACCAGTGTTTTTTTTTTTTTTAGCTTTATTCATCTGCGTCCCCCAAAGTAACAGCGGTTGGAATTGGAAAACCTACGCACAAAATGATAATTGATTTTTTATTTTCAGGACAGCAAATGGCAATCTACATTCATCACAGCATTTAAAGGGTGATAAAGCCTTGTTTAAGACAGTTAAAATATTCTTCTTACTATTATTTTATTGTATTTTTTGAACATAAAATGACTAAAAGCAACATAAAACAACAAAAAAACAGAACCATTAAAATGTTCATCAAGGGATCAGGGGCTGAGAACTGATGAAGACAACGGAAAAATGAACAATTTTTGTCAGTATGGTGCGGGGGACTTTCTTATTCTTCTAATATATTTATTTAAGGCAGCGTTTTTCTCTACATTATGGTACATTTAAAAGTGGTTACAGGGGATTATTATGCATTGGGGTTTTGGTGTCAGTAACATAAAGTATTTATATGTTTTTTTCTTGATATATATATTTTTTCTAGCAATACATCACACTTGAATATCGTTTTCGTGACAGGCCTGTCCATATACACTGTGTAAAACCATGCACAGTACTGCATCTTTTGACTGCTGCCACTGTATTTGCATGTAGACATTTGTTCCGGCGTCTTTCCATACACTGCCAGACAATGTGCTCTTCCGTCCATAGAGCGCCTGCCGCTTGATCACACATGTCCGACCCGGGCTGAAATCTCATTTAGATTCTTGTTTTGCTCCGCTTTAAGACCGTATTTGACGTAAACAAGGCTAACCCACTTTTACTTCTCATTGTTTCGCATCACTGTAAACCTATTGCATAAATATGAGCGGCTTGGAGGCTTGAATACAGCCTGTTGTGTGTGTGTTTGGGGGGTTTTCATTACACTGTGGGGAATTAAATCTGTACAAACAATCATGAACGGAGCGCCTTTTGCTTTGTGGGACCAAAAATAAAAAATAAACAAAAAAGGTAAATCTTTTCATACCAGATCAACATGTTTTAAAGTTATGTTATGGATTAATTTAAGGTTAAGGTTCAGTTCTGTAATTAAGATCAGTCTTGAAAAATTAATGCAAGTCAATGCAATGTCCCCACTAAGCATGGAAACCTCACTAGTGTATAATATGTATGTGTGTGTGTGTGTGTGTGTGTGTGTGTGTATGTGTGTGTGTGTGTGTATGTGTGTGTATGTGCTGGCAACAGCTGTCAGCAGAGGGCGTCGTTGAGCGCATGTCTGCTTGTTTCATCTTCAAATCCAGGGAGGGGCTAATTAAATCAGGATCTACACTTCCCTCTAATGAATTCTTTATTAAAACAATATGTTCGCGCTCTGTTATAATTTAAAAAGGTCGATTAATTAGGTCTTGATGCTGCAAACGAGATGATCTTTCACAGTTAAACGGCCCGTGGTCCACAGTGCAATGGCATGGAGCAAAAACAGCAGAAGAGCGAGTAACAAAGGAGAGTCAAGGCGCTGCGTGGGGATTTGGATGTTCAAAGGAGCAGCTTTTTTTTTTTTGCCTCTGGGCCACGAAGGGCTGCTGTTGAGTTGGAGAATGAAATGTGTTGTTTAACAAGCCTTTATTGGAATCCACACTTTTCCCAAAATGTTGAAGATCAGGGACAAACAGAAAGCCGCGGTGGAGCTACACGAGTCAAATATATCATTTTTTTGTATTGGCATAAGACAAATGTAAGCAGGGATATGCTCAGCTTCAGGTGGTGGATTTAACACACTAGGTTGTCTTCTCTCTTCTCTGTCTAGTTTCAAGAGGGCGATTGCTTTACTTTGGTTTGTGTCGAGGGTCCCTTGGGTGCTGCCGAGTCCCGGGCAGTGCCTCTGAGCTCAGGGTGCTTTTGAACGGCTCTGTGCGGTTTAAGAAACAAAAGGATATTCCCGAAGAGATTACCCGGCCGTGCTTGAAATTGTGTTTTTGAAATAACTACAACGGCGCAGTTTATATATTTAGGTCATTTCTGTGAAGCACGTTTGATTCTGAGGTCACAAGTATCACGGTATCAAAATCAAGTCGAGGTGACAAAACAGACAAACAGAAAATATGTAATTTTTGGCCTATATATTCAAGTAAAACAACTTGTCACGATTATTATTTTTTTAGTTCTTACGATTATATTATGATGAGAATAATCATGATTATCGATTAACCTGATCATCTTGACATCCCTAGTTACTTTCTCAATGTTTAATAATGTAGTAATATCATGACCTCATGTGGAAGAACTACTTTTCATGGTCAATATGTGTGGCATTTTGAGGAGTTAAGATGGCCGACTCAAGATTTGGTGTCCAAACCTAATAAAACAAATAACTGTATGTAAATTGCTGAAAATGGGGAGGGGTGGGCCCAAAAAACAAGTCCTTTACTCAAATTTCCTGTGTCCAAAAGCCATAGGAGGGATCTAACAGAATGGATTTGTTGCAATGGAGTATTCTCAAATTAAAAAGATTTGGATTTCTGCACAAATTTGCCTTCGGTTGAATTTGCAACGTCAATCAGGATTTACCAGCAGCCGTGATTGGCATTCATATATTGTACAACTGTCTCCAGAAATGTTTTTGGACGCAGCTTTTGATCTTGTCCCCAGAACCTAAACCTAACTTAGTGGATTCCCATCTGAGCACAAAGTCCAGCCTGAGCTTTAATCTTGCTTCCTGCTTTCACCTTCAAAGTATTCCTTTTTGCTGCTCACATCTGTCCGCTGTTCAGGCCTCTCCTCTCAACGCAGAACCACAGGGGGCTCAGTCTCGTGTGGACCACCACCTTACAGGACCTATGGAATCTCATAATGTTAAAACAAATCAAAGAAAGATTCCCATCAAATAGAAAAGGGCCAGGATGATTCAGTTAAGTCTGTATTATAGTGGGTTTTCTTAGTATATTAGGTGAATTGGTAAAGCTCAAATGAACATTGTGAAGTCTGCCGGAAAATCTGTAAATTTAAAAAAAATAAAGTACACAGATTCTTATAAATAATATGCAGTTGTTGGTTAAATTTTCCGTTATAGGCAAAATGTTTTATGTTGCTGCAAACGCCCCTGGAAAAGCAATATTTAAAACAGTATATAACAACGCGATAAGCTGCAGGGTCACGACTGGTGAATGCATTTATCACACTATCACATTAGTGTCCAAATTACTGTTAAGTTAGGTATTTAGCAATATTTATCTATAATGTTTTTTAATTGGGCTGACTGAAAATGCCATGTATGTCTGTATGTGTTGTTCTGTCACAACTGTGATATTAAAATAACATGGCAATGAGTCTACATTGGAAAAATATATACTGTATACATAAAATAACACACACATTTTATTGTATTGATTCCCAGATTCTAAAATGTTATCAAAACGACGAGATACTTCTTTGAGCAAGGTGTAAATATGACAAAGCTGGACCATTCTAAATAGTTTGTATTTATTCTTATATAACTGAGATTGATTGATTGATTATTGATCTATATCTGAATTAATTTAGTTTTTAGGGCTGAAAATGACATGAGAAAATGTATGTATAAAAAAAGAGTGTTTTTTTCATCATTGTGGTATAAAAATTTCCAGTAGTGAAAAGAGTACTGAAATCTGTACTCAAGTAAAAGTAAAGTTACATGGCTAAAATGTACTCAATTACAGCTGGTAAAATTGTACTTGTAGGAAAAGTAGGAAAAAGGAAAATAATTATTCCCATAATGCTACAAAAAAGGAGAGTAGTATTTTCCATATGTACTTTTAGTAGCATTTTATTTAAAAAATGAAATTGTTTGATTGTTTTTATGGACAGAATTTCTAGGCGCAGTCAGGGGTCGGGATGAGTCCGGTTTCGGGACTGCAGGATCTCATTTCTGTCTGCAGAAGATGCTGTCCTGATGGCTCCATCAAACCAGGACCTGCAACATGCACTGGGACGTACTGCAGCCGAGTGTGAAGAACACCAGACTGTTCTGGTGAAGAAGGAGCTGATTCGAAAGGCAAAGCTCTCGATTTACTGGTTAATCTACGTTCCTACCCTCACCTATGGCCATGAGCTTTGGGTAGTGACCGAAAGAACAAGATTCAACAAGCGGTCAAAATGAGTTCCCTCCACTAGGTGGCTGGGCACACCGATAGAGATAGGGTGAGTAGCTCAGTCACACTGGAGGAGCTCGGAGTAGAGCTGCTGCTCCCCCACATCATCTGTCCTGGACGCCTCCCTGGGGAAGTGTTCCGTGCATAGGACACGCTGGAGGGACTATGTCTCTCGGCTGGCCTGAGAACGCCTCTGGAGCTGGAGGAAGTGTCTGGGGTGAAGGAAGTCTGGGAGTTCCTGCTTAGACTGCTCCCGCCGTGACCGGGATACGCGGAAGAAGATGGATGGATTGAAATAGTTTGAACTGAATGTAGTTGTTTTAAAAAGAATTTGCATTCTCTTTGAGCTCTGGTCAGTCAGAGGGGTTTTGAACGTTTGGAGAAGCAGATCCAGCCGTGAGACTGGATAGGGACGATTAGGACTTGTGCTAGTACAAGTACATGTTTAAAAATCGATTCAAAAAAGTATAATTACTCCAAAAATGTATTCAATTACAGAAACGTGAGTATCTGTAATATGTTTCTTTCCACCCCTGGTATTTTATTAGTTAACAAGTTAAATTAGTTTCTGTATTATGACAACACAAATAGTTTATTATGTGATGATCATGAATGCTTTCTGGTTATTCCTGGCACTTGAACTCACTCAAGGTGCACCATTGAGAAAATTTGCCTTGGCTGGAAGTGGAAGCCCCTCTAAGCAGGAGCAAAGCCGCCGCACAAACACACATTGGGGCAGAGGCAGAAGTCGAGGTGGTCCTGGAGGAGAAGACTGTTTGAACTATGGCAAAACGCAGCTCCCTCTGCCTCATCTTCAAAGGAACAGCATTACCAACAGCCTGCCGTAATGAGACAATGAGACCAAACATGCACAAAATCTCGCCTCGGTTACACGTTCCCACAACAGCGTCGCCACGGTGATAACAAGAACACCCCGAGAAAGACAACAGTAATCTAGTAATGAGGAATTATGTGTAAACTACTCATCTAAGGGGATTCACGGCTTATTTATTCATGTTTATTAAAGACGTGGGAGAAACGCAGTCAGCGATCCTGCGGTAAACGTCATTTCAGTCAATTTTACAGCACTTGTCTCTTGTGATAGACTTCAGCTGTCAGATGCAGTTTAAAGATAAATGACGTATTATTTAAACCTGGCCACGACCAAGGGCACAATGAATCTGAAAACAATACATTACAACCACTTTCACAATTCACTTTCTGTGCTCTGCTTGTGCTGCACAAATGGCGTAAAAAGATGAACGGATTCTCCCAGTTTCTAACTAGCCTTACCACACATTTTTTGTGTGCTAAATTATTTCTTGGCCAGACTGTTCAGCATTTACAGTCGATAGGAATAGTGTTATGACGTCAAAATCCTCTGCTAAAGCAATGGAAATGAATGCGGTATTTATGCACAGTATTTTAAATCACTGTTTTCCCAATAAGAAACAGAAAATGTGTTGCCTAAAATGTGAGCAGATTTAATTATAGGCTACATTATTTATTTTTTTAAATAGTTGCATTTATTAAAATTACATCTGGTTTGTTGAAAATGTTACTATAAATAAATGAAAAACAAAACATTTTATGGATGATTTTAACTGTATTGAACATAAACAGAATCACTTCCTGATGTTATTGATCTATTATTCAGTTGGATAATTACTTCTTAACCTTCCCTAAAAGTATCCACAAACAGCATTACCTTAACTATAGGACAATATTTAAAACTCTGCTTCCACCTTATTGTGATTAACAGTGTCTTAAACTATACAACAACAAAAACTGCACATGCAACTCTTTCATTGTGGTTGCACTAAATGCGGGAAAGGCCTAACGTATTTTGTTTTGAAGCTTGATAATTTGGATCTTTTGTTTTTCTATTATCATGAACCGGTGTTTTGTTTTGTTCTGTTTTGTTTGAAGTCGGGAGTAAATCATAATTGAGACGTACTTGAGTTGCATCATGTGCTCAACGTTCATGGTCAGAGTAATGGGTTAATTCACTCATCTTTATTCATGCCGTCTTTGTAATTTTAACAGAGGAACATAACAGAGCATGTCGAGCATCTATTCTTTTCCCTTTCTGACTTTGGCGGCAAAAACACACACACACACACAGATTTGACACTGTCTCATAATGTAGCAAGGCCTTAGCACAATACAGCGTGATGAAAGAGCATCTTGGGGTTTGGATTAAATTGTCTATATTTGCCGTGCTTCCCTGCGCGCCGCAATTATCATCTCCCATCGCAGGGTCTAACACGGTAATTTAGGTTCATGTTCAAACTAAATTAATTCATTTGCGTTGTGCTCGCGTGTCTCTACAGTATCGTCGCTGCAATTACAGTTGATTTTTGCCGCTCCCCTTTGGATTCCCTGGTTTCTCAATGGCGAAGATGAGAGGGAAAAGTGACAAGCCTCCTCACATGCGCTCCTGGGGGAACACTTATCAAAACAATGCGCCAGCCGTCATTCAAACACTTTGAAGCCTCCACAACCTCTTGTATTTTTAATCCCTATTCTCTCAATGCATAATCCCGTCATATTTACCGGGAAACTCCTTTCTTTCTTTTCACTTCATCAACAAATAACAATATGTCCACACCGCTATTGAGTAAATTGGAGGCTAAAATCTTGTGCCATGCAGCCGTGCGCCAGTGCCTGTGTGTTGCCAATCCCTTGTAAAAAGTTAATGTAAGCAGTATTCACGGGAGCTACTGGTGATGAAATTATGGTGTAACTGTTACCAATGTGCCATGCTGGAGGAGAGCAGGGCCGCCCGCGTCTTTGAAGAAGGAGGCTCTTCCCATCCCACGATGCGCCGCTGGAGTGGAGAGGACTCCTGGTTGGCGCGTACAGTACAAACAGGACAGATGGAGGGCAATACTGCAAAAAAAGCGGGCAATCATGGAGCACAGCGATGGCAAAGCAGGCTAAACAAATTCATGGTCGACTCAGGATTGCACACAACGCTGAAATATTGCAGAGTCGACGCTAAATATGTACATACAGTTTGGAGAATAAATTTATAGATGCTATTTTTTATATGAAATTTATTTGGTTGATTTTAGCTGAGTAATTTCACGTAGTTTAAAAAGAGCTCTGACGTTATTACATCAAATCACACAATCTAATACGTTAAAAATAGAGAAAAATAAACAGTTCCCATTAAACAATTCATTTATAAATATTTCATGTGCATTATTGTCATATTTTTTGCTATAGAGTACTTTTTACTTTTATTTGGCCTTAAATTTCATGGAATGGGGATTTTTGTATTTCTTAATAAGATTGTGCCTTGCGTTTACACTTTTTCAAATTTAAAATGCATTCATTTAATATTATAAGATTGAGTGAAAAATATGCAAACAATTACGTTTTAGGACAAACATGTTTTTATTTTATATTTATGAATGAAAAAGAAAAGAAATTATGTGGTTTGGGATTGTAATTGAAATTCTTCACACAAGTGTCTATAGCTTTGGGACTTGCATAAATATTCACAGATTTTGTGTCGCTGCATTAGTAGATCTGAACGTCATTTAATTTGAGCTCAAACACACGTGTTTACTTTGCTCATATCTTTATTGCTTGTGATCTTTTGACCGGTGATGATTACGTATTCATGCACATGTTGATCACCACGAAGAGGAAAAGAGCATCGTCTGCAGAATAACAGTGTAAACAAAGAGCCGCGGTTACAGGATGCACTGCCAAAACATGTTTTTGGACAGAGCTGAGCCTGCGTCGCCTGTCACTATAGCAACAAGCAGACCTGGATCAGATCCGGTTTAACCAACTGAGGCGAGGTCCAAATAGAGACGTGTAGAGCAGCAATATATTCATGCGTTATTTCAAAATAATAATAGTTAAAATGTCAATATTTTCAAGAAAAGGTGAAAAGTATTCAGAGCTTAAAATGTTCTTGTAGATCTAATCTGAAGAACAACATCTGACAATGTGAGGAAAGTGTCAATTTAATTTAAATATACCAAAATGTTTGGTTACGCCACAAGTTTCCTCAGTAAACTATTTATAATACAGTAGTAAGCACTAGTTATTGGTTTATAAGCACTATCATTTATCACTTATTGAAAATTGTTTACTAAGAAGCTTATTAATGCTCTAACAAACATTCGGTACATGGTTTATTAATACACATTATTAGTTAATGGCTTTTTAACATTTATAAGGAATTATAAGACATCTACAAAATGCTAGTAATTGTTTAAATGCTTATAAACTAATAACTATAGTGCTTATTAATTATTCATGATAAATAGTTTACACAGAAACCTTATTTTAAAGCGTTACTGAATGTTTAAATTGTGTCATTGTTTCACAGCACCATTGTTTTGAAATCAAATGTATCCTCAGCGTGTTAACAAACCAAAGTTAACAAAAAGTCGCATAAAGTAGAAAAAGTAGTTTATGTTCAGTTTTTACATTGACGCAATTGGACAAAAGCACCGCAGTTACTTTGAAAAACTCAAGTAGTTACTTTGTTAGAAGTACAGTTATTCAGAAAGTTACCAAACGCAGCTCATTTGTAACCTGCAAAAGTCACCGCTTCTCACCTGCAGATCCAGACAGAGGCTCTCAGGTTTTACTAATAAGAGGTGTCCTGTCTGACCTCCACACGTCCCCCCGTCACGTGTCACCCGTCAGTCCGAACAAGAGCCTCGGGACAGAGCTGGACAAACAGTGACAGCGCGAGCGGATTAAGACACATGATGCAAAACTGGACCGGGCAGCACGAAACACGGAGGAAACATGTGATAGCTATGTTGAGCAATAATATCCCAGTAAAACTTAGTTGATGTGGGACAGGCTATATCAGAATACATAACTAAATAAAAAGTATGCAAAAAAGGTGATTCAAATATAAAAAATCTATATAAAGTGATATATTTTCCATTTTAGGGTTCAGTCCATTCCTTTTTGTGTTCTATAATTGAACCTTGGTCACTAAATTTACAGGTGCGATTTAGCTATGAAAATATTAACATTTTATTTTGACTATTGATCATTGTTAATATCGCTCCTAATATTAATTAAAACCTACTGTAACCGGACGGTAAACATTGATTGAAATGAAAACTGATCAAAAAAGGCTGGACACCCAGACTGTACATATTGGCACCACTCGAGATGGCGAGGGCTAAAACAGGTTCACAAGGTTTTTTTGGTACAATAGACGTTTTGAGTTTCACAGTTGTCAGCTCTGGAAGTGTTCAACCGAAACCAAGGTTTAGTCCAGGTTTAGTCTCAATTTTGAGTGTACAGGTTAGATACGGGTTCATATTCTGATTTAGGCCATGTGCCGCCTATTCGATTTTAACTTATGTTTAGGATCATTCAAAACAAACGTTTTGAAATGAAATGTGTCTTTCATTTAAGCCCATTTGTAACACGCTAACAAATACACAAACTTTTTTTACTACCTTAAACCCTGAAACTCTTGGAGGATTCAGGAAATGTTCAATAAGTTGTCTTTCCAGGCTGAGCCACAATGTGAGCCAAGAAGGATTCTCACAGAGGAACATCTACCATAGAGATAAGCCTGGATCTCCTGTTCTATGTTCTGGTTGGTGGAGCCTTCTGCTCGGGAAAAGTCCACTGTGATTAGATTTCATGGTAACATTTCATAATAAGCATATTTTTAATAGCCTTAATAAAACACTTGACTTGAGTCATAAAAAACAAATAGTTTATTGATTCCAGGTTAATAACTTCTTAATAATAACCTAAACCTTTAATTATGTAGATACTAAGCATGAATCATATTACTCTATTTGGTCATTATGAATTAAGTTCTTTTAGTTTATGCTTTATTGAGGCGAATTGAGGTGTATAGTTATAGTATAGTAAAGTGATTCTGATTTTACACTTCTAATTCGAGTAAATAGTCTTTTTGATACTATTGCACCTTTTTCTGTTATTCACAATTAGAAAAGTACCATTTTAAAAACCCTATCCCTTCACTCACATTTCAATTTAAACTACTAACTAACACGTTGATCAGAAACTTCAGAAAAATTCTGCAGTACTCTCTGCTCTACAAACAACACATAAGATAATCACCAAATTAGATGCTATTACTACTATATTATTACATACCACATTTATCAGTGCCCCGAAAGTTAATTATTTTTAATGTCCAGGTTCTGCCCAAGCTTGTGTCATTAGGGCAACAATGGCTTTGGTGGACTCAATCCCAGCTTTGACATGTGCACACTGAGGCCGCAACGATATCCAATTGGCTCAGTACGCAATTATACTGTAGGTATGAATTAATAATAGATTGAGAGATATGTTCACGGGGATTTTTTTTTTTAGAAATGCTCCTTTTCCTTTTAAAAAGCCTTTATAAACCTTTAGTGCAAATCATTACTGTCACATTACAAAGAATTAAGATATAAAAGTGCTTCTTATAATAGCAGTCATTCCTTGGTTTAAGCATGAGGTTTGGTTCTCTGCACTAAAAAGGAGCTAATGATCATGGTCTGTGTTGTTCCCTGAGCTTGTAATTGTGTGAATGAGTGATTGTGGCTGGAGATGCCGTAGTCAGTCTGCCCCAGGACAGCTGTGGCTTCACCGAGTGCAAGAAAAGTGGATGAAACCAAAGCGTCATTCTCCTTATTCGACCTTGGTCAGATGCTATTTTGTTATAATAGTGATACATGTACGTCTAATGATGTTGTGCGTGCTGATGTTGCACTAACAATGAAATCAAATGTTGGGCAGGCGACACAGATGCATGATGGGACGTATGTAAACCGCTGATCAGTGAGCGCCATCTGCTCCGCTGCATCAATGCAATTCAGGTATTTTTGTGTCAACGCATCAAAGACTTCTACAATAAAATGATTAGAAACAGTAGACTACAATTTTATAACACACTCCTCATTAAAACACATTAAAGACGCAATTTCTAGGCTATATAACTTTTTTGTTTGTTCCCCCCCTAATCTTTTTACAGTATACGTTTTGACACGTACATTAACGAGTTCACATTTTTATATTTAGAATTTAGGGCGAGTTTTATATCACTAAATAAAAACGGAATTAACCAGTGCATCTATATCTATGCACCTGTTTATTACAATACTTAAAGGTGCACATGTAACTTTTCTGGTGGGGGTCCGACCTGCTTGTCTCCATCGCTTTCATGGAGTGTTTATATATATATTTTTTAATTTGCCTGCCGTAGACGAGTTTGTATTACTGTGAAACATTCCAAGCAAATACCACAAAAGTCACAACAAACACGTGAAAAAAAAAAGTCACAAATTGCACTCATGGGTTTCAGCCTCCTGTTATATTTCAACAATTTGAGGACATTCAAAAGAGGATATTTTGCTTTGAATTGTTATAATTGCTATGGCAACTGTCCAAATTCCTCATCATTCTGAAACCCATGGATGGGTAGATTTTACCAGAGCTCAAGGTGGATACAAAATGCATTATGATCATTGTCCCACATTGATAAAACTATAAACCTAAAGCCAGATTGTCATTCTTCTTAGAAATAAAGAATGTTTTCCTCTTAATTGTAGAGAACAGTTAATCCAGGCTACATTTCTCTCAGTTCTAGATCATGGTGACATTATATATATGCATTCTACAGCAACAGTGTTAAAACCTCTGAACTCGGTTCAGCTCTAAGGTTAATTACAGGAGAAGGAGACAGAACTCACCACTGTGAAGTATATTTTAAAGTAGAATGGCAATCATTGGATGCACAAACAGAACAGCACTGCCTTTTGTTTGTGTATAAAGCTCTAGTCGGCATTTTGCCTGATTATTTATCAAGTTTATTGCGCATCAGATCAGGTATTCACAGTTTGAGGTCTCAGGACATTTTTATCCCATCGTGTCAATACAGAGACAGGAAAAAAGGCTTTCAGCAACTTTGCTCCCTCCCTACGGAACAAAACCCAGAGACTTTTTAAATCATTTTATGCTTTTTAATGATTTTAAAGCACTGGTCAAGGACTACTTGCAGTGCCGATGCACTTGTTTTATATACTTGATCTCATATTGTATGTATAAATGTTTTTTATGTATTGGTTAATTTCATTGAATGTTTTATTTGTGTTTTAGTATCCTGTGTGTTAGTTGTTTACTTTGTGTTGTGTTTTAACAGGGTACCCATGAAAAAGAGAACTTTCACTCTCATTGGGTTTTCCCTGTCTAAATAAATAAAAATGAAAACGAAAAATAATTCACACAAAAGCGTTTGCTGAAACGAAACTACAAACAGGTGGCGGAGTGTAACAGGTGACGTTCTAAAATAGCTCCTTGATTTATTTAGAGTGGCTATCCCATAATGCATCTGGGCGGTGGTTTCTCTTCGCCGGGGCCACTCCAGCAGCACGGCAGGTGTCATGTACGTGTGCTGAAGGGTCCGCTCCCGGGTCGCTTCTCACTGTAATGATTAGCGCTCAGTAATAGAGTGATCTTTGGCCAATAGAAATAGAAAAGTTCCCGGATAAACCAATGGTGTGGCCACATTGTAACAGCGCTCAGCGAATCCCCTGCGGATCTGATGCAACAGGGCTGCAACTAAAGTTACTCTCCGTCAACGCCAGCAGATATCCTTCCGCAGAGACGCAGCGGAAATTAGTGCTCTTCACACTGTGTAGCCAAAATATAGACTTTAACAACACGTTTAGCGGCAGGACGTTTACTTTTCCACTTAACGCAGATTATTGTGTTGCATTTGTTTGAGTTTAATTTTGTGTCAGTGCGTGGGAATGTTGTTTAGACATTTTTTCTCAGTCAGAAACTTTCTCGCATTGTCTAATTTGCGTTTATGACTATTGTTCCGTGCGTAAATAACGAGAGTAAGCTTAACGCATCGGTTTATGTTCATGTAGAGTTGTAAAAAGCAGGTTGGAGACGCGGCAGGCTGTGGAAACGGGAAAGTCCCCAGGTTCATGACGTAACGCGCGCTTGAACCCTGTAAACCGCGGATTAATCTCATCTGTGGTGATCCGGCCCGGCATTAGGAGTTGGAGAAGTAGCGGATTTAAAAACTTTGTGCTTCAAGTCTGTGTTCGCCGAAATAACACTTGCCGAGGACTCCCTGGCTACCTAAAGCGAAAATGGCGTTTTAATTTGTGAGTGTCTAACAGCTCGACTCAAGGATCCGCGTGCTTTGCCTCTGCAACGCACTTTGACAACTCTCTCACAACTATGGGGTAAGTGCGTCTTGTTCAGGAGCGACAGGAAGTTCAGCAAATTACGAACTGTGTATGATTTATTTTGGATTAAGTCATTGATTCATATATTATCTCTATTTAATACATAGTTTTAATGGTTTTCTGTTTGCTTACTTATTTTAGGTGGGTTTTTTTTGGGTTTTTTTTTACCCTGTTCTATGTATCAAAATGTGTTTATAATAACTTAATTAATTGAACAGCCTAAGGTAATGATTTATGTAATAAATTATTATTAATATTAGTTATATTCCTACAGTTTATATATATACATTTTTCCTTTTTTTTTTTTTACTTTCAGTGTTATTATTTTGTGATCACATGCCATTTTGGAAGAATCACATGTTCCAAAACCCAATTTATTTTGGCATTGATTCAAAATCCAAATTGTTATTACTTAAAATGTTGTTAAAATAATGTGTTTTGGGATTGTATAAACATTTACTAAAATTTCAAATTAATGAATTTGCCCCCCCCCCATTAAAAAAAAAAAAAAAGTACTAATTGTTCAAATTCTCTTTTTTTCCAGGTCTTTAGGTGTTTCCGAAACTCATTTGTCGACGCACTGCACGATTTGTGCTTTTGAACAATTCGATCGAAGCAGACGGCATAATGGCGGCATTGATCCTTCGCAAAATTCCTCCCATTTCCACGGGCGAGCGCGGCGCTCCCCTTCTCCAACGGGCTAACCCTAGCCAATCACGGGCCGGGGTGGGGGCGGAGCCAGCGGAGCGGCAGCACTTAATTGGTGAGTTTTGGCGAGATCGTTTTTTATTTTTCCACAACCTGAGGTCGGAGCCGCAGTGCAGCACGGGGCTAATGTCGTACAGTGAGTACAGCTAAGTGGATATTTATCGAATGCAGACGATGCTGTTCAATCATTTTCAGATGATCGGTTAGTTGTTCACTTGGATTATTTGGAGTTGTTGCTTGGTTTTTATTTACATTTCTAACATTTACAACCTCATATTATCATTTAGGATTTTTTTTACAAATTTGATATTAAAATTTTTCAAATTATTATTATTTTTTTGGTCGGAAATCTAGCTTGCTTGGCTGATTGTGTGCTGTTTATCTTTCCTTTTCAGGCGATGGTCACTCAGATTGGATGACGGAAAAAGTTGATTTGTCTTCGTTTGTGTCGACGACCGAGTCTTCGCCGAGCTCCTCTCTTCCTCCGTCTCCGTTAGAACATGATGTCAAGGTGCCCTCAGACCTGGAGGTCATGACCTCACTGCTGCAGGAAGAGCTGGCTCAGCTGGAGGACTACTTCCGCTCCGAGTCCACAGCCACAGCCAACAAGTTGGACAAATCCTCAAAATGTGACAAGGGTGCTCCAGCCATGGGCTCCCAATCTTATTATCAGTTACCTTATGGCTCATATGGGACCAGCCAATCAGAACCCAACCCTGTAGTTGTTACCTTGGCAACAGGGGAACTGGACCTGGCCAGCTTTTGCGGCAGTCCCATCAGCAGAACCAAAATTGCCCGACCCGCCCCATACAACTACCACCATCGCTACCACCACAACAACGGGCGACGGATCATCAGTGAGACTGTGAAAGTGGACGAAGTGGGACTGGACTCGTGGGGCTCGAGGGGAAGTTACTCAGGAAGCACGGAGCTGTCTGTGAACCACTACTCCACGCTCAAGACGGTCAGTAAGAACAGCTTCGGCAGCGTAAAGAAGGTGAGAGAATGTGCTTTATCTCTGAAGGAGGAGGAGAGCTACTGCTTCTCCGAGGGAATGTTTTGCAGCGAGGAGATCGCAAGAGGATTTTTTGGTGGGTCGTACGACAGCCACCACAAACGAGAAGGACAGTTGATGCACAATTTGAAGGTTAATGTAAGTTACGATAGCACAGGCTTGGAGGTCTTGCATTGCAGCAAAGATGGAGGACATTCTGGAGGTATTCCCCAAGAGACAATGATGCCCAGTGACAGCTACTTCCAGCAGTCCATGGGCAGCACTGAGCCTTACCATAGCTTTATAGGCGACCTGGACGCGCCCACACAAGCACAAGCTGTCGAGCCCCAACACGGCCACTACCTCTACCCAGAATGCCTTGCAGACCAAAGCTACGAATGTCTGTCCAGAGTGGAGAGCGAGGGGCCTCTGCTTGGGGCCCCTATCCATCGCCCCACACAGAGGCTAAAGGACGAGCCCTGCCACCTCAAACCACCTCTGGGCATGGGCGGCTCCGGGATGGAGGGTGGCGGTGGCGAAAGGAAGCAAAAGAAGAGAGACCAGAACAAAACGGCTGCTCACAGGTACTTTCTTTTAACATGCACTGTCAAAAGTTTGTTCAAATCTGGTGCCATACTCCCAAAAGTGCATTCCACTGAAGTCGCCATCTGTGTTTAAATGTTGAGCAGAGTGCAGTGCATGGAAAGCCCCTCACAGCTGGCCAAAATCTGCCCCACCTTAGCATTTATACAAGTCTTGTCAGTTTTTGTTTCCTGTATTCGTATGTGTTAAAGATGTGAAATGCGTCATAAAGAGTGAGCTCATGGAAAATAGAAAGGTTAGAAATGTTGAAGTCATTGAGAAATATTTTTGTCACGTCAGGAGAATACTGATCACTGTGTGTCGTCATCTCAAAGGTCACTCTCGCTCAATTAATAAAATGCAAGGCAGCAGAACTGAACTGTGATTGCTGTTGTTGCAGGTACAGGCTGCGAAAGAGGGCGGAGCTAGACTCTCTGGAGGAGGAACTTCATGGACTTGAAGGGCAGAACCGCGAGCTGCGTGACAAGGCAGAGTCAGTGGAGCGAGAGATCCAGTATGTCAAAGATTTACTCATCGAAGTGTACAAGGCTCGCAGTCAGCGACTCAAGCAGGACGGCTCTGTCTAAACCTCCATCAGTCCAGAAGAAGGAAAAAAATCTACCAACTGGTCTCACACACAAATGAAGTGGTAGTTGCATGATTTTGGTAGTTCTTTTCAAAATAAAACAAACAAAAGAGGAGGACCAAAACATCAATTTCCTACAAAGACTGAGAAGTTTGAAATGGGATGATGAACAATTTACAAGCCCAAGTGAAGTGGCTTGAAAGGAAGAAGCTGAACTTGTCCGCGACCACTGTGATCCGAACTGCACTCACAGCCTTGTGAAAGACTGACGCTTGAGATGATCGTTTACAAAACGCTCTTTGAAATAGTAGTAGTGATTGAATTTGCTTGTGGTTTTTGTGACACACATGGGCAGCATCAAAGCAAATCCATATTAAATATATATTTTATTTTCTATTTTATTTTTGCTTAACAAAAATGTTAATGTTCATTTATCATTTGCATAAAACAATCCATTGAATAAAGGGATTGCTGGAAAAGTGTGCGACATGCTATTCAAATATTCATTATCAAAGACATTTTGAAATTTGTATTGCTAAAATGTATTTAAACTTCTTTAGCCCACTGCGATGCATGTTTGATTTTGGAAAAGCATGTGTGAGTGTTATTTGAAGGCAATATTTTGTTAAATGCATGGCTTAAAAATCCACTGATTTCTCCCTTCTCATCGGCTGAGGACACTGTCCTGTGCGTCCCGCCAGTGTGACCCATGCTCAGGTTCAGTTTTGCTCTTTACAGACATCCACTGGCTGCTTTCGTTTCCTCTTCCTTCCCCTCCCTTTCTGTTGCACTCTATCGGCTGTATTTGCGAACAAACAATCATCTGTTGACGCAACAATAAACCGTTGTTGAGTATGACTTTTGGGACTTTTCAATTATTTTTAGCTTTAATTTGTTGGAATTTCAAGTTATTTTAATAATTGATGTTGATATCAGGAGATTTTCATCATCAGGTAAATTACAGCCAAATAAACCACTGTCATTAATATCTGCCGTCTTGGTACTGTTTTTCACTGCATGTTTTTATTCATTCAAATGCTTTGCTCTCATGATTACATAAACTAAGACACGAAATCTGCCCCTGCCCCCAAACCAAAACAGTCCAGCCCTTATTTTGGGCTGCAATGCAGTCTCAAATGTCCAAGTGCTTTCACCATATCCGCCACTAGGCGGAAGCACATGAAGGGGAAACTTATGATTGACAGTTGTGCTCCAAAACAACCACACTGGTGTCAAATTTAAGCACTGTAGTATGATTGGAGTGAGAACACTGAAGAAAACACAAATCGTTCTTTGTCTATTCGGGCACTTTAGGTGATTTGTGTGCGCCTGATAGATCCCCAGGGTGCAGCCGAGCGGTATCAAGCTCCAACAACAATCAACACAAACACGGGCTGGTTGCCTATCTCAACCACCAGCCTGCTCTGGGCGTGTGTTTGACTGTGTGAAATCTCTTGGTATCTCTCCTAGCAGTCTTAAGGCCTTTCAAGCGCATGAGGCAATATCACACAATCCTTGCAGAGGGAGGAGAGAGATGCAAGCGAAATATCAGAATAAAATAGTACGAGGTTGACAGAAAAGGCCATAACAAGAATCGATTTGTTCTTACTTCTGTTTACTGTTTGCTTGATTCAGCACTGTAATAACTCACCTGTTCTGCCATCACAGGGTCCAGTGTAACCTGTTACTAAGTGTACAATAAATCATTTTATTCAATTAAATATCTCTTGTATTTGAGTGTTAATTATTTCACATGGTATGGAATTTTATTAGATTGTGTTTATTTCTTCAGAGAAAATATATACGGTATATGTAGAGCTGAAACAATCGTCCACCAATTCAGCATTCCAAAAATCTTTTTTCTGAACCACACACTTCAAAACACGATTGTGTCAATGTCAAGAGAAGACTCTTCTTCACAACCCAGACAAAGCCAGAACTATCTTTCTACCACTCATAGTTGCTGATTATTCAAGTTGCATATATAAATTGATAGTTGATAAGTCATGACAAAAAAACAGAACTAAATGTATTACGAAATACAATATTAGGGGGGCAAAAGTTTATAACAAGAAAAGAAATGCAATGGTATCTTCTGAAATCAGTCATATTTGATCATTAATTCATGAACTTTTTGGACTAGTCGTTTATTATTCAGTTTTTACTGTTGTGCTTTTCCACATTAAAGAAAAGCAATAGAATGCTGGACATCCACAGCTTGTGTTACCAGCTCATACTGAGTGATGGAGATTCATTTATAAAACAGTTCTGACTTGCCACCAGGTGTCCCTCCAAACTCAGGAGCTACGAAACAGCCCAGAGGTACAAAGCGTAACAATTTTAGACATGAACTAAATTCTTTAAAGTTAAACAAAACCAGTTCCAACCAAAAAAGATGGACATGTTTGCTTGGATTAAGCAAACAAAATAACCGGAGAAATGAGAAAATAAGAGAGAAATAATGTTTTACTGAAGATTTGATTCTTGTATGGGACAAACGTCTTGTAAATGGATCAGATCTGGCTTAACCTGTTCTGGATGAGTGCAGCAATCCGAGAAGTCTGACTTGTGTCGACCTGCAGCTGCTATACAACCAGTAAACTATAGAAACGTATAACTTCTGTGTAGGATCCGCATGCAAACAAAACAGTTCAAGACGTTTAACATCGGAGGTGTAAAACAAATCAAAGTACTGTAAAGAGTAAGAATAGAAATTAGTGCTGGGCGGTTTGGATCTATTTTTTTTAAATCTGATTTTATTTATCATTTAAAACAAATTAAAATGTCCTGAACATAAATAAGACAAAATAATGAGACAAAATAATATCATTGCCATTTCACACTAAACTGCTGAATTAAAGCTCAGTTAAAAAGACTAGAAATGACCGAATCTTGATTAAAATGTGATTAATTGCACAGCTGTAGAAGAAATACAAAAAAATATATATTAAAATGATTATTGCTACTTCGAATACTATTTCAACCACTTAGTACAACTGGTGCCATTATTACAATGTATAAAACATATACTTTTACAACTTGTATATTCTAAAAAAGTGCAATCCACTGTAGCACAAATATTTTAACTCGGTCTATCTCCACGGAGACGAATAAATGCAAGATGTAAACGTGTACTTTAATGTCATTCTGTCGATAATTTCAAGCAAAGCCATAGCATCTCCATGGTAACAAGCAGAAGCAGATAGAGGACCCCCATTCGAAAACTTACACTCAAAGTACGTTCCAGATTGTGAAAATGTAGTCAAATCGCGTAAAATTATAAACTGTAAGAGAAGTACTATTCCATACAGAAAAAGGGAAACAGACTTGATCAGTGCCAAAGCAGTTGAAAAGTTGAAATTGAAATGAATTTGATTTGATAAGTTTGATGAGATGGAAAGTTTACCTCATTTCATTTTAAAACAGTTCCACACATTATGGCCTCTAACTTATTTATCCAGCATTTATTTCAGAACGGGTGTTTTTATTGCTCCAAAACACCTTGGGGAAAAATGTGTTCTTACTGTCACTAGTGTCACCTTTCCACAGATCTAACCTGGAACTTGGCCTGAAGGTGCCACCTGGTTGTGTCCATGGCGATGGCCAAGTTTAATGCCATACTGTGTAATATCCAAGGCAAAGCAATAACATCTCCTTCAATACAGGTTATTTGTAAATGTTCTCTCTGTAGAAGCCTTCGGTCACATTTCAACCTTTATGGAATAGAAATACCGGTAATCGTTTAGTCGACTGATTGAAAAATAAATCGCTGACTAGTTGTTTACTAAAATAACTGTTAGTTGTGAGGCATCCCTAGTACATGTTTTACAGAATAACAAATCTGTACAAATCTGTTTTCAAGCCTGTGTCCACGTGAGTATCAGGTGGACATTTTAGAAGTTGACCTTGTTTTTCCATGATTTTTCTGATACTTTTACATTCTGAATCGTATGTTTTTGTTAGGAATAAAACTTTATTTTAGTGCATTCTGGTACTTTTCTTTCACTTCTCTCAAGAATTTAGGCCATTATTTAATCATACGTTCTCCAGCTTGTCCAACCTTTATGATTTTGGGGTTTATTTTAAAAATGCAGTTACATTTTCTGTAGGATCTCTGGTACCTTCCACTGGCGGTCAGTTTCGCTCTGGTCTTTTATTCTCTCGAGTGAAGGTCTTATGCAGAGCTCCTGGCTGAAAACAAGACGAAGGCAGCGCTGCATAATGTTGGGGGTATGGGGGTAGAGCGGTGTGATGCAACAGGGCTACAGTTGGAGCGGTGGGTGTCGGCGAAGAGCATCCAGCGGTGGAGAAGGCGCTGGGTGTTGCACAATGGCCTGGAGCTCTGTTGGAGGCCGAGCGTGCCAGCAAGACGGCTTTAAATTCATTATGAGCCCACTTATGCAGGCAGCAGGCAGGGGTGTCAGGGCGGGGCGGGGGCGGTCATGGGGTGTAGATGAAAGAGCACAGACGAATGTGTTAAAGAAGTCTGTACTACACGATACACGTCAGAAATGTAAAGGTTATTTACAAAGATTTTGGGATATGTTTGAACTTGAATCAATACACGAAAGGGCAAAAGGGCAGTTCGCTGTTTGTGTTGTTACCAAGCTAAGATAGTACCAAGATAGTTCAGAAAAAAGATTTATTGATTACTGAATTATTGGATGATTGTTTGAGCTCTACATGAATTCCTCTTGTTCATACGGTTCAAGGTTTCAGCCTCCTCCTTTTTTTAAAAGTTTTTTTTCTGTTTTCTCTGTTTGAATGTTTTGTCTAGTTTGTCTGTTTTTGTCATCGGAAACACAAAAAATAAAATAAAAAATGTCCAAAAAACAAATTGGTTCAATTTGAATGTTTCAATTTGAAAAATCCAACCCAAACTCGAATCTCTGAAGGAAAATCCCAAAGGAACACAAATGTAATGCTTTGCTTTGTTGAAGTGTGGTGGCTTTAATTACAAAGACATTTGGAAATGCTTACATCTTTTATTACTTCCCAAAATGTGATGTTTATTTACAAAGTTTTATATAAAATTAGGTTTTGTGCTTATAGAACAATATAAATAACTGGCTTTTAAACGTACAAAAAAAAAATTAAATACTTATGCTTATATCCATTATGTAAAAGAAAAAGCACATGACTGAAGATAAAGTAAAGGCTTCATGTTAACTGGCGGGTGTGGGGGGCCCGAGGAGTGAGGCTCGGTCCTGGTTCGGTCCTGGTTCGGTCCTGGTTCGGTCCTGGTTCGGTCCTGGTTCGGTCCTGGTTCGGTCCAGGTTCGGTCCTGGTTCGGTCCTGGTTCGGTCCAGGACTGAGCTGGGGCTGAGTTCAGTCCCTCTTTTTTCCAATCTTTCCTTTTCTCTCTCTCTCTCTTTCTTTCTCTTTTTTTTATATTGTTATTTTTTTTTCTCTCTCTTTCTCGCTCTTTCTATCTTTCTCTCAATTTTTTATTTATCTTTTTTTTTTACAATGTGGCATGGAGCACATGCTTTGAAGATGTTCAACTACAGAAGACGTACAACTACAGTGGATGGCGATAAGTGCTCCTTTTCAGTTGGCTGACAATCGCCATTAAAAGCAACACAACAACAACAACAACAACAACATGTTAACTGGTGTTCTTAATACGAAAAATAAATTGCGACCTTGAAATCAACAAGTTGATGTGTGCACCTCCATAAAATGATAATAAAAAACGTTTCATACTGCCAAAGGAAGCGTGAAGACAAAACTCAATATGTGACACAAAATCTTTCTTTGGCAGTAGGGCAACATTTTAAATTGTATACAGGAATTATGTCAATGTTAAGATTGGCACAAATTATTCCCTTTAGTTCCCCATCTGATGAAAGAGAACTATCAAGTATGTCGATGCTATAGTTCCATATCATCCAAACAGGTGGTGCCAAGAGTCTCTAAAAGCACAGTAGGAGGTAGAGCATTTAGCTACCAAGCTCCTGTGTTTTGGACTAGGCTGACACGGTCTCTTCATTTACGACCAGGCTTAAAACGTTCCTCTTCGAAATCGCTTATGGTCAGGCCACTTAGGAACAGAAATAAAAACCTAGTTTCCCAACTCCGCTGTCCTTGGAGCAACTATGCCGGGGGAAGTATGGCAGCTTGAGCACTATCCTCTGCTTCTGACTACTTTACCTGTCAACACTATTTAATATTTAGTTCACTTGTAGTTTGTTCATTGCTCACATGTTTTTCTTCTCCCCTCGTGGAGTGGTTCTGTTTCAGACATCGCAGATGCTCTCCTCAACTGCCTAACTCTCCAGGACGAACTCTCTCTATTAGACGAGCCACCCTCTCTCCTCCTGAGTGGTTCTGGCTCCCCAGTCTATCTCCAAATGTAAGCGCGTCAGTCCTGGACCATCTACAGCTTGTCCCTTCATGGGAGTAGGTTCTCCCTGAGGTTTCTACTTTTTCACACAGGATTTATTGTAGTTTTTCCTTACTGAGAAGAAGAGCCTAAGGACAGGGGATGCTGGGACAGTTATCTATTTGCTAAATTACAGTGAACATAGTTTAATCTGCATCTCTAATATTGATGTCTGTATCATTGTTGCCCATGGAGGCAACTGCTGTTGTGATTTTGGGCATTACAAAATAAATTGAATTGAATTGAATCAAGCTTTTGGAGAGGTAAAATACCAAAGTTTCTACCAAAAAATTGAGAGATGAAGTTGCATGTATGAACATGCATTTGTTTATTGTAGCACTTTTCCAGATGTTCAAAGAGACAATAAAGGTGAGGAATATAACAGAAATATTGATAATAATGTAAATATTGTGCAAATATATAACATTTGAAAATCAAGTATACCAAGTATAATAAAAATGCCACAAAAAGAGCTGATTGACTTCAAAATCAGGGTAGAAAGTGATCTTTTTTACACTCACGCACACAACAGGACTAAAACTCTGATTCAGTCTTTTCTTTGCCCACTGCACACCCAGCAAAATGTATAGGGAATATTAAAAAGATAGATACCCAGTTTCATTGTTTTGTTAGTTGTCTCATTTTCATGTTTAATACAGTGTTCAAACAACTTTAGTATTACGTAAAAGTTAAAATAGTACAGCACAACAGGTTACTGAGAAGAATTTTGTGTTGATTTCTCATTTATTTATTGGGCCATTCCATCTGGCATTTTCCCTTTGTAACATTTACTATATCAATAAATCACTTTTTTGTGATATTGGCTTCAGTTCTTATAAGCCCATACCTCACAGCAGCTTTACTCCTCTGTGTATTTCCCCCCCAAAAAAATTCTATGTGGGATTTTGAGAATTATACTTAGAGTAAATCTGATATCAAAACGACTGAGTCTCAGCTTCACAAATACTTTAACAGTATTGTTATTTGTAATGGCTTTGTTGGCCTTACTTGATTATAGAAAAATCATTTGAATGAAAACAATGTTTATTCATTTTTGTCCATCCAGCCTCTAGACATTATTGTCCCAAAGCGGAAATTATTTTTAACAAACACAGAACTCAAACAGATTTACAAACAGGCAAAAACAACAATAGACATATTACAAACAAAACATCAATTACAAATGAGTCAAACAGAGCTCAGCGCACTATCTTTGAGGGTAGCACAAGGGTTAACTATCCCAATTCAATAAACAGTAGTTAAAAACAAGATTACCTTAATTACATATGTCCTGATACAGAGACATAAATACACAAATACATGTACAGTTTTTTACTATATTTTACTATGACAAAACAAGACATACCCCATCACCAAAAACATGTATGTGAAGTTATGTCTTCATTATACAACAGTGACGATAATGTCTCGTGAAGATCCACTTGTACATCTCACGTTAGCACCAGCAGCAGTCGACTTGTACAGTTTATTATGGACATTTGAAGGAGCTGTTCGACTCCAAGTAACTCCTGTTTCAATAGTTTTTAAATTCAAGCCAAATCTCTAACTGTGTGTAGAATGTGTCAATTACAGCTTAAGAGACTGTACAGTGGATCATTCACTACTAGAGATAATGTTATTACTTCAATGTAACAAACTTAGGAAGTTTCATGGAAACCAGGTATTGGGCACATCATGCTTTTGTGCAGGCTACATATACAACATCTGATTGCAAGTCAGATACTGTTACCAAACACAAAGCATCAGATGCTTCACACTTCAGACCTGAGTAAAAAAAAGAGAGGCCCATAACTCTGGGCTCTGCTCTCGTCAGGCTGAATACACACAGAACATTACTGTCGGGTCGCAAAAAAAAAGCCCTGCCGGGCGTTTAGGAGCTGCGAGGCATTCCCCCACACCCCTGTGGACACAAAAAAGATTACTATTAAAATGCATATGTATCAACATGGTTTGAATTTAGTTCACATGATTGAAACTCATCTCATCACTCATCACTGAAACTGGTAATACATGTGAGAAACTTAAAACTCCAACAGTAAGTGCTGCTTCAACTATTTTGCCACGCCTCACAGAGGCTCCAGTGAAATGAGACTGTCGCAGGTCCGGCTCAGTGAGCCAAACTGGCTCTCCGCCATCTGACAATAATTTATCAGGTATGAATCTTCTTAGCCACAGCAATTATATGTGAGCTCAACAGAAAAACCTTTAGAAGAACCTTTGTCTTTAATGGGTAAACAAACTCCTACAGCCGGCCTAACTGGATACTTATTTTTGTACTTTATAATACTATTGACTATACGGCATCCTTCTCACAAGCCTAACTGCAAACACAGCAACAAAAGGAATATGTTTTACTAGAGCCAGTTTGAGATGTTATGATACAAACCATAGAGTGCAGGTAACTGCCCATCTGAAGCACAATCTCCAGCGTCTCCAGCATCTGCTCTTTGTGCAGACTGTTGAGTCTGGAGCTCAGCGTAGAGCTGCTGTTCACCTCACACACAGTGGCCTTTAGAGCCACAGCAGTACACTGCAACACACTCATTCCTGCAGAGCCAAGGCCATTAACCAAGGATACTTATTCAATCAAATGTAATTTAGTGTTGGTGCTTTCACGTACCGGAGTTGTCCGTGGCTTCCACATCAACAAAGTAGCCATCCATCATCATTTGTTTTAAAACCTAACAAAAAAACACTTTCAGACTGACACAAATACTCATACTTTGGTTGAGTCAGTTGGTGTAGATAGACACAGCTGAGAGAATATCTTCTCTGAAATGCAGGGTTAAACATGTCATTACTAATGATTTGCTAGACAATTCATTAACTAACTTTTCTGGTGGAGGGTCCGCCACGTACTTGGCTCATGGAGATGTTATGGATTTACCTGAAATGTTACATGGTGTGGTGTTGCATTTATTCAAGTACAGGTGTTTTTATTGCTCCTACAGGCTTGCAACTCCACAGATCTGACCAGTCACTTGGCCTGGTGGTATCAACTGTTTGTATCCATGAAGATACTGTGGACCACTCCAGGTGAAGCAATAACTTCGCCATGGGAACAAGTGAGGGCTGTCAGATAAGTTTCCCCTTGTTCACATACAAATACATGTGAAAGCTCTGACCTCCAGGACCTGGGTGTAGCCCTTCTCTGCGCTGAGGTGGACGCACGACTTGCCCATGATGTTCCGCTCATTGATGCTCGCTCCCAGCTGGATCAGATCACACACCATCAGGTGGTGGTTGTACTTTGCAGCGTAATGAAGTGCAGTCTACAAAAAATACACAGTGAGTACAAGTAAATAAGTAAATAATATTTACAGTGTGATTTTATACCATTCCACCTAAGTCTTTGAGGTCCAGGCTGTTGATGGCAGCCATCCTTTTAGCGACGGCGTAGGCCAGCGCCCTCTTCCCAACACACACCACATTATGGAGCAGACTGGAGGAGACACAATATGAGAGGCGTCCTAATTTTCTTTATTACATTGATAACATGAATCTTACTTTTTGCCATGTTCATCTGTAGCCAGGAGCTCTGCGTCACAAATGTCAGTGATCGCCATCTCCTCTTTCTGGAGCTGGGGTCCAAAAGAAAACAGAGCTGTCCGAGCTCCAGCTCCGAGCGCAATACTGCTCCTCCAGGGAAGCCAAGAAGCGAGACATATGGTCTGGAGACTGAGACACAGCCTGGTGGTCCGGGGACAGGGCCTGGTGGTCTGTGGACAGGGCCTGGTGGTCCGGGGACAGGGCCTGGTGGTCCGGGGACAGGGCTTGGTGGTCCGGGGTAAAGTCCTGGTAGTAGTCTGTCCAGGGATAGTAGCTCATGTGAGGCCGGGGGCTGGGTATGTCCTCTGAACCGTCACTGCTGTATCCTAAAACACAAGAAGAGAACCTGCAGTAGTTTATCAGCCCTTTGTGTGTTTTCTTATACACATGTGAAACAGTAAAAATCAAAAACAGCTTCCACAAGATCTATAGGCCATATCTTTGGACAGATGCTTTCTGTCATTTCCAGTTTTCATAATGTCATGTGTAATATCATGTGTATCGTCATGTGTATTACCTGTCAGAGCAGGTGAGTGCCCTGGAGAGGCAGGCGGCTCACACAGAGCAACGCTGGGACGAGGAGTTTTGAGATCCTCCTCTAGAACCTCCACTATGATAGCCAGTTCCTCCAAGCTCTTGGGTAGGCATCGTTTCTGAAAAAGCCAGAGGGAAAGTATGACATTAACATAGCAGTATTACCAAATAACAGCCTTTGGCACTGCAGGTCTGTTTTTCTTCTTACCTTGGCTTCTCTGAGGGCTGAGCATGTTTTGACTCGTTCTACCATGGATACAAAATCAAGGGAGCGTCAGTGAGTTTTACACGCAACACTAATAATTATGTTTTATTTGACTAACCTTTATTCCTGAAAGCATCCTGCAATGAGAAAGCAAAATAAAGAAAAAGAGAAGAATATAAGAAACAATATATAGTATGCTACTCTTCAGCCTATGTCCTAAGCTGCAGTGTGATTTTCAAAATATCCAAAAAGAAACAAAGAGTGAACCTATAAACCTCAGCTATAGATATTATATGTGAACTTTGCCAGTGGCGCTGACAAGTGAACTAAACCATGATACTTTTGAGTGATGCACATTTACCTGAAGCTGCTCAGGTCCAACGCCTTGAGTGAGTCTGACGTTTTTCAACATATCCCTCACTGTCATTTTCACACGTACGCCAAGGTAGACTTTTCCTTCACTTGGTCTTCCACCCCGTTTGGGACCTGGAAAACATCAAAGCTTTTAATAATTTTAAGTAACTATGTTGGTTATATACTGTAATTATTTTAGCAAACATTAGTAGCTATGTACACATTTGTGCAGAGTAAAATAAAATAAAACAAAACATTATTATATAATTACATTTTGTTACAGGCCAATAGTAAAGAACGCGAAGTACACATTTCAGCAGTAAATATACCTCTTCTCTTCCCTCGGCCGACATTCTTGATTGTGAGGCCACAAACACGCTCATCACACTCTGGTTCGGCAGGTGGACAGTGTGAAGCTTCATTGCGCGCTCCGCCTGCTCCACGGGTGAGCTTCTTTCCATAGCGTCCTCTCATCTTGACTAAGGCAAGATTGCTGTTGAAAATAGTGGCAGCTCAAAGCCGAGCTTTCCGAAGTTCCGATTCTCTGTGTTGTGTTCTGTCGTGTGAGCAGAGGCAGTGTAACTAAAGTACACAGCACCTGCGAAACCTTCCCAGGCCTGACACTCCTCATCCCACCAAAGACACTCCCCCAGTGGAATAAAGTGGAAAATAGCCAAGTAAAGGTGACAGTTAATAATTTTATTTTCAACAGAATGAAACTGTTTTGAATTGATGTGTATTACTAAAGAATCATTCTAATGATATTAGGGTTTAAAAAATACTGAAGTTGTTGCTTTTCATACCATACCAAGGTTTCTGTTTTGTCAGTCAAACCAGAACAAGTTCAAAACATTATTGTTGGCAGCTACAACAATACAACAGCTTTTTGAATGAGTTTTTAATTCACCATATGTCAAACAGTGATTGACACAGGCAGTGAGTGACTACAGTGGCATTCTTTTAAAAACTGAGCTCCCGTTTAATCTTGAATAGAAGAACATCAACAGCTGAAACTGAATTGTAAATCTACGATCTTCACCTTCCATAATTTCCCCCCCCCACAAATATGTATACATAAAAATTAACATCAACTGAGTATATATATTTTTGTGGATCATTTTCTCTCTGTCTTTCATTCACTTGCAGCACTAGCTCATACACACAATACGTCATGTGACCTGCTCCGAAAAGGTTGTTGGACCTCAACAGGTGTGTAATTCACTCCATGTTTATCTTACCCTCCGACCAGTAATGTAGATATGGAGGTATCAAACGGATTTGTTTACTCTGTATTGTAACGTCGATAGTGTCTATGAAGTCAAGCTCTGACTAAAACCAGTTTTACAACATTTCGGTGTCCTGCATAGCTACTGTCACGCCATGAATACATAAGCCTTTGTTCTTTCACAAAATAGTACATTGGCTCTACAAAAATACTGTATTTTTAACTACCACAAGTGAGCAGCTTCAAACTGAGCTCATGAAAATATCTTGGACACAAAAAAAACGTGAGGCGTGTTGCAGGTACAGAGTGCTTCCTGGAGGATGGGCTGAAACAGGGAAGCGTGCTGCGGCACTCACCCTACTCATCCTACTCGGGGCCTACTCATCCTGGTGAGTAGGCCCCGTTCGTCTGCTTATCCGAGGGAAAGGATAGAGACTATTCCCTAGCTAAATACAGCAGGAATCAATCAAAAAACCACTTTGGGCACATATACGAGGTGCCAACAGCACTGTAAGAGGGTTAAAAGCTCTGAAAAGTCGACTTTGCGTGATATAGGCCCTTCAAAGGCTTCCTATGGACTCTTTATAGCGTGATAATGGTGTAGGACATTAAAGCAAGCGCAAGAGTATCCACGTAACTTGATTTGGTCCAGCACATATGCCAGGTTCAGTGCTGACGAGGTGTTGTGAGATCTAACACTTTGTTGAATGTCTCTTACTAATCTTAACCCCTATTTAATAACCCTTATGCTTACTGTTCCATCTAATAAATGCTACAGGGCAAAATAATTTATGCGAGCAACCCCAATATATTCTTACATGCCTAGTTTTAACACCTGACCATTATTGTTCAAAAGAAGGTAAATATATACGACTGATTATTTTGTCAGAACTAGTAAATGATTATTTCCATTAAATAGCATTATCAACTAAGTTCAAGGTTGAAATGTACTGACTGAAGCCTTCTAGATGGAGAATATTTACAAATAAAGTGTGTTATTGAGAAAAATCAGAAATGGTTCATTCTTTTTGACATTTTGATTTAATAATGTCACTGTCTTTGTCGTTAAATAACCTTTTTCGTGTGTTTTAAATTCTGTATAGTCCAGATAACAAATATGACTATGATCATTTTTTATAGCTAACTGGTCACGAATAAGCGATTAGTATGTGATGAATAAGTTTGTGACGAATAATGACGCACAACCTTCTCTTTTCTAAACCCAACCCTAACCATTTAATTCACCACAGGGGTTTTTATTGGTCAAAAACACGCTTTCTGACTGTAGGCGAGGTTGCCTCTCCATAGATCCAACCTGTAACTTGGCCTAGTGGTAACACCTACTTGTTTAATGCAATATTGTGTGTGGCATATACAGGGACAAGCATAACATCTGCGTGAAAAGGTGAACATTTTAGGGGTTATCTTTTATTTTGATCTTTTAAAACTCGCTAATTCCCAAAAAGAATGAATGGAACTAGAAGTGAAGACCCACACCTTGACGGCAGAGAACTAGCCGGGCCTATCATGAAAAGTGCCTATTAAGTTGTGTAACCTGCAGCAGTAAAGTTGCATACTCAACATACCGTACATTTTTGCGGCTATATTTTTAGGACAGGCAATAACAGTAGTAAACAATACAAGGTGAATGTCATAGTGGTAATCGTCATAGTAGCAGCAGTTCCAGACAGAATTCTTTCTATTTCTATGCACACATTAAGTTTGATTGAGAAAATAATAATAATAAACAATATTCACATTAGGTTCAGGTAATATTTAATTTAATATATTTTTTTGCCAATCCAATTTAAATGTGCTAAAATGTGTCAGTTAAGGTGTGTGAATGGACTGTGAAATTATCCACAGAAGTCAGAAATGATCACTTCATACTAGGGCTGCAACAAGTTCATCGATTCATTGCAACTAATTGGTTATTTAAATATTAGTCTACCACTAACTAACTAACTAGATTAGTGATCGAATAATCTGCTCTGTACATAGGTTCCACAACATGCCATTAGCTGAGAAAAGATGTTTTTTGACTCAGATTGAGCTGCAATTGCCTGAAAATGACACGCAAAATGTGTAAATTGAGTGTATTTGATGAAAACACTATTTTGTTCATAAACGCTCTCCGCCAGGATCCTCAAACGGCTCCACTACAGCTTCATCTGGGTCAAATTCAGTCAAACTTATTTAATCGCGCATTCTAGACAACTAACCAAAAGAATAATCGCTCGGCTAGACTAATTGATATGCAAAATGATCGTTTACTTTTTTGCAGAATTTTTGGCAATAATAATAAAGTTATTATTATTGCTATATATATATACCTAATATTTATATCTTCAAAACAACATTCATAATTCAAGATATTGCCCTCATTTAATTACACACGAAGTACTTTTCTCTCTAGCTAAGCCCCCATTTGATAAGGTATTCTTACACGTACATATTTAAAGCCCTTTTAAAGTAAGCATAAGAACATGTTGGACCCCCGCCTCCCCTGTGAAGAGACTGGCTGGAGTCTTTACGTCAACGCAGCCTGCAGCACTTTACCCAGAACTAAGAGACCTGCTTTACATGTAGTGCTGCAGACAGTCGTGGGCCTAAAAGCGGTCGTATTTGAGTAAGACAGTGGAGAGGATGTATTCGAACAGGCAGGAGTGTTTCATGAAGTTTTTGATGGATGCTGGTGGTCTGTCATCCAGCGTGAAATAATTCCCCTACTGGCTGCCTCCACTCAACTCTGGGCTTCTGTTGCATCACCGGCTGATCAGGATTCATTTTAAGAGGAGACTAGTGTTTTTTAACTGGAACAACTGGGCCATGGTGTAATGCATGGCGCCATCTAGTGGTCTGCATGGAACATCTACACACTGCCAAACACATAATAAGGAAAGGGACAGAAAACATGACATTTGTGCCTCATTGCAGTGCCAACAATTCTCTGACAAAGTTCAAATCGAGACAAAAACAGTTCTATTTAAGACAGCTGTGCATATGACTGAAATGATGGAATCTGCACTCTTCTCTTTTCAAAGAACATTTTATGATGATTAATTAACCAGTTTGTATTCTGATTTGGATGCACATTTCCTCGAAGCGCTTTGAATTACAATGTGTACAAATTGTTCTTTACAAATAAACTAACTATATCGAGTTATATTTCAGTTTTGGCGACTCAGTATTCATTGTGTGTATATTTTCTTTTCACTAGTGGGAAATGTCTTGTTATTTTTATGAGCTTTGAATAATTAACTTCTATGACAAAATATTAACTATTAATGACTATGGTGTTTAGTTTGTCTTTGAGATTGTTGCAGCAAAGATAATGTAGTTTACTATTACTAAAGTGCTGAAGTGGTTTCAATATTATCGTTTATGGTGATAAATATATGTAGCAGTAGCAATATACTTCAAAATGTGTCCTTTTCTCCATCTCAGTCATATAAGGAAACATATAATTGTTTTCTGGTTAATAAAGATGTTAAAGAACCGTGCTGATTATATATTATAGAAGCAGTTCCCATGCCATCTCGCCCAACTCACACAGTCTAATTTGGACCTCTTTTCTACTCATCCCTGGGCGCCTGAATGTTGACTGTCCGATTGTGTGGTGTTAGTTTGTCATCTTTTGTCATTGTTTGAACATGAGCAGTTAGACAAAGGCTGGGGACAAAACTGATTCATGTCATTTGCAAATATATATAACATGTGCAAACAATATTTTATTGTTTGCACATGGGATGTATTTGATTCACTGTTAATCAAGATTGTTTAATAATATTAAGATTTACAAAACAAATATTTATAATGGTAGTACGTAATTACTTTAAAAAACATCTGGCTTAAATCAAAGTAATGTTTGGCCTACCTCTGCCTGCAGCGGTGTAGTATTGGCCTACTGAAGGGGGTACATGGTGGTTGGTGTAGATACCACCTGGTGAGAAGTTTGTGGATTCAAGTTCCAATTCATCTCACAGTGGAGCCTGCATGGCCTAAACCTCGCCCTGGAAGATACACAAATCAATGAAAAGTGAATAAAAAATGAAATATAACTCAAAGTAATATCTTCAATAGAAAATGAAAGTGAGGGTGAATATTGCCTAAGGATGTGTCTTTCAAACCAACTGTATGTTCTGTTATAAGCTAACAGTTACAATAATGAAGAGGACAAATAATGACACTACTTCCTGGCTCCTGCAGCTGAAAAGGAATCAAAGAGGAATCAATTTGAAATTTCTTCTGTAGTTTACTTGCACAAATGTAAGAAAAACATGTATTACAAATAAAAAAATCTTCATCGTGCAATATGTTCAAATAAAAATGTGTAAAAACTGACAAAATTGCACATTGGCACATATCCGCTTATAAAGCTGAACATTGTAATTAATAATGAAGTGAAAATGCATAGTGCCGAGTTTAATTTCTAATGTTGGTGTGTTGGTTTGTCTCAAGGTGACTAAAGTGGATTACATTAAATCATGAAATATCTTTAGGTTCAGAATGGACAGTGTTGTTGTTTCCATGTGACAGCTCTCATGTTGAGAGAACTGGCCTGTAGTGTCTCCCCTTAAAAAGTATAAAACCCTGTGCGCCCAGGCCATTTTGTATTACTGTTCAAACTGAGACTGATGATCTGAGGGTTCAAAAACTGAGGGTTCAAAAACTGACCACAAGGGGGCACTAGTGCTTTATAAACCAGCATCAGTTCCAAGGTACTTCCAGTTCACAGTATTCTTCAGGTTTGCAAGACATTGTGATATGTTAAATAACGGACACATACTGTATAAGTCTGTTCCTGTAAAGACATGCTCTGACTTGTGGTATTCTCCAATAATGTGTTTGTGTTCAGTCCTACCAAGCTCTGACTGGGTAAACTGTGCCCTTTCTTTTCTTTTCTCTTTTGTTGCCTTGTTGATGGAATTACTTCCTTGAGCACTTTATGATAATGGTGATTTTTCCCACACAAAATAAACTGTTACGCAACTGGTATCAAATTTGCTCAAACTTAATGAATGAACACCTGCACACACAAAATGTAGTATTTTCAAATATATATTTAAAAAACGCTTTAAAATTCCATAAACAAAGCATTAGGCGACCAGACGAGATTGAGGTGAGGCAAACGAGTTCAGTTCATTCAGTTTACGTTATTATTGTTACTAATTTTCTGACATCCATTAAACTGTAAACGTCTGACGGCACCTTGAATCAAACTGCCCCAAACTATTATCCATTAACATATGAGTTATGTGACCCACCCAGTAATGTGTGCACTGAGCAATTACTTGGCAAAAAGCACCTCTGAGTGGAGCTGATGTTTAACTAAGATAAACTGTAAAAGCACCTGGCACAGTTACTGCAATGGAGCTACTCAGAAACCAAAAAGGGAAGTTCCACTACTTCCTGAATATGGCTCCAATTTAAAAATATGTCCTAATCAACACAAATATTTTAGCATAACTTGTTACGCGGTACGTTTTGCCTTTTTTATAAGACTTGTAGCACAGTTTACCTGGCCTCGTGGATATGCACCTGCCACACTAGGGGTTTTCCAGAAATCTTTCCCTCTCATGTATTCATATTCCCAGCATTATTGCCAGCATCAAGAAGGTCTCTTCCTGGTTCACTGTTGTTGTTGACCTAGCGTGCCTCTCAAGGACCACTTCATTTTCTGAGTTGCTATTTGACCACTTATTCAAAGTCAACAGCTGTGCAAGCACCTCTCAGCTTTTTATTCATGTACCAAAGTGTTTGCCCCAGGACTTTGCTGCGCATCTCTCAATATGCAGGTCAAAGGTGGGGCCCGTGTCCCTGCAGCTCGGCGGGCACAGAGTACACGAGGGGTGAGACTCATGTTTGGGAGCAGGTTTGTTTGCAGGGCAGGTTGAGACGTGTACCGCCCCTTAAAGGCTCGACTTGTGCGCACAGGCTTGTCCTCTCGGCTACACACAGATGCCGCTTCAATTTCTGCTATTGCCAATCACATTCCTCTATTTGACTGACGCAGTGCCAGCGACTCTAGTTTAATCAGGAATTGCATCTTTAAAAAAATAATAAAATTGTTTAATTTTCATAGCACATTTAATAAACAGAAATAGTTTCCAAGCGTTGCACAATACCAGCAGTGGTGGAAAGTTACAAAGTACAAAAGTAAAAGTACAGTACTCATGTAACATTTTTAGGTATCTGTACTTAAGTGGTTTGTGTAGTGGATACATTTTACTTTTACTTCACTACAATTGTAGTGTATCTGTACTTTTTACTACATTTTTGAACTGGACTGAAAAGTCAAGTGGACAAAATGGGACTCTTATTTTGGACATAGTACGCGTTAACCCCTCCTCCTTATTTTCTCATTCATTCTTTACTTATCCAGTGTCATCTCTGGTCCCACCCGGCTCTGTCTCTTTCTTTGCATATGCTTGTTTGTTTTACGTTTGTTTTTGTTGTTTTATGTAAAAAAAACATTTTTTAAAAATAAACAAAGGAAAATACTGATCTACAGCCCAAAAAGAAAAAAAAGTCAAAGAACTATTCATTTGATTTTAGGAGTTATTTTAAGATCACTCATGACGACATAATGAGTGAAAGTTTTGAGTTCAAGCCTCAGCTTTGAGTAAACAAAGAAATATACATTAAATTTAAAAGAAAAATTGAGAAATTGATTCAAATTGCCCTTTGTTGACCAAAGATCTGCAAAATTCATTACCAAAATCCTTACATTTAACACGAAAGAGAACAGTTCTCAGAACTTTTCATTAAGTAGATTTTTGTGATACAACTTTTCTGCACATGTATTTGTTCTGTTCAGTAACAAAATTGAGTACTTCTTCCGCCACTGAATACAAGTAAAAGTTTAGCCACATTCAGGATTAAGAGCTGGAGATATTTAGGGTTACTAGGACCATTTCCTTTGTCTTTTTTTTTCACATTCTAAAAGATTATAATACAATGAATCAGACCTGATGCAGTTAGAATGGTTGTGCAGCAAAAGGACAGAAAGCAACATCCAATCACAAGAGTGGACAACTAAAACATCAGTAACTAGGGCTGGGCAATATTGACACAAATTAATATCTCAATATGTTTTTGGAGAATCCCAACAATGATATTCAGACGGTATTATGTCAATCCAACAGAAATGTGTTAACACATGTATTTAAACCCATTAGTTCAGGTTTAATTATCTGACAAATGTGAAATATCTGTCTTTATTTAACTCTTTTTGTTGCATTTTTTTTTTTTTTTTACTATAAACAAATGTTTCATATCTTCAAAACAACATTCACAATATTCTCTAAATTTGGATTATTGTTCACCTCTATCAGAACCACACATTAGAATGTAGTTCATATATGTTGTCCTGCACATAGGCTGTTTATAATCATAGCTTTGAGGCGTTATAGTATTATTCTACTGTAGTTTATGTTTTGATTGTATATTCTACTTTTTATTCGCCTGTTGTGGTTGTATTTTGGCGGTGCAACAAAGTAAATGTTGTTTAATCTTATTTTATCTTATCTAATCTGTCGTAACAACCCTTTTATGTGCTTTCATGTTGGCAGTCTTTAAGCAACAAGCTGGATCTCCAATCAAAGTTATTGTCTTTTTGTCATGTTTAACTCTCAAGTTACAAGTCAAGTTCGAGTTAATGATTCGCATTTGAAAAGGGAGTCTGAGTCACCAAAGAAAGGACGTCTAGAGTCTCGAGTTAAAGTATTTGAATTTCAAGTTGGGGTTAAATGAACTGAAGGAAATTTGTTTAAAGAATCCCAAAGTTAGCATGAGGAGCAGCCACTCTTTGTACAGACTATTATGGCAATTTTTTGTTATTTGTTTGTTATTTGGATTTTAAGGTTATTCTGAGAGTTATAGTTGACATAAATGCAACATGATCTCTCCCAAGCTGTGCGCCTTCTTTTTACTTTTGTTTGGAATTCTCAGACGACATATCGACAGCCCTGTTTAGACTTAAAACGTAGGCACTTAAACAAGGTTGAGTGGATTTAACGTCTCGGTGCGGGTTGATAGCCTTCTGTACAGAGCTTTGGGATGTCAGCTGAGTGTTTTTGTCATAGCCTGGATTATGACTGAGTTTGAGACTGAGATCCTGAAACTGTTGCCAAAGCTGTGAAGATACGATCTGCGACACTTCAAACGACTAAACAGACAGTCCGGACTAGCGGGGAGCGATGTTGACAAAAAAGCAATTCCACAACATTGTTTGGAGTGTCTTGATAATGATATGTGATAATAATCAGAAGATAAACTTACAAAACCAACAGAAATGTGCAAAAGCATGAAATGAATTGCATTAGCCAGGTTTGAACCACAAAAGTGCAGAAATATGACTTTAGGCCGACTCTTATTTGGAAGATTACAATGCAAGTTTGTCCCATTTTATTATTAACGATGATATTTCTACTCAATTCTCCTCAAGAAACTCCACAGACAAGAAACTCTGCCGCTGTTAGTTAAACCAGAGCGTGAGGGGACCATTGCTGACAGCTCTTGTTTGCAATGCACAGAAGTTACAGCCACACTTTGCCACACTTTGCATCATTCACGGCAAAAATTAGAAGAAAAAAAAAAAAAAAAAAAGTCAAGAGGCCACAGTCACTCAGTTATGGACTTGCAATGGACCTAGACCACTAAAGCTTCAAAGATAAAAAGTAAGTTAGTTTCTTCACTTAACCTTTTGTTTTTCGAGAAAGTCAGAGTTTGACATAGACATGAAGTTAGTCGAGCTTCTTTCTCTCACACACAGAAGAAGAAGTTGGTGTTGCTCTGGTGGTACTCATCTGCAGGTCTCGTGTTTCGCCTGAATTGAGTCAATATCTACATCTTTGTCATCCTAGAACTACTGTTACCATCTTATTATATACCTGCTTTAGCCCTGTATAGACCTAGACTGTTTATCGACCTGGTTTAGAGTTGTTGATACCCGGAAGGACAAAAATTAGTATTTAATGCTGTTGTGGTTTGGAGAGCCGAGGTCAACGAAGCTCATAGTTCACCCAGGTGTTTCCTGTGAGAGCAGAGTCCAGTTTCATATTTGATTCTAACTTTAATCGAACCATATCTGTAGCAGTAACACGTTTTTTTATTGAGATCAAACAACCAAACTAAAAACTATATGTTTTTTATTCTATTTTACTTTTCTCTATTAAAAAAGCAATATATTTGGCTTTTACCCAGTGCCATTCCAACATAAAAATATAATCTTTTTATTTTAATGTACAAATATCTGCACTGCTTTCCAGGCCACAGGAGACTGACTGATAAAAAAGTCCCAAGCCGATCAATGCAATCTGCAATGATACAGTTTAAAATGTCATTACTAATTACAAATCCCTAATTTATACAAACATTTTTGAAAATCTATAGTGTACAGAGCGCAGTATTTGAAAAGACATACCAAAATGGGCCTTCCTAAATGCATAAAATGTCCAGTAATAGTTGTATGTGTTGTGTCTTGGATCTAACTTTTGTGACTAGTTAACTAGTGAAATGTAATATTTTACTAACTTAATGTTTCACACGTGCTCGTTTAAATGTTAAAAAGGGACAATGTCATATAGTTATTTGTACATTAGTTAGATGTTTCACTTGTAAACTCAGCTTTTTGTACAATTTGTTTCTTTATATTTTCGTTTCATAGGTTACACATCCGGCACAATCTTTCATCTGTGACCCCATTTTAGAGGTGAAAAGAGGAAGTTTGACTCTGTGAGATGCATTACCACCTGCAGAAGAATACAAACTGATTAAACAAAGCAGATTAACAAAAGCAGCTTTAATACAACATGTCAATCTGCACAATAATCAACACATTACGAAGGACAATATAAACTTGTCCCTGTTCATTTCCTGCATCATCTCTTCCTGCTCGCCCTGCACATGCCCAGACTGGCTGGTGAAATCCTTGCTTGGATTCCAGCAAAATAGATTATTAATTATCAAGTTTATATCTCTCTGCAAAACTAATGTCCTGGACAAGTTTAAACCCGCCTCGCCACTGAATCACACTGCGCATCAAACACATTTTTTTCCTTCTGGTCCAAAAGGTGAAAGCTGAAACTGACTACTGTCTGTTGATTAACTGCAAAGAAGCGAAGGGAAGAGCCACGACTTGTGTGAGCGAGCTCGTACCAGTAGGAAAACATTACTATCGACGGCACTTGAGTCTGTCAGTCAAACGCCTCTCAAATACATTTTACGTCCTCTCGTAACTCTACCGTTCATTGCGAAGCTGCCAAGAACACCACATCTTTACATGACTTCTAATGTGTGGGTAATAAATGCTATCATTTAGTTCTCGTGGTGGTCTCAGTGGTCTTCCCTCGGTTCACATATATTATACATTATGAGAATTTATGTTATTACATGGAATGGCAAACTTTGGGGTTGACGTAGAGGTGGACAATATATTGAGTTTGAGATATTATTGTGAATGTTTTGAAGAGGTGGCACATTTGAATATTGATTACATCGTTGATAGATGAAAATGTCACAAAAAGAGATTACAAAAAAACACAATTAAAAATTAAATGTAGTACAAAAAATGTAAACTTTCAAATAAGGGTATTTGGTGATATTTCTGCACTTTTGTGAATATTTTTTACAGACATTTCACATTTGCCGGATAATTAAACCTCAACTAATATGTTTAAAGACACAATAATAATAATGAATATCATTATTGGGATAACTTACAAAAATATTGAGATTTTCGTCAATATTGCCCACCATGAGACATGAATGAAAGTATGGGACGATGTCAATGCTGGTGAGTCAAGACATCTATCAGTTACAAATGAAACTTGCCACTTTGAGATTTGAACAGAAATGAAATCCCAGGGGCCCGGGTCTCGTCACAGTTATAAAGAGCCACACTTTGTCCCTACTTTGATCTTGGTCTTCACTTCAGCACCCCGATACAGCCATCAGAATGCTCTGGGACAAATGTAAGTACATTTGGCAGAAATAGCTTGCTGAATTCAGTTTTAGTCGTTTGGTGTTGAGCGAGGCTAATTCTATTATTTTATCACTGAGACAAAGTCCTATTTGTTCAGATGAAATGCTATTCTACTGTATGTATGCTGGACCCGCTTTCAAACGTGCAGTCAAAACAAGGAAATTGCAGTGTGCCATTTTTAACTAGTTTAGATCTATTATCCACACATAAGGAACTGAACAACAAAAAAAATACTTTACGAAATGCAATCCACATTTAGTAAGTTCAGCCAAAATAATAAAAAGAAAACTGACTTTGGAAAGAGGAAGATAATGTTATGACTAGGATGCAATCTTGATATGCAAAATGCTTGGGACCCTGCATCAATACAGCAATGCACAGCTGTGTCACTTCCTCTTTGAATGAAACAAAACATGCAGAAACATTCATCCATTAGTCGACATCTTGGTTTTTATGAGACCCTACAACATGGACACATGCAGATAATGGACATGGGCTGTGTGCAATATATTTATTGTGCAAATATTGTCTTTCAAAATCAAATATCTACCGGTAACTGCATTGGATTTGGAGAAGTTATCCGCTCATTTTGTTCTTCACAATCAACTAAAACAACACATTAAAAATATAAGATGCATAAAATATGAGATGAATAAAAAAAGTAAGTGTCAGTGGAAGTTCAGATGAGCTGACGTCAATGCACGTTGTTTTTTTTATTGTCTGATGCAGTCTCACGTTAAATAATGCTCAGAAACACATGAAGCTTGAAGACTTTGTGGGATGCACTTTTCCACACCAGAAAGTAAAATAAAGAATGAATGTGAGAGAACAGATGTCAAACCGTGTTACCTCTGGAAGTAGGGCTTTAGGTTCCTTGTAAATAATAGACAATGATGAGTTTGAAATGTTCTTGTTAAGTATCAGAAACTTGAGACAGTTTAAAGTTATGGCGCTTGCTGTAAATCCTAGCCTGCAGCACAGTCAAACTGGGTTCATTGTTTCACGTGTGCTGCTTATCTTAGGCCTGAAGAAAAATCCATTTTTTCTCTCATGCATGCACTTGCAGAGAGTCATTCTGTAAATGCAAGCCTGTGTCAGAAAAGACTAGAGTCGTTTAGGGGGAGTACATTCTCTGGATATGACATTGCTCACGACACTCACAGAAATGTGGCTTGTTGTGTCAAAAACGTTAATGTGTTGTAAAACTAGATGTATATACTGTCCAAATTCTTTCTTGAAGCACAACCAGCATCTGAGGTGCGGTCTAGACCCTACCAAGGGGTACGCGTCAAGGACCCGGTCAGAGAGCTACTGCGGAGGAAAAGAAGTGCAGCGCCCCCTACCTCCAAGACTACGGCTCCAACTGTGGTGGGATCTTTTAAACCAAAGCAAACATACTGCATCATTACGCAAGACATACCACACACAGTGCACAGAAAGATATGAATTTCTTTGACATTTAGTATGTTGATTTAATTGTTTTACTACAGTTACTTCTATTTTATCTCCCTGCACTGATAACTCCTTGACTAGTTACATTCGTATACTTACTATTAGCTTTTTGTATTAATTTAATATAAACTAAAGCCACATTTAACCTAAAATGAGCGATTAGATTATTTATCAACTACATCTGGTGCCCAGAGTCAGGACTAAACATGGGGAATCTGCATTTCAGTTTTATGCAGCTAAAATCTGGAACAGTCTTCCTGAGGATGTGAGCCAGGCCGCTACTCGGGCAATGTTCAAATCTAAACTAAAAACGGTTTTGTTTGGCTGTGCATATGACTGAAATGCTTTTCTTTGCAATCTTCTCTTTTATGTCTTGAACTAAGATTGTGATTTCTGCCATGTCTTTGTGATTTTAATGCATTTTTTCCTGTTGTGTGAAGCACTTTGAATTGCCTTGTGTATGAATTGTGCTCTACAAATAAACTTGCCTTGCCTTGCCTTACATCAAAGTTTACTTTTTATCAGATAGAAAACATTTTAGAGAAAATATTTTGTGCATGTTGTTCAAACAGCAGCTTGTCTGCTTTTTCCGGGGCATGTAAAATTGGCATCTGAAAGTGTTCCACGTTTCTTTAGAAACATTAATAATAATTGCTGGGAACGTCATCAAGATATGTTCATAGGGAATGGACTGAACCTCATGTACTTTCTTAAGATTTTTAGTGGTAGTAAACATCCACAAGAGCCTATGCCAAAAGTAACATTAGCCAACCAATTCTTGATCCAATTTGAAGCCTGAACCTATCCCAAAACAAGCCTTTTCCTTAGGTGTTCCTTAGGCTCCAGGTGTTTCTTTGTGACAGTTACAGCCGTCACTAAATGGCTCCAGGGAAAAATAATACAAAATAACCGCATCCATGAGTCCTCTCACTTTGTATCATAAACATAAACCACTTATGGGCTGAGCACATTTCTTAAGGCAAAAGTCACAGTTCTCCAACATGCAATTGTTTCAGGTTAAAGTATTAGAAGTTGAGGTTCACTGACGGCAGCTTTTCATTTCTTTCAGAGTTCATACTGATGCAATGTAAAAACAAACAAAGGTTAAATAATCTTTTAAACTACTTAATGATAGTGCACACAGAAATGTCATAAACACCACTGTTTTATCAGTCTGCTCCACATCTGGAGCTTCTCATTTAAACGGACTGCTGATGTCAGGTGTCCGTTGTGCCTTCAGGAGAAGACACATCCTTTTACGCAATCTCAACAATTACAAGAGGGATCGGCAAGCTTCAAATGTTCTCCTTTGTCTCCTACACTGCAGCAGTAAACGTAATAATACATTAGTTTATATAATTATGTTTTCAGATAGTCAGGTTTTTACTTGTTTTGTCCTGATCTGTTAAGACCCAATGATTTTTCCCTTTTTTCTGTTAGTATATTTAATGCTTGTGACAAAGAGTTTTAATAGTACTTTATAATGAAGGCATTAAAATGGTAAATTCATGGTTTTATTGATAATCTTTAAAAGTGGCATTTTACATCTGAAATGAGCTGATCTTTGAAATAACAGACCTTTATATAAAATACAGTTGCTCTTGAGTCAGTGCAGTTTGTGTGTTGCTTTAGACATTAAGGCTTCTTTTCATCTGTTCCTTTTTCTGCTCTGTTTCAGGAGGTGGGGCCTTTCATCAGTCAAGGTAGCCTACAGCACATTGCAAAGACATATCAGAAACACCCCAATTTTGTTTTGCCATAACAGTCATTTGAAATCTGTTTGTTAATGAATCTGTTTTCCACTACTGACATGCGATACAATACTGCGATATTTGGAAATACTTGAAAATAGTTTTAAGACAATAATTTCAGTTACATTAAATCAAACATGTTTATGTCTTAATGCATTAGTTTAACTGTGTCAAAATAAAAACTTAACAGAGACAAAACTGATTTAGGCTAATTTAGACTGAATAAAGAAAATCATGAATTAAAGTTAGCCTTTTTCGACCTTTCCATTATAAAAACTATGCATTTGTGACAGATGGACGACCTGGGTTTTATTGGGATACATTTAGTTGGTTGCGATATTCATTATTGCGTTAACCAATATTGCGATTGCAACACTTTTGCGATATATTTCTCCCCTTTAATCGATCATGTATGCCAAGGCGACTTTACTGCGCTCTAGTGTAACCAAGTGACCTACCACGGCGCCCGGCAGGACACTTCATGGAAATGTGTCTTTCGTCATGTCATTCCATCACGTTTGAGTTTCATTGGCCAGACAGACACTCACGTACATATTCACAATAAACTATCTTAAATGAGCTAATCTGTGTCATGTTTTCCCAAAAAAAAAAAAACAATCCACAATAACATGGGAAAAATACCAACCTAACCTCTCATCAGCCACCATTCACCTCTGCTGATGACATCATATCTTAGCGACGTTGTTGCACTCAAACGCACCAAAACTAAGCAAAACCTTTCTCGTGGTCGCCGTGTCACACCTCCAGGACTATTCCACCCGGATCCCTCTGCTGCAGCACTAAGTGACGGTTGCTCTGGGTGGAGAGCTGTGCCCACCTCCAGTAGCTCCGTCCAGCCCGCTCTCCTGCCCTGGTCTGCCCCCGAATACAGCCCCCAGGACGCCCTCGCACCGAGCCAGTCCTACGCCGTCACCACCACCCTCTCCAATGGCACGGACCTCTACATGCAGACCCTGTGCCCCAGCTACACCATGCTCACCTACACCCACGCGCCTCTGCTTACCAACTTTGGGGTAAGTACTTGGGCTTATGGCTGGATGATATGGGGTTAAAAATCCCCCAAATTAATATCAAAATCTTCTTGTAGCCAGATCACGGTTTTGACTTCATCCCGATTCATATTAACTACAAATATTATGTGTATTGTTATTGGCCTTTAACATTTAACTTGAGTGGGGCTGAACCATTTTGCCAAACATGGTCATTGCAATTTCGTCCAAGGAATATAACACGCCTCTGTCACCTGTCTGCTGGGGGGGCCGTACAACTCTTCATTTTGGCCACCGCAGGCTCACACCACTGGGATCAAATTTCCCATTTCACATTAACGCGCATGGAATAAGGAAGTGAAAGAAATGCACAAGCAACAGTTATCTAGGCCTGTATCGCCAAGGAAGGGACAGATTGTGCCGTAAGTTTAACTAATTAGAACAGAAAGGGAGGCGTGAAGGAGTGCACTGGGTCCCACTAACATGCGCATGGAAGGGGGGACAAAGGGAAGCAATATAAATGCACACGCAGCGTCAAATATATATTTGTCAGATAAGCATAGCTAAAGCAGAGGCATTAGCGGAGGGAGGAGTGTAAGAGCGACGAGGGTCAGTGCGAGATCTTCAGTGTGGCTTCTATCAAAGCCTTTAATCCTTTGCGGTGGCAGTGTTATTAAAGCTGTTATATTCATCACATCAACTCGATCTAACATGCACGGCACACTTGAACACAAAGAAAAGTGACGTACAAACATGCGGAAGGTCCCGGAAGCACCAGAGGATAAAACAATGAAGTGGCACGGCATTTTGTAATATTGCAAAGCAAATGCAATGAATGGCTCAGCCATACTCTTGAGGACCTTTACGTTGACATCTCCTGTTTTAGAACAAAAAACAAAATGAGTTTAGGTTACTCTGGCATATCCCACACAAGGAATTGACTTTTGGCTCCTTTTCCTGGTTGTAGAAGTAATTACACAGGTGAGATAAACAAACCTCCGACATGGCAATTCAGCCACGTAATTGTAATGATCATGATCAGACGGCAGAAAGGCTCAGAACGAGTCAGGCCATGATTTATGGACTTAAAACTGCACAGATCTTGGAGCTCGACCTATGACAGGGTAGAGGACTGTCTAACAGGATTCATTAACTTACTTAATGAAGCTAACTCCATCAGAGTAACTCCATCCGGTTAAAAGCTCAAAAACGTCTATCTGGCATAATATGTGCAATTCATTATCTTTATATTGCCTTAAAGAGGTAACTAAAGTCACCTAAAGTCAAAGATATTGAAATTAGTTAAATCCATGTCTCTCACTCAGAGCAATACTGACCAATAGGGGGTGTGTGTGGGGGAAAGTGTCTTTGTTTGAGCTGCATTCAAAACAAAATGTGGCAGTTTGATCAAAATATCGTCAGAGGATCACAATTCAGTTTTTATCCCCATATCGCCCAGGCCCACCTGAGACGAGCTGATATTTTCATGAGCTTGTCATATTATGAGGCAGTAATTCTCTGTTTAAGTCTCTAAGCTTAAACTGACACTTTTCCCCATCCACTTTTCCTATGCATGTGTTTCAAACTATTGCAGTGGTCCTCTTTGACCAGTGACCATCGTAATTAAGCAATCTACCTTTAGCATGGGGAAAGATTCTCACAAAAGCTTTCAATGCTCCTGGACCAGTTTAACTTGTGAACTTAATACTGATTAAAAAACATGAATCACCGCTGCAGACAAAAGACCATAGAAATAATGTCAATAAATCCTCTTTTGTCCGTGCACAGGAGCAAGAGGGGCAAAAATCCCAGGGTTCTGTCAGTAAAAGGCAAGCGACCGAAAACCTATTTCAAACTCATATGCAAATCACGGCACTCTAGGAGAGTTTACTGTTGTGAACTCATATGAAACAGAAGAAAGAATCATTTGTTTCATTCATAACAGTTATGGTCTTAGTTGAGTGGAAAGGTCAGTCGTTTGAGGCTAATGAAGACAGATGGTGACAGTTGTGGTTTGATGTGTTTGTTTTGCAGACCATCCCAGTGGCTCCAGTGCCCACCCCACTGCCGCAGATGGACCCAGACTCAGGGCTCACATACCTGCCCTGGACCGCCGTGCCTAGCCCTGCAGCGCTGAGCGGGTCACCCCTGCTCCACGTGCCGCTCTCCATGTCTTTGGCCACAATGATCCCTCAGCTGGACCTCCAAGTGCCGAACGGAGAGTCGCAAACCCTGGACCACCCGCTGCACCCTGTAACAGAAGGACCGAGTGAGCATGAAGAGCCAGAGGAGAAGCAGGAGCCTCCGAGCCTTCTGGATACACTTTTGGAAGAACAGAAAGCAGATGAAGGAGACGATAAAGACTCATATGGCAACACCACCTATGTCACAAATGTTTAATAAAGGAAAGCTGCACATTCAAACATTGTGACACTGTATAATAAAGATATTCTCTCAGCCTTTTGACACTGTTGTCGGGTTTGCAATCTTACTCGAAACTGTCTATGTGCAATGCAACAAGCCTCAGGACACACAGGAGCCTGTGTCAACTCGATATTTTCCATGGCTTTTGGACAAGGTTTCAAAAGAAGTATTTCACTAGCACTTAAACGTGTTATTAATATAATTTGTTTATTTGGTCGGGACAGTGCATGCTAATAAACATACACGATACCCTGGAAACACGCCGGATTAAAGCCATGGGCTAATTTCCATCCGTTGTCCCGCATTCACTCGATCCACAATTGTCCAGATACTGGGTGAAATTAGATTGGGGTATGGAGTATTTCTGTGCTGTCTATTCATCATGAAGAAGAACAGTCCCCCAAGGTTAAATCTGGGGGGAACCTGACAAAAGGAGGGGGGAAACATGGAGATGGTATCACAAAACCAAAGCATACTTGTTCAGCTCCTATGGTGGGAATGTGTTCACTTAAAATGTAATATTTCGCACTTAGATGGCAATAAAAAAGGAGAACTTGTACGAAACTCGATTCCTGAAGTCTCACTGAGTTCAAGTATGTGCATGTTTGGTTTGAGTGAAGAACAGGTTTGTAACAGCTACATGTGGAAGCAATGGCACGTTTTTGGAAGCTGTAATAAATGTTATAAACCCACAAGATGTAGCAAGCTTCAGTCGGACAAGTTTGAGCTGCTGATGGTGGATGCAAAACCCACAGAAGTGTGTGGGGTCGCCCAAAGGCATCTATCGCTGAGTAATTGCACAGCAGTGTCATTGGGAGACCTCTTTAAAATCCATCTTTACCCTCTGGCATCAGTCAGAACATTCCACTACCTGCTCAAATGGTATATTTTAGTATTATAGATTATTGTCACTTCTCTTTACTACTTCCCATGTGCTCCTAGTAGAATACCACAACAGCTTACCTTTATTTATTGATTTAACCTCTCTTGTTCTAGGGCAGGAGTCTCTGCAGTAACATGCCTGTGCCGAGTGTTTGATATCAGGGCTGTCAGTCTCTTCTTTTTAAAAGGTTGTTGCTCAAGGTCATAGAAATCTGCCAGCCTCAGGAGACCACATTTCACAATATCAACTCCCTTTGGAAAAATACAGTCGTCTGTAACAAAGGTTTAGTATAAACTATTAGATGTATTTTTCACAGTTTTTTATTTGGTAGATGCATTGGATTATATGGCCACAGATCATTCTAATGCCATTTAGCATTTCTTTTTTTTATTTTGAAACTTTAAACGGAAGTGTTTATGGCACAGTACTTACCCTTTACCTGAGCCAAGCAGTGCCCATTTTCAAGAGTGAGAATAAGTGTTCATCAGCAGCTGCTTTTAAACCGTTCTTGACTGAGGCGTCGTCACCTCAGCGCCTACACCTAATAACGGGCGTGTGCATTAGCAGCTCATGCTTTGGCCTGGTTTAGTGCAGACTTGAATGCTGTTAAGTAAATTAAGCAAATAGTCTGTTCTTTGGAGCTCATTACGTACACACACACGCGCACACACACACACACACACACACACACACATTCACACACATTTACTGCTTTTGTGTTGCTGGAACATTGGGACTCCAGGTAATATTTTTGTTACCTGACGGTTTGGTTCCATTAAGTACAAACAGGGAAAACCCCGGGATGATTTCCCTGGAACTGCTATCTGGTTTATCAAGTTTAGAAGTGCGCTGTGGTGCCACCCCTGTCACATGACAGCCTGATGCCTGGGCTGATGATGCTGAGCTGATGCCGGGCTGATGCCGGGCTGATTCGGGCTGCTGATGCTGGCTGATGCTGGGCTGATGCTGGGCTGATGCCGGGCTGATGCCGGGCAGGACCGGGCTGATGATGCTGGCTGATGCCCGGGCTGAATCTGGGCTGATGCCGGGCTGATGCCGGGCTGATGCGCGGGCTGATTGCCGGGCTGATGCCGGGCTGATACCTGCGGGCTGATGATGCTGAGCTGATGCGCGGGCTGATGCCGGGCTGATCCTGGGCTGATCCTGGGCTGATGCCGGGCTGATGCCGGGCTGATGCCTGGCTGCTGATCTCGGGCTGATGCCGGGGCTGATGCCGGCTGATGCCGGCTGACACCGGGCTGATGATGCTGAGCTGATGCGGCTGATGCCGGGCTGATGCCGGGCTGATGCCGGGCTGCCTGATGCTGGGCTGATGCTGGGCTGATGCCGGGCTGATGCCGGGCTGATCCTGGGCTGATGCCGGGCTGATGCGCGGGCTGATGCCGGGCTGATGCCGGGCTGTGCGGGCCTGATCGGGCTGATGATCTGAGCTGATGCCGGGCTGAATGCTCGGGCTGATCCTGGGCTGATCCTGGGCTGATGCCGGGCTGATGCCGGGCTGATGCAGGTGGGCTGCTGATGCTGGGTGATGCCGTGGCTGATGCGGCTGATGCGGGCTGATGCCGGGGCAGACGCGGGCTGATGATGCTGGCTGATGCCGGGCTGATGCCGGGCTGATCCTGGGCTGATCCTGGCTGATCCTGGGCTCGATGCCGGGCTGATGCCGGGCTGATGCCGGGGCTGATCCTGGGCTGGATCCTGGGCTGATCCTGGGCTGATCCTGGGCTGATTGCCGGGCTGAGGCCGGCTGATGCCGGGTGGGCTGATCCTGGGCTGGATCTGGGCTGATCCTGGGCTGGTCCTGGGCTGATCCTGGGCTGATCCTGGGCTGATCCTGGGCTGATCCTGGGCTGATGCTGGGCTGATGCCGGGCTGATGCCGGGCTGACGCCGGGCTGATGCCGGGCTGACGCCGGGCTGATGCTGCTCACGGCGCTTCTGCAGGACACATTGAGATGGTGCAAGTCCAAATGCCAAAGGACATGAAATATGGCTCGGTAAAATAGTATCTAAAAATAGATATATCATTTAAAAAGCTACCAAGACACATTTTCTCTGCACGTTAGCTTCCTTTGCTGGTTTTGGAGCCGGGGTTGTGACGACATGTTTTCGGTTGAACGCGTGCAGGGTTTATACTACTACACTACCACACTTATCTGCGCCTTACGATCTTTCTCCATCGTGCCAGACAAAGACAACCTTTAGTTTGGCCGACATCGCAGAGAGCATGAACTGACCGCGGAGACAGAAGTCGACAGTTGAACAGGAAAGTCACTTTTTCAACGCGCGTGGCGCTCTCGGGTCATCTCCACGAGGCCGTGAGGTCACGTGGAGTAGGCCTCAGATCATGAGTAGGCCTCAGATCATGAGTAGGCCTCAGGTCCATGAGTAGGCCTCAGGTCATGAGTAGGCCTACGCATACGCTTGTGTTTGTGTATCCTAATACTTCCGGTTGGCTAATATTGTTGAGTAGACTATAGTAGCCTACTATAAAGTGTGATACAAGGCTGTTTATAATAGTACTTGTGCTACATACTGTCCTATGTTTGCGCTTCAGTCCGTAGTAATAATACTACTATAGTATGTAAGTAAGTAAATACAACTTTATTTATAGAGCACCTTTCACAAATTAAAATCACAAAGTACTTTAGAGAGAGCTATAAAAAACATATTATTACTAATATTACTACTACTAACATTAATAATAGTAATAATATTGTTTTTGTAATTTGTATATTTATTACTGTTGTGTCGTACAAATGCTACTAAAACTAGACTAACTCAAGCGTGAGATGAAAACAGAAAAAGCTGAATGGATAAAAGCTTCCACTTACAGTGGTTTGAAAAGTAAATAAGGGACTTTTGCTGTTTGACTTTGGGATTTGAAGTGTGGAAAAAACGAATCAATGAAAGGAAAAAGGGAGTTTGCCTGATAAGATTAAGAATCACACTGATACGAAACAAACAGTCACTTATCAGTAGTTGTGGTTTATGACATATATTTGTGTTATAGGCCATGTTATGGATAGACACTAGGTTGTGTTGACACTTGCACACACAAAACATCAGAATTTATACTAAACCTGGACTAGATTTAGCCTAAACCAGGATTAAAACCGGATCAAGCTACATTAGGAATAAACTGGGATCGAGCCAGGACTAGTATGCAAAATGAATTTACAGTCCAACACATAGAAAAGAAAGTATTAGGTTAAGGTATATTGTCCCTTTTGCAGGTGCTGCTCCAGCAGACCACAGCAGAGCACTGGGAGCTGACCACCACAGACTGGTAGAAGATCTCAGGTTGCACCGATTGAAAGACTTGTAATAACTGACTGATGCTCATTTGTACACAGAATCTTAATTAGTGCCACAACGGGGAAATTCTAGTGTTGCACAGTTCAGGAACAGCAGGGGAATAGAAATGAAATATTGATGAAGTATTCATCTTACATGACAGTGCTGTGATTTCTAAATTAGCCAGTAGAGGGCAGCGTGGTTAAGATTTGTGGTGCCAATTACCTAAGTCAGTGGAACTTTTACTGTGCTCTCTCCCTGGTTTATTAAAACTCTGAAATGAGAGGGGGAAATAAATGAAGACTTTTCAACATATATTTTGGTGTTCTAAAATACATGTGTACAAAAAAAAATATTTCATTAAACTTGCTCTTGTAATTGGTGCATTGTCTCTGTTTTGGGGTTGGATTCTCAGACAGAGAAACAGTTAGCAGCTAATGGGCTACACATTCCCTCCTCTTGAGAAACTGCCCCAGGTTATCTTCTTACTCGATAAAGTCCAGACTTTATTACTGTTCTTACCCGGTAGCTGTGCAACACATAAACAAAACAAAGACAAATGGATGATGTGACATATAAAGCGAGGCAAGGCTAGTTTATTTGTAGAGCACAATTCGTACACAAGGCAATTCAAAGTGCTTCACACAACAGGAAAAAATGCATTAAAATCACAAAGACATGACAGAAATCACAAAACATTTTAAGACATAAAAGAGTGCCAATAAAATAATTTCAGTCACATGCACAGCTAAACAAAAGAGTTTTTAGCTTAGATTTGAACGTTGCCGGAGTAGAAGCTGTCTCACATCTTCAGGAAGACGGTTCCAGATTTTAGCTGCATAAAACTGAAACACAGATTCATAAAACATGATAGCTAACTCACAATTCATAATATTAATTACAGGCTGTTTTTGATCTAACATTGTGGTTTAATTGCCACTGAGGGATTTGGATTTTCACTCTCAATAGAAATAGGAAGCTGTAGATCAATATGTGCAAAAGTAAGTGAGTACAGCTTGTGTTGTTACCTTTGCATAATTTTCTAAAATATGTATTTGCTTTTATAACCCATTCAACTGTGTGGGCAGTGCAAAGATACTGAATCATAAGATTAATGACAATGAGTCAGATTCCTGACAAGAATAAACTGACCTAAACCCACAAGAGCCCAAATCCCATTCTAAACTCTTGAATCACGTATTGACATTGGAACTTGCTTTGGAAATGTCTGCAATTTGTTGGTTGATTGTACAGGAAACAATTTGAATGTATTAATATGTATAAGGCTGTTTTTTTCCCCCATTCTGACACATTCCATACTGTTCTGTCATTTGACAAGACACTTAACTTTTGCAGTCCCTTCCAGATGAAATATTAAGCTGGCTGCAACAGCGAGGGAATTCTTTCCAAATCCTTGTGCCTCTGCTCAGAAAGCAGTGACAGATGGACACAACAAAGAAGTAGTTCTTTTCTCTTTCATTCTCCCTCTTGTTGCATGATCAGCAGACAATTAGAGACACTTAAGATTTACAGAACAAAAATGTAAGTCGTATTGCTACAATTCCAATGGCTTGGAGTAAATCTGTGATTGTGTGTGTGAACGATGCAAACCTGAGCTCTGGCAGGGGATTTCACAACTGCTTGTTCAGCAGGAGGCTGTGCCAACAGGATTTATGAAATACAAGCACAATATCATACACAAACACACATTCACAGCACGAGTAGTGAAGTGTGAAGGTAAAAACACAAAGAGCTACTCATTTTTCAGTTTCTTCTGTTTGGTTTGGCAGACTGTGAAAACTCAGTGATAGTGACAAAGGTCACGCCGCACTAGATCAGACTTGTCTGTAATGACATCGAACAGCGCACCGGCATAATGCTGTGCAGTTCGACTCTGCTAATGAGTTGTATTATTTAAGTGTGTTGTTTCTAAAATGTATCGACAGAAGATATATTTCCTGCATGCCAGCCAGAAAAAACATGAAAATGTTTCACCTTTCAGTCGTAAGGAACAGTGCTATATCATTACATTTGTTAGATTAGGTTAGATTAGGTTCAACTTTATTGTCCCCGAAAGGAAATTGGTCTTGGGCTCACAGTGATGCAGGTCACAGTCCACACAAAAACCAGACACACATCAGCACAACAATCAGCTCGTCTGCTCAATTTCAACACAAAAACATATGGCCATGCCGAAACGTTACATTACGATACACTGGAATAAGACAATCTCAAGAATAATGGATTGAAAATGTGTCCGACTACCTGGATTTGTTAAGCAAAGCGACAAATGTTGGAAGGAAAGAACATTTTAATCAGTTGCTTTTGTACTGCGTGCTGATGTGCCCCTGAAGGCAGCAGCTCGTACACTTTATGCAGAAAGAGGGAGGGCTCTTTGAGGAGGATCTTCGCCTGTGCCAGGACAGAAGAGTCAAAGATTGCTTGGAGTGAAGAATACTCTTTCCTTCTTATGGTTTTCATAGCGATCTCGTGTGGTGTGCACTCATTCTGCCAAAAACACTTCTACAAAAAAACAAGTTTGAGGCAGTTGTTGCAGGTCACTATATTCCAGATACAGATATGCTACTGCACATTGTTAAGGCTTGCAAAATGTTTCTTGGGTAAAACAACTCACTGGTTATGTGACGTTAGAGACCCCGAAAGCTGCAGATCACAGCCTGATTTATCTCCTAATCCACATGGCACCATGGGTGTGTTTGTACATGTCGATTGATCTGACACCTCATCAGGTCTCACTGCGGGAATCAAGATAAACTTTACTTTGTGTATTGCAGCGCTGATGGTTTAAGATCTTTACATGTCCCTCTCAATGGGTTCATTGTGCTAAATCCCTACAGTAACAGTTAGATCTGAGCTGGAGCCTAAATGGATTAAAATGTCACAGACAACACAAGGTGCTAATTCTCCCACTTGCCCTCCTTTTTTCTATCAGAGACCTGCTGTCTGCCCCCCCACCCCGAGCATCTAGCCTGGGGTCCATGTTTGAGCCCGGGAGGCTTTTTGGCTCCTGTCCCGTTTGAGGAGTCTCAGACAGGACAGGAGCCACATGTTCACTCCGCCCCGAGGCTCTGCTTCCCTTTCACTTTCTCTGATATCATTATAAATCACTGTTAATCTAATATAAGAGTCAAAAATATAGCAATAACAAAATATGGTTGCATTTCTTGTTTAGTTATTTTAACAGGCAGAGCTTTGTGGAGCCTGGTGAAAATTAATTACATTTATCTTATTATAGTTCTATATTTTCAGTGATTTTAAACACTAAATTATATCAACATACATTTACCTCAGACTGCGGGTTGAAATAGGTAAAGCCAATAATATGAGCTTTGCTTTGTCTACTGTTATGTTCATACCTAGAGAAGTGCAGTACAACAATTCTTCTAAAGCAGTACTTTATTACTACTTCTGTGTACCCACATACTACAGCATTGTATTCATATCCAAGCAAAAGAAAGATAGGCATGTATAATTATTTCTGTTTATTTTTGTACAGCAACAAAGTACTAAAATTAAGGATTTGTCTCAATGTCTCCCAACCAAAGAAGAGGGCAATTACAATCACATGCTGAAATGAGTCAAACCTGTCTAAAATGTAACATGGACATTATTTACAAACACGGTCAAGACTGCTGGCATCATAGTGCATTGTATATTTCGGCTGTTAGGTCTTTTTTGTAGAAGCTCTCATCAATACAGGGGTATCCGAAGTCCATGGAGTTGTAATATGGTGCATATTCAGAGGTGGAGAAGCTTTCCTGCTGGCCCGTCCACAAGTGGCCCACATTGTAAGAGTCCTGGGCCGAATAGTGCTGGGTGTAGGCGTAGGGCTCGGGGCTGCAGAAACTAGACTCCAAGCGACTAGGCGAATCGTAGCAGGATGACGATGAGGTGGAGGAAGAGGAGGAGAAGGAGTCATGTGGCGAGTAGCTGTTGTGGTCCTCAGGGCTGCACATCTTTAGAGAATCTGCCGGTGAACAAGAAGTCTGCAACAAGACAGGACAAAGTTACAATCTGCATACCAATCCTGTTGCCAGAGGACTCGAGATTTGAAAGATGGTGAGCAACGTACGTAGGACTGTAAGCATGATTCATGTTTTGGAGACTTTTCAATACAACTCTTGGCTCATGATGTGGCTGTAAATAAGATCTGCGGCTTGCTGATTTGTAAATATATATGTATATATATATATGTTTAAGTATGAACCAATTTGCTCATTCTCATTCAATCAAATTTTCTTCTTCTCAGATAATACCAAATTGTCTAAAACACATGTTATTAATGACTACTAATATTACATCTCAAATGTTCAAACTTTCAAACCAAAAATATTTTGAGCCTACCATGCCAGGCCCATAGTAGTCTGCGTCTGATGACAGTCCGTGGTTCCAAGAGGATGGCAGGCTGGAACTCTGAAGCCCACTGTTGGGTTGCTGTGGATGTTGTTGATGCTGGTAAATGTGCTGATGGAGGCTGTTGCTTGGGCCACTGATGCCAGGCAGCACAGCGTCCCAAAACTGATGCTGAAAGTTGTTGCTATAGGTGTTCAGATCCTGTGTCTGACTTGAACATAGGCTCTGTTGGACAGGGAACGAGGCAGGATAAGGCACCTGAAGGTGGCTGACGTCAGGCATTGGGGCAGGAGGAGCTGTAAGAAAGCAAAAGCAAAGTTTAGGCACAGTTATGCTAATGTCACTATTACTACATATATTATAGAAGACAGGAAGTTTTGTAAAAAGAAAAAAATGCTTGTGATCTAATAATAACTTTGCACTTTTGTCCCTTTAGCATGGAGATGCCTTGTGGCTCAAGTTCTCCAGTTGCTGTATCAGAAAAAGAATAACTATAGCTATAAAGGCAAAAAATAGTGGCCTTGACAATAATCTGTAGTTTTAGTGATGGATATGAATATATGGGTTATATGGGTTAAAAACATTCAAGTCAACATTTAATTTGACTGAAATGAACTCCAGTATTTCACAGTGAGGAGCCTCGGCCAATATTCATTAGCTGATCTGCCTCATTAAGTCAGGTAAGGCAGAGAGAATGGAGAGCAAACCATTGCTGCTTAGCTATAAGTTCAGAGGGTGATGTCATGACTCATCAGACAGCACATTTGAATGAAGCTTATAAGAGGGGGCTAAGCTACTAAACTTGGCTACACTTTGAGTCTGTTTAGACTTAAGACATGTTTTCTATTTCTTACCTTCAAAACAACAATTAAGAAAACGCGAATTAGGCTTTTTACACCCTTTTTTTTTTTTAAATGCCAGTTTTCTTACAGATTTCCAGTTTATTTTTGGAACTCAATTGGGAATTTCAATTCGTTTTCTTTGATTCGATCAATTTTGTTTTTTAAATTATAATTTTTCGGCAAACGTGAAGTTAGACTCAGCTAAACTTACTTGGATAGACTGACGCGGAAAGGTCTTGCAGATCCAAACACGCCTGGGATATGATCTGTTCATCGGAAGACACAGGGAGGAAAGCGCCAATATTAATATTTAACCCGCATTTTCTAGAGCCGTGTTTTGTGCGTGCCGTTACATCTGTTCAAAGGGTCGTCAATCTTTTTATGACAGGAGCGATTACTTGAGTGTGCGTGTGTTTGAGTGTTGTGTGACTGAAGTACCGTTTTGGCATTTTTGCTGTTGGCCTCGCGGGCACGGTGCCTCTGCAGCAGCTCTTTGACGGTAGTCTTGACGCGGACCCCCTGGTAAACCTTGGACTTATCTGTGTCAAGAAAACAGCGTGTCACACATGTTTAGTAAACAAGATCACAGCGGCAGAACCAAACTTCACTTGATCTCAGCCAAAATCCTGCTCATCTAATCCTTCCAAAAGTTTGAGAAAATGATACTTCACAACGTCAAAGCACCTAACCCAAATGAATCCTATTAAACGTGGTGGTATGTCGTATCAGTAGTGACGTCTTGTTTCATTCAATAAACAGTAAACTATGTTTTAAGTTTGTGTTGCCTTGTTTGCTCATTTTATTTCCAGATTTACTGTGCGTAAAAGCGCACAGCCTTTACGGCTCCTTTATGCAGCAGGCTGTCTCCAAAGCCCGCTGCAGAGCTTCCCCTCACCCCTAGCCTTGATTTGCGTTTCCTGATCCGCAGTGAGCACCTCCCAACTTTACCCAGGTAACAACAACAGAGGAACAAAGGCAAAATCGGCGTGTTAAAGTAAGTGAATTTATTATAAATTGAATAATGTACTATTTCATCTCTACGACCAACTTGACCCATAATCTGTTTGCACTCGGGGATCTTGGGGAAAGCTGATCAGAACAATTAAGATAATTGTAAACCGTGCAAAAATACCACAAAAGAGAAGGTCTGAGAGCAAAAGTCTACCGCGGTGCTCGCGTCAGTTTAGACGTGTAATCAGTACTTCAAGAAGGTTCAACTATTGCAGTGCGCACGAAATCCGTGCACCAACGTCCTTCCAAGGAGCCGTTTTACGCAGCAATGCATAAACCACCAGTGTGTGTATGGATAGACTCATTTGGTTTCTGGAGTTGGTTTTGTTCCATCCACGCCTGAGCTGTTTATAATTCACGACACAGTCCAATCCGAGTCTTTATTCAAATCAAGATGTCCTGTTTTGGACATGAAACTTAAATATACACCATTTGACATGGTGTGTTATTCCATCAGAACGTTTATCAAAGTATGCAAAAATCCTTGAGGCTCGCAGCGTTAATGTAAAGCATTTAGGAGTGGCCAGCCGCTCCCGAAAAGGCGATTTGACACTGAAATTAGACTAACAGCCTCTGATTAATATTCATGCACAAAAGGCTCTCGATGATTTGCCTTAAATTTGGCGAATAGTACAGCAAAATCTACGGCAGACACATCCCACTCCGTTTTTACGCACGACGCCCTGTTAAATGCACAGCGAGTTACCCCCCGAAATGACAGGCAGGCCGCTGCAATAATTCACCTCTAATTAAAAAAAAAAGTCTCAGAAATCGTGTCCCGGCGTGTGTCGATCAAAACTTTTACCAATGTGCACCCATGAAAGTATAAAACAATAGCCCTGCAGACTCGAGAGACGCGCACATGTGCAACATGTCACGAGGACGCTCCGACTATAACGCTATGCCTCTGTTAGGGTGCATCACACTGTGTTATTTATCAGATTCCTTTGTTAAAATGATACCTTTACGGTCTTAATTGATAGTAAAATAACACATTCAAATCAACTTTAGTTTGATTTGAATTCATAGAATGTCAATTGTAAAAAAAAATCTCATATTTTTCTTTTTTTTCCCCCAAACAGGTTAAAATGCATCAAAATCCATCAAAGATGGAAAAAGACCTAAAACTCACCCGACATGATGGCTGAAATGAAGTTAGATTTCCCCCCTTGAAGACCAGCAGAACTCCACAATGTCTCTTTTCTACCTCAGCAACAATGGCCAAGAACGAAAATTCTTCAAAAGTATCCAAAAATCAAAAGACAAATGTCTTAAAAGAGCGTTACAGCATACAACTATATTGTATTATAGCTGGAGACATATTAGTTTGAGATTTTCTCCCTCCATCCCTACTATTTAAAACCCCTAGAACTCAATGATTTGACAATGATTTGATTGCGCGTTACTTTCAATTTGAATATTCAGAAGCAACCGAGTTTTGCCGATTTTTGTTTAAAAATCACTTCACAGTGGGGTTGTATATGGTTAACTTCAACATACTATGACAATATTTTGCACTTAAACCATATTAAACTATACTTTTCTTAATTTTATCCAAGTTTTTCCAATATCACAGCATCAGCCCCCCTCATCTGGCTGTGGAGCACAGGTGGCCGAGCTGCGCTACTTTAACGCACAATTGAGTGTTTTTGGCGTAATAACGTAAAACGGTGGCCATATGATCATTTGTAAAAGACTCAAGATATTTAAAACATTTATTTCAGAGAAAAGCAGATACACGAGTGGATGGGGTGGGCGTGGCAAAAGGCCGCAGCCATCTTTGGCATCCCTGAGCTCCACACAGCTTCAGGGAGGAGACTGCGCCACACTTTGCACATTTCATTCAGAATATTAGTACTCTACAAACGGTACATGTCACATAAGAACGCCATGAATTCTCACATTTCTCCAACAATATTTTCCACTAATAAATTCCAATGAGGAAATGCCATATAGTATTTTAATACATTTAGTGTGTATTTAGGCTATTTTTTATTTTTGCTGGAGCACATTGGCAATCACTGATCTTAAAAGGGACATCCATGAGTTACATCACTTACATGAAGATGAGAAGACAACTCATGATGTTCCCACATTTAAGATAGGCTCACCATTGAAACTGGGCTATTCCTTTTAAACTTATTTGGAGCTATATTTAAATACAATGAACAAAATCTTGACTTGACTCATGACTTGGGAACATGCTATATTTTTGTACACTAAGAACGACTTTATTATCAATGTATGTGTCGTGTGTACGGTCAAATACAATACGTTTTATTTTAAAAATATTTAGCTTTTTCCTTCAGATGAGTAGCCCATATTAGGCCTTATGTTTAAAATTTGGGCACATTCCTTGCACTATTGAAATATGTGTAATAACTGGCCCAATAAACATTTGTGAAGTAATTCTATTTTTGTTGTCTTTTTTTGTGCTTTTAATTATTATTATTTATGGTTCAACTCTCTTCAGGTGATTTGTACTGACAAAGACCACTCAAACACTCGGGAATGTTCTGTAAAACAGATTTGGATTCACTTACCATATACTGTATCTAGTACTGTTGCTCCTGTACCTTCTGGTATTGGAGCGCCATCTCGTGGCCAAACCCAAGTACAACACGACCAGGTTCCAAGTTGTGATAAGATATGTGACTGACACTGATTTCATGTCATAGCTTTGAACAGTTAAATATATAATATATATGTGATATAACTGGATGAGCTTCATTCAAACATGGACTAAAGAGCACACGTTTACAGGACAAATACATCACAAACATGTGACTGAAGCTAAAATGGCAAATGTTTAGCAGTAAAAACACATATTTTTGTTTTATTGAAACATCAAGCCTTAAATATATTACTTAGAAATCATTGCTACATACTTTAGTATTTTTACAAAAACAGTTGAGGAGTGCGTTGTAGGCCTAGTCATTTACATTAACAATGCGAGTTATTGTGGTGATTTAAAAAATGGTTATAAAACATTGTTCTAGAAGAAATCTATTGCCCAAAAATGTCTAATAAAAATGAACTATTGAAATGAGGACAGTGCACATTTGCCTTACTGGAGCTAAGTCACTGCATCAAAGAGACTTGAGCTTAGTTTGGGCATCACAATGTCACGTGAGGCTTAACTTTAAAAAAGCGAAGCAAAGTAAGATTAAGACTTTAAGAGTAAAGCATCCAGAACATCCTTGCCTTGGACGCATCCATGAGTTTTAAATAAATACGTCTAATCATCTTCTGAAAAGGACTACACACAGTAATGTCTTTGACCTAAATCTCATTGTTAAAAAAAAGTGTCTGAGTTTGTGCTTCACCACAACAGCGTCCTTGCTCTCCAGTCAGCCATAGTACAGTCTTTGGTCTTAGTAGGCTCTCCTGATTTCATATGGAGACCAAGAGCTGACTGCATCCTCTTTGGCCCAGGATGAATGACTATCGTTAGTGGGGGGCAGGCTGTGGTTGTCCCCCTCCTCACTGACCATCTTGGACATGAGCTCCGGGGCGCTTAAGTACGGGGGACAAGCGTAGGACGAGGTGTATGGGCTGCTGCTGCTGGAGGTGGTGGCGGTGAGCGAATGGTAGTGGGCGTCCTCTAGTGGATGGAGAGTGTATGGCTGGCCGATGGAGGTGAGAGAGGAGCCTCGGCTGGGAGAGCGGTACTGGGACGGGCTGCCAGGGGCCTCAGGGCTGGGCATGGACGCCGGGACACTGACGGGGGCCAGGCTGTCCCCACACAGAGGGTCCACCTGAGACCCAGGCTCAGAGACTGGCTGCTCCCACGAGTCTCTCTGAGGACAACACAAAACAAGAACCTGTATTTCAGTGCCAGCAAGATAAAACAGGGGTTCTGAATTTGCTGATTATTTTGCTACTTATCATATTATGTCTCAAAAATGCATATTTATTTTTTTGGTCCCTAGGAGCTGCATTGTTGACGTCTGCTCTAGACAAGTCCTAATGTAGGTAGAGCAGACCTGGGCATTTCGGGAATAATCATTTTAACCCGATTTTGATCATGTTTATAGAGAGCTCTTTCTCTTTCTTAATTATATTGGCTGTGGTACATGTGTCACATGTGTCTTTAATGAAGATGAATCAATCATCAAAATATGGCCCTCGGGGGAAAAATAATTGCCCACTCTTGAGGTGGAGGGTCACACATTTTCAATCCCTCATATTGAGAGTTGAAATGCTTCGTCTGAATGCGTCTTACGCATGCAATGATACTATGCAATATCATTTAGTGACATACCAGAAACAGATGTGAGGTGTCGCTGCTGAAGGGGGGCAGAAGGGAGGACAAGGCTGAGGAGGGCAGGAAAGAGCCAGCAGAGCTGGAGAAGGCAGAGGCTGTGCGGTAGTCCCCAAAGGTTTCTGGGTAGTAGCTGTCAATGAGGGACGAGTAGCTACTCATGGTGGGGGCCTCACAGCCCAGCGCTTTGGCCCCCAGGCTGGACGAATACAGGTCCGGGGAGAACTGCTTTGTGGAAGAGCAGAAGTCTGAATCGAAGGTGCGCCTCATGCCATAGTACGCAGGCAGAACGTGGGACCCTGAGGGAACAGCCCAAAGTTAGATGATCACAGACGTGGATACTGTCGGATTTCCAATAATTAAGCATCTCCCCCCTGTTTGCTTAGAAACAGGGGCTTTTGCATATCACTGAGTGAAAGCATCAAGTGGTGTCATGTGAGCGTTAAATGGTTTTAATGGTGGTAGTCTTGGAGACTGAGACATGAGGCACACAGACAGTGAAATCTTACCTGACATCTGCATGAAAGACGGTGGACTGGTGGACCCCCCCTGTGAAGCACAATGCACAACATTAGATGACATGATAGAGACAAACTGACTTCTCGGTCAATGGACAGGCCAACTTTGTGTGTTGAAAGTGGGTTCTCAATGTCTCAAAGCCATAAAAAACTCATCTAATCTATGTAGGCGCGGGCTGAAGCTTGGGGCCCCATCAGAGACAAGTCTAAGCACACTTTAAAGCCCCAGTATGTAACTTTTATCCAAAAAATAGACTAATAAATAAAAGCATGTTTTGTTAATTTCTGTTGTTTTTATTACACTGAAAAACATGCCTCCTGACTCTTGACCTGGAACCCCCTCCTATTTGTTTCCATGGAAATGTTGTATCTTTGGCTATAATATTCCATTGTATGGCATGAAATTCACACTTCTATCTCCATTAACAATAGTATGATTTTCACTTTCTATTTCCATGGAATCATGCAGGTGATGCTCCTCCTCCAGAAAGTTACACATTGTTGCTTTGTACAATGTACAACACTGGCATTTTACTTACAGAAAAATAAATCATAAATAAATAATATTAATAACATTTTTTTAAAATGTTATGTCCCAAATGACTATTTTAATGGAAGAGTTTTATTTTCCCAGACAAAGGTTAATACAATGATTACCCTTCATCCACATTAAAAAGAATAATTCATATCCAGTAAGTACATTTTAATTTGTTGGAATCTTATTTAACATTAAATTGAATTTTAAAAAAAGTCTACACCAGGACGTTGTTGGTTATTGAGGCATGGACGTTTGGGTCAGTGTGGATGTGGAAGGAGCAGAGCAGTAGCTCTGGACATGGTATAGGCGCACTCGTTTGCATATTGCTAACATGAAAGAGTTGATATTAAGCCCATGTTGACTGGGAAGCATGCAAATGTTGAGGCTTGAATTTGAATGTGATTTGCCAACGCCAAGACTTCCTTATGAGGCCCAGGTACGGCACAGTGGCTCTCTGAAGGCTGCGTATGGAAATGTTCTGACGGGTGCTTCCAGACTGCGAGTGTGGGGGATGCGCCGGCACAGTCACTTTGGCCTCTCACTACCACTATTTTTAAACAGAATTGGACTGTGTTCCAGTCGGGCTTATCTACAGACACACACGTTAAGTTATAGCTCAAACTCCACCCATGTACATTTGTTGTTTATGTTATGGTTTCAAAGACTTCCGAAAAATGGTTTTGATGTAATTTTTTTTTTTTTTTTATGGGTTCTTACTCCCTGTTAACAAAGTTTAATTTTTACATTTACTTTTTCTGTACATTTTTAGGTTTGTCCATCAGATAACATCAGTAATACATTGCGTCAATGTTATGTACAGTTATATAGTTTAATTTGGAAAATGACAATTAAAAGACATCAGGTGAGGATGGGTGAAAATTTAAAAGCATTAGCGGGTTATTTTACTTTTTTTATCGCATTGTTTTGTTTTTTAATTTTCTGTTTGTTTTGAACCAAGCTCCAAAAATTCGGTTTGGCTTTTTATAATTGGAGGCCTGACTATGTAGACTCAATAAAATGTCAAAACTATTAGCTAACTATAGCTTTTGTTATTACATTACCAAAACATAACATGCTTCTATTTATTCAAACATTCAATCAAAATGGAGTAAATATGTTAACTGAGGTTCGTGAGGCAGGACCACCCCTCCACCTCTGTCTTCAGACCACACCTCTATTACCCAGAAGCCTTCTTATACCAGTCTAATGAGTGACCTGGACAGTCAAGACGGACCCCCCATCCTGAGTCTCTCGTCCCAGCCCTCGGTCTGCAGTTCGAGGTGCCATGGATCACCACTGTCCATCTCACATCAATAAATAATTGTTATTCGCATATCTTGGGCTTGTGTGGTCTTTGCTAATGAATTTTATTCGTCTATCCAAATTCGTGAAAATGCAATTTAAAGTGCTTTACAACGACAAAAACAAATTAAAACAGCAATACAATATATCACAATGCAGCCATAAAATTAGATAAAAATGGATTTAAAATAGTAAAAAGCAGATCAAATGCTCTCAGTCATAGGCACAGCGAGACAAAACAGCCTTGAGCCTCGATTCAAGCATCACCGTGGTGGGGGCCTTTCTCACAACCTCGGGAACACTAGTCCAGACTTTCGCCCCATAGACCTGGAATGCAGAGTCCCCGTGTCTGGTCCTGACCCTGAGCACCAGCAGGACGCCTTTTGTCATATTAGCATGCCCAAGCTGCAATCGTTGTTTATCTGGGTGAGGTGACACTGTGTTCCCTTTACACTCTCGATGTCTGGTCTTGAAGCGGTCGGGCTTGTGGTCAATAGTCTTTTTTCAGCCCATCGAAAGGCTACCATAAGCTGCAGAACACAGTGTGGGTCTACATAAGCGTTGGAGCATGCATCACTTAAAAACATTCAAATAAAAAGCACATTGTGACCAGAGAATTAGTGATGCTGCTCAATTATGAAAATATTTTACAACAGACTTCTGTATTAGCGCTAAGGACACATCGTGAGAGTATCAGCAATCGCACAGATCACACGAGATATTTCTGTCTCTTATCGTGAACTAGTTTCATGGAGCAACTATTCAAATTCATTTATCATGAAATTAGTTGGATGTAAACACAGCGCTCCTTTCAGCTACACAATGATTTGCATCTTAAAAGTAGTTGCTTTTGCCATAGGCTCCGACCGTGTTAAAAACTATGATCTGGAAATGAGCTCATTCAAGGTTTCTGTCAGGAAATTGTTCTGGAGAATCAAATAAAGATTAAATAAAATTAAAAATGCTTCAATAAAAGCCTAACTAACTAACTGAGTAAATAAATACACAATTTCCATGGAGACATTTTTGCTTTGCTTATTATATTCCACTGTATGAAATAAAATGCCAACAAGTGATATTACCAGGACAAGTAACCGGTAATATCTGTGGAAAGGTTTAATAACATACTGTGGATCATTTCAGGCAAAGTAATATTACAAAACAGGTGGTGGACCTTGGAAAGTTACATAATGCACCATGAAATAATTCATACGTCATGCAAGTTAACTCGGAATAAAATACAATTGTTTTCAGTAATAAATCTAAATCTGATTTGGACACGCTCGCGGCATAGCTCAGGAGAGGATTATATGTTAAAAATCGTACTTCCAGGTCAGAGTGATGGTGCTGAGGTGATAAAAGTGTCTTGTAGCCTTGCGTGCGTCTGGTGCTGCGCCTGACTTGCAGCGCTGTCAGAGCTTTGACACAAAAACAACAGCAGCTGCAGAAAGATGGACGTGAATGGAGAAAGATGTCCAACTTGGACGTGTTTGTTTTGCCAACTGACAAGCGCCGCATGCTGTATTTCTTTACTGCAGCATCACAATAAATCATCAGCACATCCAACAAAAAAAACTGGATTGGTGAGCTCTATTATTTGGCGATATAATTCAAGTTTATTCAACTGTGGACTGAAAATAGTAGTCATGGGTTTGAAAGCACTGCAGTAATTTTGAATACATTTATTCAGGTCAGATTTCTGCATAATCCCTCAATCAGATTGGCAAATTTAGATAATCCCCTCAGTAGTATTTTGCCTATACATTTTATTGTTATTTGGAATATTGCATATAACTCTGGCAATAATGTTATCTACTGTATTCTCGGCTTAGAGCTTCCTATTGATACGCAGGCGCCATTTTGAGGACTTTTGACCACTCAAAAGATACAGTGGTAACGCTTTATAATAACTGCACTTTCAAAAGCCTGATTTATCAATTATAATTAAGAGGTTTGCATCAAAGGTATTAAGTTGTTACCAAGGCTAAATCATTTTTATTAAACCATTTGTTTTATCGAGAATTACATCTTTGTTTATGCTTTTCTATGGCTAATTAAAGTGTAGTTATTATTTGTTGGTTAGTTATTTATTTCATTATTTCAAACCTGCATATGACATATTGTACAACACATATTTCCAGCACTTATACAGAAACTGCCTGGCCATTAAAGTGCATATGCCAGGTTCTCATGTCTTTCTTATTATTACTTAGTTTGGTGTTATTTATGACTCAAGTAGCAGTTTGTGAACGGAAGTCGTGCCGAGTTTTTAAAACAGAATCCCTCTGTCAATGTCGTCAATACGCGACGTTCCATTGAAGATGCAGGGGCAATTTAAATGCAGAGAGTTTAAACTATCACAAAACAAAGGTGTTATCAGGTCATTATTATGTGTCAAATCATAATGAATGCCAAAACTAGCAATCTGGAGAAAAATAGGCCACCTTTTCAGTAATATCTTCAATATAATCACGTTTACTACGTTTTAATGAAATATGTACCGGTAGTCTATATGGCGTATGTGTCATATGCATCAAGTAGTACTAATATATTTAGTTTTTAATAATTGTTTTTAGCTCTCTGAAATTCATGGGTTTCCGATTGGTGTTATAGGCAACATTTCGAGGACATTTCTGCATTCAAAGCACAGGATAGTTAGTCCTGAAAAAGCGCTGTGGTTTGTTGTATGTTTGTTTTTGTTGTTTTATGTTAAGTTTTTTTAACCCGCTCATTATCTTTGAGGGTAGCACAGGGGCTAAATTCTTAATGGCTGTGGCAACTCCTGTCATTCTGAAACCCATGGCTAAATCTGCATTAGAGCACTCCCTGTTGTTAGCAACGAGTTTACAGTAACAAAACATGATCTATTTAGAACGGCACATAATGATGTATTTCAATAGATTAATCCACTTTTTGTACCGAGTTTTTAATTTATTTCTGACCCGGGGCTCTTTTTGTTTCATTGTTTTGAAGATGATAAAATTTCTTTCTAAAATCAGTTTTGTCTGTATACTTACGACTGGTTTACACAGGGTTAATTATAGTCCTCTAAACTATTGTCAAGAGTATACAATGATTTTGGTGGCTTTCTGAGAAACACTGTGTGTGTGAGTGTGTGTGTGTGTGACAACAGATCGCACAGGATCATATTATGGCTTTATATTTTTTGTTTAATTTGAAGTCGTCCCCTTTTGTCTGGCCCTAAACCCTGTCATTAGGCCGTGGTGAGGGAGCTGAGTGTCTGTGGAGTGGACATGCCGATGCTCACACAAGGCAAACAGTCGCCTGTAAAGACCCTTTCACTGCGGCTGGCGGATGAAAAGCAGGTCTTGCTCGTGCACGTTTTAAAGTAAATCTGCCTCTGGTGTCTGTGTGTGCGACAACAATGCAAGACAATGTCCGCGGACAGGTGTGAGAGGGTGGGACTTTGCATAGGCCGCCTATCGCACGACCCGACTGCCTCAATCCTGTACCTGAAACCCTGTGCCCCGCCCTGCCCAAACCTCAGGGACTTTTGGAGCGCACCGCAACATCCATTGTCATCTTTGTGTCAGCTCTTTTGTGAGTCCATCCCCGGCCAGTCTCTCTCTATAACCGGTGTTTAGCTATTTACAGATTTCTCCAGGCTGTTTGGGCGCACAGAGAGCCAGGGCGAGGGGAGGTGCGGCCTGGTCAATGCCTCAACTATGGATCGTTAGCAAACAAAACAGCCCAAATGTAAACAGAGAAGGAGATTTGAAAAGACAGCCTCATAGTTGTGCCACAAACAGAATGTCATCTGTGGTTTGAATGACATGGGAAAGGACGAGACAAAGGAGGGATGCTTACAGTGTATCTGGGTCCACTGGTCTGTCGAGATCGCTTCTCTGCCAGCAAGTCCTTCACAGTGTGTTTGACCCGGACGCCTTGGTAAACCCTCTTGGAAAAGTCTATAAAATAGGTTTTACATCAGATACAAATCTACGTAACACAACTGCATACAAATTTTCATCCATTCCCACAAATGCTGTTCATTTGAATGTTTCACAGTTTTATGCATATAGGTGAATGACCTGTTGGGATTGGTGTGTAAATATCATGGAAATTACATTTGGTTTGGTTGATGCAAATGGATGGTGAAAAAGAGGCAATTTACTGTAAACATAAATATCACAATCAAGTGAATAACAACAACTAATAATAATAATAAGTATGTTGTTTATTTTTCAGATGTTGTTTTCCGGTGGTTTTGTATTCATATTCACATTATTATTATTATTATTAGCAATAGTAGTAGTAGTAGTAGTTGTAGTAGTCGTAGTAGTAGTAGTATTAGAATCTTATAAAAAATTAATGATTGGAAATAGATGCAACAATTAGTTATAAATAAATCTGTCATTTGTACAGGTGTGATTTAGGGACATTCCTGAGTAGCAGCAGCATAAATTCAATGAAAATGCAAACTTTATTATACAGAAGGAAATTGCATGCAAAAAAAATTGTAAAAGATCGCCATTTTTTTGAATGGACCTCTTTAGATAAGCCCCCACTTTATTCAAACCAGCCAAAATATTGGTTTAGTGTGAATAAATTGACACAAGTAACAAATAATATGATAGACTTTATTTAGAGTTACTTTGATCAAGAGTATTTGAATACGCCGCTTTTAGAATGTCAATTGTCAATATTCAGCTTTCATATTCTAAGCAATAAAAGAACACATAATAAATGCTAACAAAATGATAAATGTTAATGTCGTACCTGTGTCCATGATGCTCCTGTGTGTCTCTTCCTCTGTTTATCCCCTGCTGTTGTTGGTCCCAGTCCTCAAGCACATCAGCACCATACTGAGGGGAGAGTTTAAACCACACTGTCAAAAGGGCTGGACACACGCCACTCTCTGTGCTTCACCCGGCTCCACAAAATGACCTTTATCAATTTGTTTAATGCAAATGTCTGGCAGGGACGTTTTTTAGCCTATTTGCATCGGCTGTCCAGATTAAGGGCTTGTGAGCTGCAACAGCGTGAAGAGGAGACTGGGCAACTCTGAGTCACTCCCCTCTCCCGCTCTTCTACACGCTCAAAAGCTCATATTGTTTTCTAGTTTTGATTTATTGTGTGGGATGTTCTCTGTGCAGGTTTGTGGCCTAGCCAGGGTTGTATGAAAAAATTGTTAACAAGCTGTTAACATATGCCAGTCACACGATCCATGTCCTATAATATATACAGTGTATATAGGAGCAGGATTTTCAAATGAGAAATGGCTGGAGGCACACTAACAGCATAAAAGTCCCTGTGGTTTTAGTTTCCTGGTCGTCATCTGTCCGTAAATAACATCATATATGTTTGTTATACTAGACTGTGCAGAGCAGGTAAACGGTGTCATAATAATGCATGTTATAATCCATGATAGACACACACACAAGAATAGGTTAGAAGTTGTTTTTTTTTCTTCCCAATTTTCCCTGGAGACTGTTACAAAATAATTGACACCTCTCAGTCTGGTCTAAGCCTTGTCATCCCTCGTACAAAACTAAAGGCACTGCCCTGACAGTGTGCGACACAAACGAGCTTTCATCACAGTTTCTACACTGCCACAGTGAGAACGCTGGCCAGAGTAAAGTGTTCGTCACTTGTGTGCATATTGTTAAACTTACAGCAATGTAGTACAATTTCATGCCTACTTGAACTTAATAGTTAATGTGTATATTTCCTGAATCTTTAAAAGTGGGTGAAGCTGCGTTTTTCCTCTCCAATAACATGTGTGCTTATTTGCTTTTTCAGACACATTGTTGTCACAAAGACACATGTCTGCTTGTCAGTAGGATCTTGCATGGCTTTAACACGGGTAGTTTTGCACTTCCAGCCTGCGACACTACAACTGGCCATAAACACTGTCCTGTTCAGAGGGCTGCAACGTCAATGAACATTACGCACATTGCAAGTATTGATTGATTTATTTATTTTTGTATGTTTTTTTAATTTAAAATTTTCAAAATGAAAGAAAAGTGAGAGGAGAGAAACATAAAAAAAAATTGCCAGTATGTCGGTTATGGCGTCGGTCCAGTCCTTAGTCGTCTGTGCAGTTCGTGTCAGAAATAATATAATTGTTGTAAATTTTTTTGTACGTAATAAATGTGTTTGTGGAAGAAGATTAGCCATTGTTAAGGCTTAATAAACAAACAAACAAACACAGGACCCGAGCAGCAGCGTTCTGGATGTACTGCAGCTGTTTTACAGCTCTTTTGGAGCGGCCAGTGAGCAGGCCGTTACAGAAGTCTAATCTGAGACAAACTGATGTTATTGAATTGATGGAGCTGTTGAAATTCAGGTCTGGTGACTGCTAACACTTTTTCTTTGTTTCTATGGGCCCAAGACAATACATTTCGTCTTGTCTGAATTTAGTTGGGGAAAGTTGTTTTGCGTCCACTCGATGATCCGCTGAATGCAGTGAATCCACTGGTCGTAATTCACCTGCCGTCAGTGAAACATAGATCTGAGTGTCATCTGCATAACTGTGATAGGACAAACCACTGTTTCGTATTAACTGACCTAAGGGCAGTATGTACAGAACAGTGTACCCAACAGGTCAACCAAGCTCAACAAAGTATTTCCTGTTTTCAAGGTTGGACTTCAACCAATTTAAGGCTGTGCCGGTGATGCCCACCCAGTCGTCTGTCTCTGTAGAAGGATCCCATGATCGACAGTGTCGAAAGCAGCACTGAGATCCAGCAGGACTAAAACAGAGGCCTTACCAGTGCTCAGACAGATGTCATTTGTCACCTTAATGAGAGCAATCTTAGTGTTGTGGTGTGATATAAAACCAGACTGGAAGACATCAAAGGGTGGAAGTGAATAAGCTATTGATAAACAACTTTCTCAAGGACTTTTACCAGGAAAGGCAAATTTGAAACTAAATACTAAATAATAGTTTCGTATTGTGTCATCCAGGCTGCTCTTCTTCAATGACAGGAGTTTTTAAAGGCCGTTTGGAATGTTCCAGAATGAAGTGACATGTTGACTATTTTAGTAAGTGAGACAAACTGCTCAGCACAGACTTTAAAAGTCGAGTAGACAACATGTCAAGGCAGAAAGAAGAGGAACTCAGACTGGACAGTTTCTTCAGCCACAGGTACAAACTGAGTCAGCTCCAAGTGTTTAACGGGCTGTTGAATTATTATTTGCACCGTGGAATTGATGGTATTCTTAATGTTCTGGACATTGTCCTTGAAGAAGATGACCAACTTATTGCACTTAGATGTGAAAAAATATTGTTCTTTGAGTTCTCTGCCCAAAGCCACTCTATAAAAGTGTTTTGAGCAAAAGTCATGCACAAAGTTTAGTCTAGTTTATTTATTTATTTGCATAGGACAGCATGTATTAATGAACAGGTAAAGCTGTAAATACACCAGATTTAGCTCAGAGCTCATTTCCACCCGTAGTCCCATGGGACAGGGGGTAAAAGCATATTCAGCGATGTATTTCATGCGATCACCTGTACTCCCTTACGTTTACAAAACTGCAATGATTACAACTTCTTCCATAGCATAATTTAAATATTATGAGTAGAAATATGAAGTCTTATTTAACCACTTGTTATCACTAGATGGCACCAAAAACACAAGGATGAGTTTATTCTATTAATCTGTGCTTAACTATTCAAATACAAGGTCAGGGTCTAGTTTGCACTTTTTACAACTCAGGAGATAAAAAAACCCAAACAAGTTTAATGTAATTTACCCCCATATATCTGCTCTGCTTAGTACCTTAGCAGCAACTATCATTTACATGTTTTGAGCAAGTGACTGGTCCATTGTACCAAGAGGGAGAGGCAGGGGACTTTCTCCACATGGCAGTGGTCCACTAAACTCAGCATGTCAGTGCACAATGTGCTGCATATTTCCTGGTCAGAGTGAATGTGTTTTATTGTGTGAGTGGCTGATGTGATGTGTGGGTTTTTATCAGTTAATGACATGATAAGAGGAGCGCACTGCTCCGCGCTCAACGGACATCTGCAGCGAAGAGGAAGGAGGAATCATGGGCCCACTGTGTGTGCCAATGAGTGTGTGCCGCCGTGTGTGCCAGTGTGTGTATGCCACTGTGTGTGCCATGCTGTGTGCCAGTGTGTGTATGCCACTGTGTGTGCCTGCTGTGTGTGCCAGTGTGTGTGTGTGTGCCACTGTGTGTGCCGCTGTGTGTGCCAGTGTGTGTATGCCACTGTGTGTGCCGCTGTGTGCCAGTGTGTGTATGCCACTGTGGTGTGTGCCAATGAGTGTGTGCCGCCGTGTGTGCCACTGTGTGTGCTGTGTGTGCTGTGTATGCCACTGTGTGTGCCAATGAGTGTGTGCCGCCGTGTGTGCCACTGTGTGTGCTGCTGTGTGTGCCAGTGTGTGTGTATGCCCACTGTGTGTGTGCCAATGAGTGTGTGCGCCGTGTGTGCCAGTGTGTCTATGCCACTGTGTGTGCCGCTGTGTGCCAGTGTGTGTATGCCACTGTGTGTGTGCTGCTGTGTTGTGTGCCAATGAGTGTGTGCCGCCGTGTGTGCCACTGTGTGTGCCGCTGTGTGCCAGTGTGTGTATGCCACTGTGTGTGCCGCCTGTGTGCCAGTGTGTGTATGCCACTGTGTGTGTGCTGCTGTGTGTGTGCCAATGAGTGTGTGCCGCCGTGTGTGCCACTGTGTGTGCCGCTGTGTGCCAGTGTGTGTATGCCACTGTGCGTGCTTGCTGCTTGTGTGTGTGTGTGTGTGTGTGTGTGTGCAGTATGTGTGCCAGTGTGTGTAGGCCACTGTGTGTGTTGCTGCTGTGTGTGTGCCAGTGTGTGTATGCCACTGTGCGTGCTGCTGTGTGTGTGTGTGTGTGTGTGTGTGCAGTATGTGTGCCAGTGTGTGTATGCCACTGTGTGTGCTGCTGCTGTGTGTGTGCCAGTGTGTGTATGCCACTGTGTGTGTGTGTGTGTGTGTGTGTGTGTGCCAGTGTGTGTGTGCCATAAATATGGGCTACTGCACTTAATTAAACTTCCAAAATTACTGTTACTGTTCTAATATTAATACTGTTCATACGAAATTAATACCCAACGTTGATCATGCTTTGTTGTATTTTTAAAAGATTAAAATGAACAATAATACTATTAATACTAATACTATTGTAATATTCTGAACTGAGGAGAGTGCATCCTGAGCGACCTCTAGCGGATCTCTGTCGCCAGTAGGTTATTTGCAGTCGTTCCACTAGATGGCAGTAAAACACAAGCAAAGCCAGACAGAGGGCACAACTAGACGTTTAATTAGAAGCAATGACGTCTGCATTGAACATATTTGTCTGAATCAAACATTGCCAGGATGTAGACGAGACGAGCGTGGGTCTGACGCAGGTAAACAGGTGTGTTATTACGTTTATGTCAACAACAGTGGCACTGATACTGCGGATAAAAGCCTGCAGGCCAACTCCACGAAGAAACTAAAACAAGATAATAAAATAGCAGATGAGAAATAGGCTACACTGAAAGTAGTTCCATAATAGCAGCTAAAAAAAAATCTTCAATCCAGTGGGAGAATATATCACTTAACAGCGTTCTCTAGTGGACAGGGATAGGAAAAACCATATACAATACAGTAAACATAGGCACGTCAGTAAATTAGGCTATATTAAAAAAACAAACAATAATATAAGGGTAATATAATAATAACACGCCACCACTCTTCAAACGTTCTACAATATTTAATTCTATTTGATGTAAAAGATTGGGCAGTGCAAACAATAGTATGTATTGTCTAAGCATGTCAAGATTATTTGGTTATTATACAAACCAAAAAAGACTATTTTAGAAGCAAAATATCACTAATTAGCCTTGATAAAGCATGAACAAAGATTTAAATAATAATGAACAAATAGTTTATTAAGAAATATTCAGGTTAATAACGACTTAAATACAGGGTTAGGGTGATAATTAAGTGCCTGAATCATCACATCACACATTATTAAGGCTAATTTAAAAGTTATTATTGTAAAGTGTTAAAAAAAAAAAAAAAGTGCTTTTACCTGTCTGTTTATGGCACACTGACTTTACTTTATCATTCCGAAAGTTTGATTTCAAAAAGTGGGTCACGTACAAGAGGAACGATAATGCATGTGACAGTGGGAGAGAAAGCATTTCACTGTTGTTTGGTGGTGGTATAAATAATCGTGCATAATCGTTAAATTGTGATGCATCTTCTCAGAATCATTGTAACACTAAAATTTGATATTGTGACATCTTTACGGACACGCATATAAAACAGTGTTGCACAATGCCAAACAGTGAAATTCTAGTTAAACAAACCACTCTAAACGTAACAACATTCTTTCAAATATGCTCTTTCCAGCAGATAGCCATGCAGTGTCTAAAAGCACTTTGAGTATTCACATTTTATTGCTCTAATTCACCACTCTCAGGGGGAAATATTTTACATTTGGACTCCACTATCTATCAGCCTGACAGCTTTAGTGGCAGGTTACTTTTCTGTTTGGAAAATGTTGTCCCGAGTCGAGGTAAGGTGAAATAAGGCTAAACATTTATCAGTCTGGTTCAAACAGATTACCACCATGAAAATACCTCTTATGTTATGAGTGGGCTATAGGATATGAAAAAGTACTGCAGTAAATGTACTGTGTTTTCACGCCAATTCATTTTACAAATCATTACACAACCAAATGTCAGGAAAAAAAGTTGTTGTGGAAGTAGAGCCGTCTCATTTTTGGAACCGTTGTCTACACATACACATACTTTTGTAACATTTTATTAGCATAATCTGGACAAGTCTGGACAAGTCTTTCCAAATTGAAAATGTCCTTGCTCAAAACTTAAAGTCAAAAGATTAATCAGGATTTAAGAATTGTTTACTTGGTTAGAATTAATTGCTTCTTTGCTATGATATTACATTGGTTTCAAGAAGATCATTTGAAACAAGAAAATAATTTGCCATTGGAGAAAGTACTATGTCTTACTGGCTTGGAATAAGGTATTGAGTATACGAGTAAAATAATGCAAGAGAAGAATCAAATAATAATCTAGGTCCATGACATAAAAATGATCAGTCAATCAATATAGAAAAAAAATAAAAATAATGATAATTATTTGAAAATACATATTTGTCCAAACAACCAATCAAACCAATCAGCAAGTATGTTAGAAAAGGATTTTCAGATGTATTTCGTTTTCATTAGAAACCACTAGTTTGGTTAACATATTCATAATAGAACAAAAAATATAAGAAATATAGTACTGATGATCATCTAAAATTAAGTTCAGTAGTAAATAAAACAATAGCAAAATGTTTTTTATGAAACTATAAATTCCCGTTGATTATTACTTCATTGATTACAAAAGTTTTCTGTAAAACCAAATTTACATTTCATATTACATTGATTTGTAAAATGTGATTTATTTATGCACTCTTTGTGTTTAGAATGACACTATTTTCATGTGTGTGTAACTTTCCAAGGTTGCGCTGTTGTGTTGTGATTTGCTTGCTTATGCACATAAGGCGTATTATTGCTGTCAGACCGTTTGCTCACTGTTGGAAATCATAGACCACTGCTTCGTCACACTTGAGAGAAATGCTTTGAATTCTTTGGCGAGTCTGGAAGATGTATTTTGCTGAGTGGGGTAATATAAATGTTTATGAAAGGAGCAGATTCACACCGGTTTGGCGTAAGGCGAAACGGTCACATGACTCGATCCCCTGGAGAGCGCTTTATTATTTCCACACGATCTTCCACAATCTTCAGAACGATCTATGGAAAGCCTTTCCAAGCTTTGACATTGGTCCAGTCTGATCTCATTTTAAGAAGTAGCTTTACCTTAAATGGAAATATGGAAGAGAATTTGGACAGACATTGGTTCTCAATTTAGGGCACTGGGACAGCTTCACATTAGTGAGACCACAACATGTTATATGTTATTTTATCAAGATCACATCATTTCAATCATTTCAACATTTCCAGGGACATTTTTGATTATAGCAGAAGGTGGAAAAGGAATCAGATTTAGGACGCAATCTACGCGATTTAAACTCTTTAAAGTACACCTGTTCTAGCTAAGGGTCGCTAATGTTTAATCTCATTAGTTTATAAAATGTATTTTTTATTTATGACTTCATTCAATGACAAAGATAAACAACAAAGCAAAACTTCAGGCTCGTTGCCATTCTCTACTGCTCTATCTTCCCTGTCGTCATGGCGTCCAGTGAGCACAAGATTCAAGTTCCTGATAAAGCAGTAAAGATTCACTGGTTTAGTCATGGTGTAATGCATGTCTAGTTTTAATTTCGATCTACAGACCAACTTAATTTTTATTTGGTCCATATAGTCCTAATTTAGACCCAAGACATAGAGATTAATTTCACGCCAAATAGGCACAAAAAAAAGGGTACCTGCAAAACCCATTTTCTGAAGTAGTACTTGATGTTAAGACTTGCTGACCTAGAGAATCTTATCATCTCTGATCTGCAGAGTGATGACCAATACAGCACCACCAAGTGTGATTTGAATCTATGGGCACACGGCTGGTGATTAGCTCAAGTCACGCTGATCAATCATCAGGGCGACATTTCGAGTAAAATGGAAATGTACTTAAAAGCAATCAGCAGAGGCGAGTAGAGAGACAGCCAGAGGACTCCAGCGTTCACAGTGACACATTACAGTCTCACATTTGCACATGGAACAAATCAAACGCTATTTTCAGCACTTTATAAACAAGCTCCTTCTGAATGTGCAGCACTGAAAGGACACACCAAGATGGAAACATGAAGTAAAGCAGATTGTCTCTATCAAACTACTGGAGTCAAGGTGACGGCAAATAAAACAAAACACTGATATATTGGTTATGCAAGGTGGAGTGGTGAGAATATTTCTACTGGAGAAGTTCAAATGTAAGGTCCATACCATCTTCAAACAAACATTAGGGCAACAGTGGCTCAGTGATTAGAGCACTTGTCCAAAAATAGTCAAGGTATCCTCAGGGAAGACGCTCCGCCCACCTTGCTTAGAATAATGTGGTGAGTGAGTGAATGAATGGTGGTGGTCGGAGGGGCCTGAGGCACAGATACCACAGCTTTGGTAAAGCGGCAGCGTTTGTTCTTCCTCCGCAGGATGAGTAGATCACACCTCCATCCTCCCATCCTTACCACTTTCTCCAGAAGCACCATAAAGAGCACATGAAGTCCATCTCTGCATCTCCATGGGGTGAGGAACAGCTCACACCCGCACCAAAGACTCTTCTTCTGATAAACTCAGAGAGGTTTGGCAACAGCTTCATTCCACTGGCCAGAAGACTTCCGAACCAAATACAAAATGCTGCTCTCAAGCATTTTGGCTGCTTAAATTGTAAAATAATAATTGTATTTGAGGTATAAGAATTAACTGCCTATTTTTTGAAGAATATTTAAAATGTCTTTTTAAAATGTCTTTTATTCTAGCGCTTAAAAAATGTGGAGCAATGTATGCACTTGCTGAGTGAGATGTCATGAAATCTCATTCAAGTGCGCGTTTTAAATGTGTAACAATACAATATTGAATGACAATAACTAATTTAACAAATGTAACGCTGAAGACAGATCTGATGTTTTGTCTCCGGTCAGGCCCGCTCAGACTCTACTCTGTGCCTCTGCTCACATTCTTGAGTCTCTGACGTGGGACGGACACTTCTGACGTCGTGCCATACCACATGCTCCCCTCTGGGCCTGCTGGCACAGTGTTCTGTCTCTAAACTGTCAGATCTTTAAACACTGAGGAGGGTTACAGGGCACAGACTGATCCAGACAAGGTGTAAACGCCTTGGTTCTGCTAATCCCCTAAATTAAGGACAAGTGCAAATTATTATCACGTGTGGCTGGCAGGACTTGTATGTTTATAGGTTAAGGGAGAGATTGTTCTTGTGGGAAATGTGGGATGGTAACCAGGTTACCTAGGTCACTGAGCTGGTGCTGTGCCCATTCATGCCCAAGGAAAACACGGGACATAGCAGTTTACAACTCATCACTTGAGAGCTACAGAGAAGGACTTAAATCCTTAAGTAGCTGTACATTTTAGCTTTGCACTATTAGCGCATTTAAATGTTGCTTTGATATAACAGTATTTGTGTTAGGGTGGTGGGTGGTGGCCTACATTTGAGGTTGAGTTGTGTATATGATGCATAAATGCCAATATAACAGTTGTCAGTGTGTAAAGGTGATGGAGAGTAAGACACCAGCTTGCCCATATGCCTCTCCACAAATCTGACGCGTAACTCGTTTGTCTCTGTGATAATAAATACAGACATGGATTGTGTTATTGGAATATTGGTGCCCCTGGATTCAAGTTTCTTTATTTATCCAAAGTTCTGATCATTATGTGAGTATTTGGCTGGTTACGTAGCACTTACCACAGACAATTTGGCCACATCCAGGCTGAAACCTATGTATAAGGCCAACGTTTCATGGGATGGACCCTAAATAAGCAGAAGATAAAATAATAAGGTTTAGAAGAGCATATCATTTGGTCTATTTATCACAGAAGAGCAGAAAGTAGCATATGGTTAGGCTTAGTGTGAAAATGGTGCTGCCTGGACTTGCTTTTGCTACAGAAGTGCACAATTTTGTGGACACTTGCATTTATACAGTGTTTAATATCCTGTCTGATATTTATTTAAGTTTGGTGCAGGTAGTTTGGGTACAGAGGGCCACCCAGAGTCAAGTGCATTTGGACCCTCCACACAACCTCTTTTTCCATCAGACAGTGGAAAAGAACTGGAGTTTTACTAATGAGCTGATCACAAGATCTTAGTTGGACTCACCAGAGCTGCACCAGCAGTCTGCCCCGGGACTCTGCAGGATTCTGACAACTTTAATCTGCCTCTAGATCATCCGTGACAGCATCTCCTCCATTACTGCTGTCAAAGACAAAAAAGCACATTTCAATTTCAGTCTACGCTACAGGAAAATGTGCGAAGCACCAGAGACGCTCCTGTAGGTTATCCTGCAAGAAAAAAGAAAAGAAGAAAAAAATCATAAACCTTTAGTCTTGACCACAAATTAGTTTTGATTTTAAGATATGCTTGCAGTCTGTGCACGCTTGCTTCTAATATCCACACGTTTCAAGTGGAGTTTCATATGGAAGCTTAACGCCTTCACAATCAGAGGTCAAATGACGTTAAGCACACTACTGATATAATAATTGCTGGAACGCTCAGATGTTATTAAAGCTAATAGTGAGTTGTCAGCAGAGCGCTGAATGTGCTCGTGTTGGTTTGATGCTGCACAGAGCAGTGGGCCAGCAGACGGAATCAAATGCAGAAAGCAGTGACATGTGAAGTGAGGCGTGCAGATTGAAAAAGAATCTGTCCAAAGTGAATTGATGTACAACGTGTGGTCTGTGCAGTGGACCCCAGCCACGGGCACTGAGGCCTGGGCTGGACAAGCTCATTTCCAGATGTGTCTTGGGACGTGACTTATGTAAGGTGAGTGCGCTCGCAGCAGGGACGGCCCAGCGGTTGGCGCTCTGACTGAAGAAGTTGAAATGTTGATCTACGCTCTGAACATGTCCTTTTCTTTTATCAGGATCATTAACCCTGTCCGTTGATTTTTGAGCTCAAAGCTATCAATGCAGCATTCACTGTGCTGTGTGCACAAGAGTCTGTTTGCTTCCAGACTGACCTCATGAGTGAAAACATATTGAGAACCATGACAGTATTTCATAACCTTATGGCTGACAGAGGCAGAGCCTGACAATCTCAATTCATATGTGTGCAAACGCACAGAGGGCAGCCTGTCAATGGACATCTCTCTCCACAAACTGACAGAGAGGATTAAATCACTCTATTAAGTACAATTTCTTCTCTCAAGCCAAAGCACAGCGTTTGGTTTACTCACCTGTGTGGACCTGTGAGCTGCTCCTCAGGAGCCTCTGTGGCCAGGGCTGCGGTGCACGAGCTGTTTACTTAAACAACAGTAGCAGAGGTGTGACTGTTTGGCTTCTCACTGTACAGATGACATCACCCGCAATTGAACCCTCGCTACTTTGGTGAAATGAGCCATGAGTAAAAGTAAACTGTGGAAAGTTCAGCGAGAAAACGTTAATACAGAAGAGTCTGTCCAGTCATGCTTCAGCACATACTGTCCAAATGCATTTGATCATTCTTCTATCATTCTTATCTTCTGTGGTGGTTTTACTGTTGTTCTCACTGTATTTCACCATGACAACAAGCTCTGCATTCACACACAATATTACCTCTATGCGCTTTGTGCATTAATTATACAACTTAATCCCAAAATCAAAATGAATGACTATTTGATTATTATTAAGCCCCATTAATTAAAACGACTGAAAAGACAGTAATCACTCTTCAGGAAAGAATCTTCAAAGTATCAATAGAATATAATAAAGACTGATGTTAAGTCTCCAGGCGGTGGATTACTGTAATGGAGTCTTTACGTGCTCTGTGGAAAAACAAGCAGATTCTCTATTCTTATTTTTGAAATCTTTCAGCCTCTTGCCCTTTCATGATGTCAAATGTATCAAAAACAAATGGCATAAAATGGAGTCATTGTTCCTATGCTGAGCATACCTGAAATAGGGAAGACTAGTTTAATGCAAAGTAACAGCCCCTCGCTCTACTCTGTTTTTATTATGAGCTGATTGTTTCTGATCCAAGGCCAATGCTAACGTGAGTGCTTCTGGAGGAGAACCCAAGTGCATTCCTGGGATGAGCCAGACCACTCTCCAGCACGGATCAACCAGGACAACACGCAGACTACTCCTACAGCACCGCCCCACCAGTCACCACATCCATCACCTGCAGCCTGCTCCAGCGACAGGTGGGAGATACAGTATGCCAAAACATGGATAATATTGCAATATCAAGCGTATGTTGTCTCTGATTAAAAAAAAAAAAAAGTTGCAAAAGGAATTGATTATAAATGAAAAGTAATCTAAAGGCTATAAAATGATTTTCCTGCACTTTTGTGGTTTATTGTACAGGCATTAAACACTTCAACCTGACATTTATGTATTTTGTGTTTCTTGATTTTGTGATTACCATATGTGTATATCATCTAAGGTGACAATATATCATGTATATTGTACTTGGTTTTATATTGGAGACCATATATATACTTAATAACAACTGTGTGTGTGTGTGTATATATATATATATATATATATATATATATATATATATATATATATATATATATATATATATATATATATATATATATATATATATATATATATATATAATATATATATATATATATTTACAGATTATTTGGGTATAGTATTACAATACATATTGATTGCAATTGCAATATAGTGTATCGCAATATATTGAAATCACCACCATATATTTTGTTTCGGGCCTTTGCATTGGGACAAACACGTATCATCCCAGCCCGAATATCAATATTGGAATAATCATTTTTAAAATACAGGTATATATTCTTATAAATGTGGTCCTGAAGACTTGGCCAAATAAAGGGGCGGGCAAAATGGATGAATCTGCATTTTGTTGTTCGGAAATGCGCTAAAACATGTTTGAGAAGGCGTATCAATATAATATATGACTATAGATCATACAAGATATTTGAATCTTGCATCTTCAAAACCAAAAAATACAATATTATTTGTAGGTGTCTTGATTTATTACCCACGTCGTTTTTTCCTCTACAAAGTTGCTTCCAAAAATGTTAGGTTGTGGCAAAGGCGCAATGACCCATCCGTGTGCCAGATTAGGGGAAAAAAGCACTATTTATGAGTTACATCTGCTAACCCAGAAACCAAACCCAGGTACTCACATTAGAGCTCTAGAAAGTGTTGGCTGGAATTTAAAAAAAAAAAGGCTCTCAATCATTTTACACCCTGTATTTCAGAAGATGTTTATAAATAATGTAATGTATTCAAATTAACATAATTTTACTGGGTCAAACTGGGGTAAACCAGAACTAAACAATGACAAAACCCGGATTAAATCTAGACTAAACCAGCTCAATTTATAATAGCTGTGTAGACAAAAACAGACAGTTATTTATTTGTTAAAGATGTTTTTGATTGCAGAATATCGTGCCTGAAACTAACTAATTTATGTTTAACAAGTTTCTGTTTCTAGCACCTTTTTCCCTCAAATCACAGAGAGTGGGCTGTGTTTACAGTTTTTACAGACAAACCTCTCCCATTGTAACAGCGCTGCAAAGCTCTTGAACATGTTCCATATGGCTTCAGGGAGTGCTTACCTTTAATTGTGCTCATTATGAGACCTGTAAATACACCCGTAAATACCTCCTGAAGACCCCTTTGACGATAGCCCATCAAATCAGAGTCTTGAGCACAATGGTGAAAAGTTGGACAAACTTAAATGATTCCCTGACCATATCATAAATAATCTCTCTCTAAAAGTGTCTGTAATAAAACATTGAAATGCTTACAGTTACAGTGTCAGATATATTGTGAAATACAACATTTCTCTGATAGTTAGTTTAAATATATAGATACAAGATTGTAATCACGGTGTCAATATAAAGCTATGCATTGGCACGACCTAAAGCACTGATGTGGAAAACTAGTTGAAGAAAAGCTGAGCAAAGAGCAAAGTTAAAAAGAAGAATAAAGTCTATCTGCAGTGGAAACGGATCAAGTATTGTTTGTGATATTGAACTGAAGTTGTCTGAGAAGAGAAGAGACTTTCAGCAGAGGTTTAGTCAATCACAGAAGACATGCTTTGAAAAGAAATATATACGTACATATATATATATATATATATATAGTTTTGGCTAAATTAATAGTAACTTCATACCTACTGTTTTCTATCTTGATTTATGGATTTATGATTTATGTTTTATGGCAGAAAATATACACTTTCTGCTCCGCATCAAAAGTTGTGCGGACTTGACCGGATTAGCTGAGAGTTTGAACCTGTGTTGCACTATGTCCCGGGGGTGCAACACAGACTAGACTAAGCTCAGTAATGTAACATTGATTCACAGCAATTTGTCCCTCGTCTTTTTACCTTTTATATAAACTACTTACTGTCCAACAAAAGGCTATGGGCCAAAAAATCGGAACAAAAAAAAAAGATGGTGAAGGCACAATCTGCAACAGGAACATCCAAACCACAAGTTGGTCATGCTGACGTTGTGGTTGTGGTACGTCATGAGTGAGTAAATGCCTCAGCCAGAGCAGCTCATTTGCAGGTCCGGGCCCCATGAGCTTCTCCCTGACACCGGGACGACTGGAAAATGTCACAGGTGTCATGAGCGTTTTACCGTGTCACCACTGTCAGGTCGGCTGTTCCATAACTTCCCACAAATGAAATGGAAATATTTTGCCGTGAAAGAATGGAAACAATCTGCTCCTGATGATCGGGAATCACTAGCTTTAAGAAATCCCTGGTGTGCGCTCCCATATATTGGTCCTATTTGCCTGATATAAATTTCAACCTTGTCTTGAAAATAAAACCGTCACAATGTCTAACGAAGGAAAAAGTGAAGGCATGCTTTTAACTGTCTCGGGCACGTGCCGAGTGTCACAAATCTGTCTAGAGAAAGAGGCCGACCTGCTGGCAGACCATGGGACTTGTAACCAGGTGGAATCACTCAGCGCTCCTCCAGCATGTAAACACGTCGCACAAAATGAATGAAACAACAGTGCCAAGAAGTGAGAAAAAGAAGCCTCGGGCGGGATGATCTCCACCAGGCAGCACCTCGAAGACGTCCGCAGAGATTACGGGGAGAAGATTCAAGCTCTTTGTTTGACGTCAAAATCCCCATTACAGAGAGATAGTGTCCTTAGCAACGGCAGGAAAACAATAGACACAAATGTGATCTTGAGAGCGTGGGCCAAAGAAAGGGAGAGTTTTCATCCTTTTTTTCTTTTTTTCTTTTGCTACAAGAATAACACATTCCTGGAAGTCATTTCGGATAGTTGGGGGGTGAGTCATCAATTTCTGTCCTAAACCACCACCAAAGACACTGCTGATCAGAGGAAAACGCCAACAGCTCATTATAAGAGGGGATATTATGTCCCAGAGTAACTTTTAGACAAAACTGTACTTCTAATCCAAGTTTAACGGCTGCACATTTTACATTTTTGGTTATTCACTATTACATCATATACCCGTTTGCTTGGGATTTTGAATTTTGCAGGGCTGTAACTGCTCGCTTTGTTGATTAATGTCGTCTTAGTCGACAAAAATTGCGATTGGTTGATATAGGGCTGTTCGATATTGACGAAAATCAAATTTATTATGCTAAGCCAACAGAAATGTGTTCAAATGTATTAGTTGAGGTTTCATTCTCAGACAAACATGAAATGTCTGTAAAATTAATCACAAAATTGCAGAAATATCATCATATACTCTTATTTGAAAGAATAAAACATAACTATTTTCATTGTAATTTTTAAACCACTTTTTGTAGCATTTTTACTATAAATGATATACACAATATTCAAATTTTGCATATCTTCAAAACAACAATTTTGAGATTCTGCCCATTTCAATTGGTTGACTATTATTTTTATTGAGATTTTAAGTATATGGACCACAGCAGAAAAGAAAGGGCAAATACAGTGATTTAGGAGATTTGGGAGTGTAACATGAGATTATTCAGCCTTTGCACACATAAATATGCTGTTTACAAGTGGTTTTATTGTTTTTTAGCTGAACTCTTGTGGTCTTCCTGGTGCAGTTTGAATGAGATATATTTTCATAAAGATAATTAATAGTGTTTGAACAGAGTACGTATTTTGACATGAAAAATATACAGTATATTTGACGCAGGTCTTTGTGATTCTAGACTTTTGCCTTTACACTGTTGTAAGGATTTATTCTTAGTGTCTCCTATTTTATTTAATGATAGTTTTTGTATTGGGCTATTTTGTGAATGTTTTAGCTTTTTTTAAATGTTGTGATGGACACATTTCAGGATTAGCTTATAATGTCATCTAAATGTTGTGTCACTGGGCAAGACACTGACAAACATATATTCTTTGCTCCTCTCGCTGCCTTTGAAAACACTGAGGAACTGTCTTTTGCAGTAATTCCTTTATGCCATGTTTACCACATTCTTCAGCTCTTGATAATAATTGAATTTACTTTCTAGGAAGAAATGCCAATGTTTGTACTGCCTATTAGCCTCCAGCCTTTTCCACGACCTTATATAAGTCCTATTTCCACTTCACACTCTTGTAAACGTGTTGCTCTTTAAAAGTAATATCATTTTCCAGCTCTGGATCACAGTTTTATTGGGTTTAGTCCATTTATATTTGACATTTATCTTAACTTAATTTAGCTTTCATAAACATGAGCACTAAAAATGTCCACGGCTGGCTCCAACTACAAAAATGAATTTCTTGGATCTTTTATTGGAGGAACTTCCAAAAAATAAATGAATTTCATTTGCTTTTTGATCAGTGACCAAAAATTAGTCCTCAAATGGACAAACTTTTGCAGAATGTTTGCTATGATTCATACTCTCCAAAATAGTCCAGTCAAAAAAGATTAACTATTGCGTAAAAATGTTGCTATTGTGCACTTATGTTTTTGTTTATTCTTTTCTCAGTTTTGTTGTCTATTTAGAGATTATGGTAAGCAGCATCCTTTATCACAAAACTCTTTATCCAAGCAAAGAGTAGCAATGCAGAATATATAGAGGTGGACAATATCGTGACAATATCGTGACAAAATGCAAAATTCAAATATTGTGTATATTGTTTGCTGATTAAAAATAAAAAACATATGTTGTTATTTTACAGACGTTTTTAGACACTTTTACAGACGTTTTTAGACACAAAATCCATAATATTTCAAACATTCTAGAGAAAAATCAATATATCTAAACACTTGAAGTGATGTTCTTTTCAGTTTATGATATATGGGATATTTCATTGCCGTCGTTTGAGTGTAAACTGATGGAACTGGCAGTGTGTCACAAGCTGCTGCATTCAATCCAGTTTTTATTATAGATCCACTGTCATAAACTATACATCTGTTTAAAATGCTCCTAATCTATCTTAAAAACAATGCAGATTTACCTTGTCCGCTTTAGCCAACACCCATGTGGTCTATTCATTATTGTAAGTGGCGCCTGTCTCATCCGTTCAGTAGAAACAACACAAAAAGTGCCCCTAAAACCACCAGGCGGATAAGGAATTAGTTATATCCAACAACCTGATACCTTGAATGAGTGGAAAATACTGGTCTTACACAGACTCTAAAGAGCATTAGTCAAAATAAGATTACTTGTGCTGTGGCTTTGTGTGGCTAAAACTTAAGGGTTGAAGGGCAAATGAACAAAGTACACTATTTTGAATTGCCTCCTGTAATTATCAAGCTCCCTGTATCTTCTATTCGAGGAGCACTTCATCTAAAAGCATTAAGTCTATAATGGGATCCACTGCTGAGAGGAACAAGCCATAAAATCACTTCTTATAAATGTTTTCAATGAGACAAGTAATATTACAGACCACATCTCATTCTACCTGGTTTTACAATGCAGACACAAGTTTATCACGATTTTTATGGCTTTTTCAGATGTTATAGCAGAGCCATTACACATGTTACTGCTTGCTCAGGTGCCAGGTGCCTGTCGCGAAGGTAATGAACCAGGTGGTGGACACAGGACATACTCTCCATCGGGTGCTCGAGGGTTCATGGGAGTTTGCCCAAGGGGGAGGAGTTCAAGTATCTCGGGGTGTTGTTCACGAGTGAGGGAAGAATGGAGCATGAGATTGACAGGCGGCTCGGTGCCGCGTCTGCAGTGATGGTGGATGGTGGATGCAAGACTTAACATAATATTAATTTCTAATGTTTTTTGTTTTTTACTCATCTCCTTGTTATAATAGTGACTTCATGTGCCCACAGTCTGAGTCAAAGGCCTCGATACCTCTAACAGCATGTCCACCTCGGTCACAGCACTCAACAGAAGCCAAACTAATGCCATCTCTGCAGAATCCTGCTGCTGACACTGAACACACCTGGATTCAAACACACTACCCAAGATTAGGTGACGTCAGGCAGCTGATGACGAGGCTCCCGCTCAGTGCAAGTGATTAAGCACACAGACAAAGTCAACCAAGATGTCATCTCCCTTCACCATCAACAGTATGAAAACAACCATGCCAATACTGCATAACATAAAATAAGTATTACTGGTGCATGTGAAAGGTTTTCATGTTTAGTTTGGGGACATAATCAGTGTGGGAATATTGATGGCAGCTTTTTCAGTTAACTTGCAGTTTGTCAAGAAAATCTGAATAATACAAGTTGAAATTTGACAGGAGGTTAGTGCTGATTTCTAAACCTCTGTGATGTCATCAATAAGCGACGTTCCATCAAAAAAATCACAGACAATTTACGCATTTTCTGACGGTTTAAACAATCATTTAACAAAGTAAAGGTGCTATTGGGAATTATTATTTGTAAAATCATAACTATAGGGTCATTTATAATGCATTGGGTCCTTGCTTACAGTACGGTTGCTAGGTGGCATTTGCTGCTCATGTCCAATCAGGAAGTAACATTATAAAACCACCAAAATTGCCACTAAAACCGTAACTATAATGATGCTTTCTATGTTTAAGTTAAATGTGCAGTCTTCGCTTTACATATTGTCACTGTCCAGACGGATGGCTAAATGCAATAAAAATAACCAGACAGATGCACTTAATTTAATCTGAAAATATTGTTCTCCCCCCCCAGAATAATAATGATGATTAATAATGGCCAATAAATACTGAATTCCAGTCAAGACAAGGCAAATGGTGGCTAAGATGGAAAAACCAAATAAAGAATGGAAGTCTTTTGTTTAGAGGAGCAGATTCCAGAAACATCTGCAAACCCGTGCTAATGCTGAAAACACCGAGTTACCTGAATGCTCTTGTAAACAAAAGTCATTACACTTCTCTAAATCTAAAACCCAGACATTGTGTGAGGACTCTGGATTGAGTAAATAAATGCCTTAAATGTTACCGTAAGTGACCCGTGATTGTGGCTTTGGACGACTTTCATACATGCAACTATCAGTACTTAAACGGCCATAAAAACCCCACGAGGCCGATCCCGCGCGTCTCTGCAGGACAAAATGATCAAGTAATGTGTGTTTAACTACCTGGATCAGCAGAGAAAATCAAACCAAACTACAAATTACATCGGATGCACTGCCCGGAGCCCAATCCTCCACTTCTCATGCAAGAGTACGCACAGCATTCCTGTTTGCTGGTTTGTTGAGATTTGTTGTTAAAGATTTATATTCTTACTCAGCTATAATTATAGTTATAATGATGGAAAAAAACAGCCCATGGTTATTTGTGTACGGCTTTATGTTTATTCTGCAATGATCAGTTTACTGTAGGAAAGTATCAATGTGAAAAATACATGCGTTTTGCAGGGATAAGTAATACAGTTACCGCCACATTTACTTGAGTAACTTTTCAATAAATTGTACTTCTTGGAATAACTTTCTGAGACTAAATTTTTATTCCAACATGAGTATTTTTACATTTTTATTAACAGTACATTTTCCTACTTTTACTTGAGTCAAAGTTTTGGTTCCTCTTCCCACTGTGAGTATATGAGTTAAACAAGTGACAAAAGCTTTATGTTGACAAGATTAAATGTTTAAACATTTGTGTTTTATGCACTGCTCCTTTAGACAAGATTTATGCTGTAATGTCCAGACTCTTAAAACCCTGAGTAATTTCAACTCAAGTCCTTTGTACGGGAGTAATATTATTTTGAAATAACTTTACTCTTACTTCAGTTTACTCCACCCACTTCTGGCAATAGGCTAGAATGATGAAAACATGGCCTGCAGTTATTTATTGACGACATTACACTTATTCTTCAGTGAGTACTGTAGTATCAATGTGAAAAAATAAATGCCCTTTTCAAAATAAAAGGAAATAAGAAGCTCTTTGGGCACAATTTGAGCCCAATTCTCAGGGTTAATACGGAGACACACTTTTGTCTGTAAAGAGCATGGATCTTTAACTGATCTTATTATACTTCCATGTTTCTGAGTCAGACTTATGTAAAGCACAAATGAAACTTTTCACATGATCCTACTGTACAGAAGGTCTGTGTTCTCACAAATATGGGCCTAAAAGCAGAAATGTGGCTGGCACACCTCAGGCCACTTCAGGATGTGCTTCAGACTCAAACTACTAATTCAGGAGTCTTCTTGGGGCAAAAATATGGTCCCAGAGGCTTAAATATATAGGTTGCAACCACTTTGTACCATGACCAAGACATGCATTATGCTAACTATATTATGTAACACATTGGACTGATCCATGGTGCTTTTGGAAAATGCGCCTGGAGATAGACAGGTAGGCCGAGAAACATTTGGAAACATTTTTCAAATGTTGGCAAATTCGCTGAAAAATAAACGTATTTTATACAAATCCATGGAAGATGTTGCTTCATGTAGTCTTTGTCTGTTAAAGTTGCAGTTACAAGCTGGAGGTTTGTATGAGGTTTGTTTGAACTTTTTTATGTAGACATACACGATTCATTTTGTGAGTCACAAAGCAAAAAAGTTGTGAAAGTAACTTTCACTTGCACTTTTACTTCATCAAAATTCTGACAGAAACAGGGGGAATACAGAAACTAAACCTGGACTAGATCAGGATTTTACTGATGTTGTGGTCGACGCATTTCAAGATTACATGTAATGTCTCCTGCCAAATCAGTCTTTCATAAATACATCTAAATCTAAAGTCTAAGGCTGTTTTTGTACTTTGACTTTCGTACTGTCAGACATAGGACTGTGCTGTTTAGAAAATGGTTCTCTTTACTCTTTGGGTGGGGAAAGCACTAGTGGTGGAAGTAAACGTAATAGTAGCACATAAAAAATCAACTTGATTTGAAGTTACTTGTTTAAACATGTACTTTAGGAGTAAAAAGTAAAAGCATTTCACACAGATTTTAAGAATTGTTAAAGTGTGTATGTGATGACATTTTTTGAGATTTGAAAAAAGAATTGTGCTGATCCTTGGTCAACAGTAGCAATTTGAATCAATTTACTCATTTCCTGAGTGAATTTTATGTGCATATTTTTGTTTGCTCAAAGCCAGGACTTGAACTCAAAGCAGTTATGCAGAATGTCCCCCTGAATTTGTTTAAAATAACTCCTCAAATCATATGGAAAGTACTTTCTACCTTTCAGCTGTTAAAGATGTAAGGGAGTAGAAGCTGATACCTGCTCTCAAATGTAGTGAAGTAAAACATATCAACTGTAAAATTGTCTGAAGTAAAATGCAGGTACTGTGAAGTTACTTTTGTAGTACAGTCATTTTACTTTTGTACTTTCCACCAGTGGTATGTTGGAATTCTTCAACTGGTTCTCCTGACAGACAGGAACCTTAACTAGATTAGGATGGGAGCACCAAACATAATGAAATATGGTCAGCAGTCCCTTTGCTACAGGAACAATAAACTTAACATTTTAGAGAATACAAGACTCCTGTGGAAGAAGGTATCTTTGGGTAAATATTTGACATGGTGGTGTTTTGCATAAGACGATAGAGACAGAGTGAAAACAGCACACTAATTATCTAATCGCAGCCAGACAGTAGAAATATGACAAATATTTAGCATGGCTCTGGAGAAGCCGAATGTCTAATAATGACTTTCAATTAGCAATAAAGACCTGACTGGCAAATGTGTCAGGGTCACTCTGGAGCTGAAGGCGCCAGAAGAGGAACTGGCAATTTGCAGTTGTGCAAGATGGGATTTAATGAAAACTGAAAGAAGAGTAGCTTTGGTTTGGCAGGGGGGATGTTTGCGTGGGCAAAAGGACAGCGGATGATCACTTCTAATTTCCTGCAGCAGAGAGATGTGGTTTATGCAAAGGACTAAGCACTTTGGGGAATGCGCTTGGGTCTAGATTTTGCACGTGACAATAACAGAACTTCTCATTTGGCAAACGTTCTTATCTCTGTTTCAGTTTGTACCTGCACACCATGAGCTTTCTGTTTCCGTTGAATCCTCCAAGTCCACAAGAAGGACCTCTGCACTGCTGTGTCACTCCGCACGCCCCTGGTGGTCAAGTACACGCGCTTGCAAAAACATTGACTATTACATTTTACGATTACTGTGAGAAGAAACGTCACAATTGAACAATTAGTCATGATTAATGACATCAAGATCAATAAGCAACAGTGAAATCCTTAATTTACTTTCACTCAGCTTTAATAATCCTCTAATACAGGGGGTCCCCAACCAGCTACCGGTCCCCAGAGGCAAATGTATTATTTTTGTTTCATAATCTGTCGCTAAGTCCCAATATTATATGTGTTTTATCCATGAAAATATAGAGCCAATTAATCTAATAAACAGCAAACATAAGTGTTAAGGTATTTTAAAAGTTATAGAAGGGTTTGTATACATTTTACCCTGATGTTATTGGCTCTGCCCCCTTTCAACCGGTCCCTGAAAAAAAATCTTGTGCTCATACCAGTCCTTATGAGGAAAAAGGTCTGCTGCTCTAATATATGACTGGTTTTATCAAGTCAAACTTTGTGAATGATAAGGTAAGTGAAGTAAAGTTCATGTGATATAAACAGCCAGACTGTTTTTTTTTTGTTTTTTTGTTTTTAATTTCTTTTGATTATGACTTGAATATTCCTGATTATTAATTTACCAAATATTCTTGACATCCCTAATTTTGATGAAGATGACAATAATCAGTGTGACTTTCAAAGAGAATGGGTAGGACACGTCAGACTTGTCTAAAAGGACTGGATGTTCTCTGTCTTTGTGCTGATGCGCTCGGACTGCAGTGGAAAGATACTGTATTAAACCCAATTAGGAAACAGCGGCGTTCGGTTTGGAGATGGAGCGACTTTTATCACTGCCGTTAGATGTTCTTGTGGTTGACAGAGAGCAGAGGCGCACCAGTGGACAAGTCACTTCTTTAGAGACAGCTGTCAACACTGTCTGTGTCTCTAGGAAAATACGGGACTGAATGTATTCGACTTGAGCCGCAGAAACGGCCAGTTAACGTTACCCAGGTCAGTTCTTCAAATGGTGACTTTAAACGCCTAAGTATTATTTTCAGTCGATACAAAAGGCCTAATGAATCTGGCTCGGGTGTGATTTGTGGAATATTCCATCGAATCCGACCCTTTTCATTGATTGGGAATGTATGACATGCGTATTAGTCATGCACTGTTTTATTTTTCCTGGCAGCTCGGTCCTAGTGTAGCATTATCACTCTCCTCCTCACAAACGGCTGTATCCAGTTTGTTTGAAATCCCCCTGGAGGCTGCGCGGCTCTGACAGATAAGCTCCAAATGTAAACAAGTCGTTAAGGCGTCCACAAACTCATTTTTGGCTCTGTGGTAAAAGTTTACAAGGAATTAGTTATAGCCCAGCATTATGCAAGTGAGAAGTAATGGACATAATACATGCACCAAGAGCACTTCACTTTATGCACACACCTGTCTTCTGTCTTCTGGGGAGGGCTGGCTTCATTTGGGACTAAAACATCTCATTGTCAGAGTTTAAGTGCAACTCTGGAATCATCTACAACGCCAGAGAAGTAAACAAAACCTTAAAGCTACAATTACTTCCCAATAAATATAAATGTGTTGTGTAAATATAGATTGTTGATTTAGATATACTCTTATACCTCTTCTGTTGTCAGGGGTTCTTAAGTAGACCTCTGCCACAGTGGAAAATAAACTTGTATTTAATTAAATAAACCTGAATCGTGTTGAGAAAATAACTATTTAGATATATTGTTGTTGTATCATCTGGCTAATAGTTTTTCTACAGGACAGATAATCCACTGATACTAAAATTACCCCTTGAAATATGACAAACTATATTTCTAAACGACTACTGATCCTGGACTTGATAATCTTTCTACTTTTTGGTAAATAATGTTTATAATAATCACTCTACTGTATTGAGACTTTGTCTTTTATTTACATATTATACTTTACAAAACAAGTCTTTATCAGTAACAACAGGACAGCAAAGCCAGAACACTAGTAAAGATTAAGAACAACCATAAACTGCCATATACAGAGTGGTCTGATCAGAACAGCCAGCTGTGATGAACATATCTGCAGTTAAACATTCAACACCAAACAGGGTCTTCTGGTACAATAAACAGCCTGCAACACTATCTGGGCTCTTCTACTGAGATACACACTCACTGACGCAGAATACATTTGCCTTAAAGCAGGTAGTAATCAGGTGTCCAGCAGTATGCATTGTCATATGATTGTTTTGTACACTGCAGAGACACAAGTGAAGACAACCAAGGCCCCCGAACTATTCACATTAACAAGAATATCCAAAGATGCCATAAAACAGCAACCAGAATACAAAAGTCACCAAAAATATATATTGTTTTATGTACTTAAAGTGGGCTACTATTCTTATGTGGACTGGAAAACGTATACAACATCAAGTGTACATAAAAGGCATGTCCCAGACAGGATCAATATCGTTTAAAACATTGCACATACATAAAAGAGGTGGGCATGCTGGACACTGCAGTTTGGATTAACAAAAAAGGCCTTGACCAAAACATTGCCAACTGAAGACATGCTCTCCACTGCACACATCGACTGTATATAAAGACTGCACACAAATATAGTATATGGACATGCAACAACCAAATAAACACAAAAGCTGAATAAAACAGGTCACTTGGTCTAAAAGACTGTTTCACAGATCACTCATGGGTTTGAATTCACCTCAGTCACATTTGACACAAAATACATTCTTCTTTTTATAAGACTTTTTACTATATATATATCGAAGACCAAAGAGTGACTTCAAAAACACCACCTGTCCATTTATTGCACACCATTGGTTCACAAAAATATTTTGGGCACTTTTGCGTTTCATCAAACAGCAGCATTTCATTGTAAAAAGTTGTTTTGAAACAGACACAACAGAGGAGGAGAATGACGTACAAATGGAAAATACAAGTTTTAAAATTTAGACGGTGTGCAAGTCGAGTTTCAGGTCCATGTACTAAGGCTAGTCTCTGAACTGCACAACATCTTACAGTGTTGTAGGGCCGACTCAGTGGGCCCTTCTCAATAGTGTGGACCACGGTTTGATTATCTCTTTTATTTAACATGACATGTGCAATAACTGATTGCCTCGGCAAATCCCATCAGAGAACATTTGGTCCTTCAGGTAAAAGCTTGATTAGTGCCCAGTAAATGGGCAAATGGCACCACTATGGAGAGTCAAAGATCAGCTGGCACAGGGTGACACGAGCGCGCTTGAATCTTATCGATTTGTACTGGTCAGTGTATTTTTGACACTTCATTACAGCAATAATTTACATTCAACTCTTTGTATCAAAGTCAAAAATTCTGCTGTAGCAGTGGGAGAAAACAAACAGACTGTTCACGACATAGGCACAATAACTGCTGCCATTTTGGCACTAAACTTTGTTTGACAAAAAATGTTTGAGTGAACAGAGGTAACGGCTCATGTTATAATAATGTCATATAACTCACAGTACCAGCATTCACACCACTGCTTCAGAAGCATTACAAATACAAAACCTAATATGGGCCATATGATGGCCTACTATCTACTAGCATCTGCTACTGCTACTACTGCAGATGCACCACTTCAGTCGTGATTTGTTAAAACAAAGAAAATCAAATAGTGTATTGAAAAGTTATGGAGTCATTATGAACTCAGACAATCATTAAGACAATATGATACCTTGACATATGCTGGGATTGGGCCAGCTGGAAAATAAGGGGCACAGCTTAAAGATACAAATCTTAGCATTTTAAAAGCATTACATAGGATGAAATGCTACATTAACTATGTGAGAAGCCCATTTGGATGATAGAAGAAATGTCATTCTTTGTTATATTTCCTAATATAAAATACACCAAAAACAAACAGCAGTGACATTACAATCATTAATGTTTTAGAATTTAGAGACATGAATGTTAATGTTAGAAAGATGAAAACTACTTAACACAAACATGAATACTCTGTTCTTATAGTTTCAAGTTTTTAACATTTACATACTATTGATAAAAGATATGCACATACACACTGACAAATCATACTTCACAACACACACAGCATTCAAAGAGTAAACTACAGTACAAGCTATTGCAGTATAGATATTATAGACGTATAACAGTTTGCCTATAGAGATGGCACTGAAGGAATAACACTCAGCCCAAACAGACAAGCGTCACCACTACAAACACAGGGTCTCTACAGCTCAGCTTGTCTCTGGTAGCCATCTCCTCTGACTCTTCTCTTAGTTAAACGATGCATCAGGCACTTTCCAAAAACGAGGGCGAAGTTTGAATTTAAGCCACCGAGAAAACGACTGCATTCACGTCATATGGAAACGCATCAGTAACTCTCTTTAAAAAATCTCTTCTAAATTACAGCTACATCTTTTATACTTCACAAACAAATTAAAGGGAAAAACGATTCTCTGTTGAACTTAAATATATTGTGTGTTCAAATGTTAAAGGAAAATGTGTTGATGGCACATTCCTGGGGACATCACATGCGTTCAACACGTGGCCCACATACAGACAGTCCTTTCCGGCCGTAGAACCATATTCCCACATGACATGAGCGCGGAAATAGCAGACTTGAATCACTCGATGGTAATGGGGGCCAGCTCCTTTGCCTGGTCGGGCTGATCCTCCTCAAACGCCTCGGGGGAACAGCCGCCCACACTGTGCTCAGCCTTCACCTCCTCCGTCATGCCCACTGCGTCACCGGCGGCCATCTTGGGGGAGGATGGGGCGTCCAGCGGGTCTGCGGGCTCCGGGGAGAGGAAGCCGGGGGAGCTCTCGCAGTGGTGGGTGGAGGAGGAGACCTGTGAGATGACGGGCAGGTGCACTGAGGAGGACGGGGCGTTCACGGAGCTGGAGCTGCCGGTGTACGAGACGGGGACAGGGGGGTCGTACTGCACTCCCAGCACCTCCTCCTCCTCCTGCACCTGGCTCAGGTAGTCGGGCACGAGGAAATCACTGCAGACAGGAGCACAGGGATCAGCACGAGAGAGGCTTGGGCATAAGGAATACATCAACGTATTCTAAAGAAGGTGTAACATTTAGAGCTCAATTAAGAAGAGATATAAAACACAAACATACACTTGTAGTTGTTACTACTGTGAGGAATTCTAAAGTAACAAAGTGTGTTTTAGTTGCACTATGCAACTTTTCTGCTGGGGGTCCGCCATCTGCTTGTATCGATGGAGATGTTATTGCTTTGCATGGAATATTCCACAGTATGGAATTAACTTATCTATATCCATGGAGACAAGCCGGTTACCGCACCAGACCAAGTTACGGGTCATAACTGTGCAGAAGTGACCGCTAACAGCAATAAAAACACCTGTCATAGAATAAATAGATTTTATGTGTAATGCCAAACTGTGGAACATTCCAGTAAAGGGAAGAGCCTCTCCCTGGTGGCAGACTCACACCAGAAATGTTATATAGTGCACAACAACTTTTATCTTTAATGCCTTTAAGATAGTGGCACAAAAAAGGTGCTATTAAAAGGCAGAAAGTGCCACCTTGAGACAAGTACATCTAATATAATAAACTGGAATGATTGTGATCATAATCCTATCAAAAAGTTGTTTGACATTCCAAATGGTCTTTTCCATGAGCAGTAGTGATTAAACAGTGTGAACATAGGCTGCATTTCGATGGTAAAAAGATGAGGCTGACTCTGATGTGGACAAGACTTCAGCCTGATCTGACAAAGTCTTGTGCAAATCAGCATTTTCTTAAAAAAGCACAGTGTCGTTAACATCTCTTTATGTGAGGGCTGTGGATAGGACCAAAAGACGGAGTTGACTGCCAGAGAATTTTCCACACTGTTATGATCTCAGACGGAGACCTTCTACTATAAAACTTTTGAGGAGTCAATGGCCCATTTGAGTCCTCCGACCTGTGAGGGCTTGAGCTGATTAAGAAGTGGAAAAGTCTGGGAAAGAAAAACGCACTTTGACTTTATAAAAGACACTGTGTTCTGGCTTTCACGAGCAAAACAACACACTAATTGGTTCTGAAAAATGTCTGACAAAAACAAACAAACAAACAAGATATTTTTATATTGTATATACATGTGTGTTTCAGGTTTTACTCACTTTGGTCACTTATATACTTAAAAGAAGAAACAAAACAATATAAATGTATATTCTTGTATGCAATTACAAAAGAGAAGTATAAGTAGACCAAAGACCCTAAATTGAAGTGGACCTGATTGCACACTTCGTCACTCCAGAAAACTGCTTTATTTTGCATTTAACCCTAAAGTGTTTAGATTTCCAGGTGAGATCTGAGTGAACAATGGGGTCAGTACCCACAGACTCCTCACCTGCTCTGGAAGTAGTTTGCTAGCTCGGAGGCTTCATGGTTCAGACTCCTCAGGTGTACAATTAAATTGCCAGAGTTGGTGAACATGGCGCCGCATGTTTTGCACTCGTAAATCCGCGGCTTGCGGATTATGTGTCGGGAGACCCTCATGTGGTGCTTATATTCACCGAAGGACGTGAATGTGGCGCTACAAATCTGGCACCGGAAACAGCGTTTACCTTCGTGCTTCAGTCGATGCATCTTTAGGGAGTACGCCCGTGTGAACTTTTTCCCACAACGATCACACTGGAAAGGTTTAATGCCTGGAGGAAGGAGACAATGAATGATGAGCTGCACTGTAATTTAGCATCTCAGTTTGTGATTGGGATATGAGCATCAGACACATAACTATCACTCCGGAGGCACTGGTTTCTAAATTACAGTTTCCTCGACTCACCCCTAAACTGTGTACAAGGTGCAGGAAAGGACTTTCCCAGATCTACTTTTTTTTTTTTTAACAGCACTGGCATTTATCATTTCAAATGTTGCAGCAAAAAGGCTCTTCATTTAACTGAATAATGCTACTTCTTTTCTTTCAAAACACAAAGCCTTTCAACGTGGGTTTACCTACCGGAATGTATGAGCATGTGCTGCTTAAGGTTTTGTATACGAGTGAATCGGACTCCACACGTGGGACACTGAAAGGGTCTGTCAGGACCATTGGTCCCAGGTCTGGCCGAGGGACTGATATAAAGATGGTATGGATACTGAATACCCTCCAGCCTGAAACGGACAAACAACATTTTTAGTGCATTTTCTACAAAACAAACTTCCGGAAAGAAGCCATATAGTTCAGAAATGTGAATCTACCTATTCTGCGTCAGTTAAACCAAAACTGATTTTATGGCAAGAGTCAAGTCATTCAAGTTAAATTTAATTGGAATGGCGTGTGAATTTATAATGGCAATAGATGTGACGCACTTGCTGTGGTTTATATTTGTATATTTTTATTGTAGCCGCAAGTTATAACAAAACTCAAAACTACACCTTTCATCATCCTCATTGTGTCCGCCAGCATTTGAGGCGCCCTGCATTGACGGCAGAGTCTCTGACACGCCCTCGTCCATGGAGCCTGAGCAAAGAGGGAAAAAGACGGTCTCAACAAAATGCTGTTGTGTTGGAAGGGGCTTATACAAATACAGTTCATTAGGCCTAAGTCCATTTTCAAGGAAACTATTTAACTTGCTTCATGTGTTTAGGAAAAAATGACTGATGTTTCCATGTTTGTATTTATGGCAGGGAATAGAATGCATTTAAGCCTCGACAATAAAACTTTCCATCTCAGTCTCTTTAAGGCAGGGTTAGGCACATGCGGACCAAGTCTCAGGGAAAAGAATGCTTTTCCAAGACTGTCAGATTTCTGTGACAAATCTGAAGCCAAGTTCACAACAACATCTGTCCCATCTGATTTAAAGCCTTAAATCAATGCATTTAAGGGTGCATTTTAGGTAATGCATTTGAAATTGCAACAGATATAATAACACTTAAGGCACTCTTCATTTTCATACAGTACCAGAATGATGTTATCTCACCAATAGAGGACGACTGTGGACTGATCAGGAGCTCCTCTTGGACCTGCTCGCTGCCCGGGACGGTCTGCTGGTCGCTCAGTGAGCTTTGGGAGGCACTGACCGCCTGTGATGCTTCCTGCACCTCTTCGTCACTCAGACGCTCCACCTTCACCCTCACGTCATCCTCCTCCGCAGGCACAGGGGGCGACACTGCCTTGGAGCTCTCGCATGACAGGAAGTCACTGAGACGGCGTCCCACCACCTCAGAGGTCCCAGCCGCCCCCTGGTCCAAACAGCGAGGGCTCTCTGACAGTTTGGACTTGTCCGAGTGGAACCTGCGGTCAATCCCGAAAGGAAAAGTCCATGGAAAGGCCAGAGAGGACTCCACGGGCTGAGCCGCATTGTCCGAGAAAGAAGGCGATGGATTTGTGATCTGAGGAGACGTGACCACCATTTGTGTAGTGCATTTGAGTGGGCTCTCAGGTGATGCCATAGTTGCAAAGGTCTTGCGTTTTCGCCGTGATTCACGACACACTGGTACATTCCTCTCCATTACGCTGCAGTCTGAAGATACGGGTGACACGCTGCCGTCCAGAGGCGTGAGCGTGCAGTGAGAGGAGCCGCTCTCTGGGATGGACTCATGCTGCTTATCTGCACCGAGACTGTTGTTGCTGCTCGGGCCCCACAGAATACTGGACTTCATGAACTCGGAGCATGTGCTGGCCACGGCAAACATCTGCATGTAGCTCGCAGCGGCCAGTACATCAATAATGTTCTCTGTGCTGATGGAGAGAGTGGACGTGTAGGCGTACTCCAGGAGCGGAGCAAAGCCACTGACTGTGACATGATGAAGGTCCAACACAAACTTGTCCTCTTCCTCTGAACGTCCAACCAGTTTGGAGCGGAAGAAGTCACTGCAGCAGGCCAGGACCACCTTGTGTGCGAGGAAGAGCTTGTCCTGAACCCGGATGGTGACATCACACAAGTGCCCTTCACTGCGCAAAGCATTGAGTTTGTCCAACATCTCCTGACTGTGGGAGATCGAGGTGTGGGTGAAGGTCTTGGCCCCCATGCTGCAGTCAGGATCGTACAGGAAAAAAAGAGTGCTGTGAAGAGAAACAAATAAACAATGACTATTGAAAGGCTTTTAACAAATAACAACCAGACTCCAGATTAAAATTGTAATCTGCAAAAGGAGGTTCTGCCTGGCGAGCAGGTTTTACTCAGAGTAGGACAAGTATCCGAGTTCTCAGACCAGAACTGCAGATTGAGAATGACTATTGGATGAGAGTCGAAACGTCTTGTTTTTCTAAAAGTGTCCAGATTACTATAACGGAACCTTTTTCTACAACCTGCATATTGTGGCAGTTATTATCTATATCTATATCTATCTATCTATATCTATATATATATACACATACATACACACATACATACATACACACACACACACACACACAAATATATATATATATAAATAATAAAAAATACACTATCTATAACCTTAGATTTGTTAGATTAAATAACAATAATTGTAGATTGCTTTTAATTATTATCAATATGGGGTGGAAGTCAACTTTTCAAGAGACATAATTTCTAATAACACTGAAAGCTCGCCATAAAGTAGTTATATTCTTGTGTTTCTTGTTGTAGACAGACTGGTGCAGGTGAAGACGTGCGGTTGGACGGAGTGAACCAAGGACAAAATGCCAAGTTATGTAAGGCCAAGCCAATCAAAGCAGATGCACACAGAAAGAGTCCAGATCTGAGAAGAGGCCAGTGCGCTACAGGATGCTCAGCAGCTGTCTGTGAGACATGTGGATTCTCTGAGGCATGAGATTTTCCATCAAACAAAGGCTGAAGTGAAGGGGCTCGCGCGGGGGGAGCTGCTGCACACAGAGCAAAGGAAAACGCTCCAGGCTGTGTCCATGCTGAGCTGTGGAAGACTACAACACTATTAGGACTAAAGAGGGGAGCCTTTTAAAGCAACAGTCTCTCATGTCAGAAACCACTTTTCATATAACCATACAAATGCTTAAATATTCTATTCTATATTGTATTTCTATCCATCTCTGTGCACAGTCTGTTTTATGGCCTGAAGCTGATTGTTATTTGAGTAGTTTCCTCAATAAACATGTTTTTGAGCATAACATTAAGTAAACAAATCAACAGTATTGTAGACTAAGGGTGCACGATGTTGACCAAAATCTCAATTTTGTTGTGAGTATCCCGATGACGATAGTCAGATTGTGTTATGTCAGTCCAACAGAAATATGTTAAAACATGTCTCTAAACGTATTAGTTGAGGTTTAATTATCAAACAAATGGGAAATTTCTATTAAAAATAATTCACAAAAGTGCAGAAATAAAAAGTTTACTATCAGCCAAAACATTAAAAAAATATATATCATTGCATTTTGTAGCATTTTTTACAATAATATAGGCTATACTTGATATTCAAATGTTGCATATCTTCAAAACAACATTCACTATATTATCTAAATTCTGATATATTAGAGGCTAATGACTATTTGCCATAACATCATAGTATAGCTATTAGTGTGGTATGTATGGCCACATTTTCAAAGCACAAGATAGGCTTATCTTTGACTTCCATTAAAGCAAAATGATCATGCCACAATCCATACAATCTATCAAATTATGACATGCCTATTTGTAACCTACTTGTGCTAGTGCTACTTCTAAGCCTACTCTTCTAGAAACAACACGTAAATTACTAAGTAAGATCAAACACATCTTTCATTCAAATCCAAACCACTTGATTGTTAAATGTATTAAAGCCTACAGCTTGTCAAACAAAATGGACAATCCTAACATGTTGGTTGGTGGTGTTTTTACGTCTGTGCACAAAAGAAACGTGTAGTTATCGTCGGCTTTTATTTTGAACTTACATTTCCGTATAACTTTGGCAAACTTGACGCACCAAATGACGCACATAGCTAATACCGTTAGCCAGCAGCCTGTCGCCTCAACTCACACCGCACCGCTCTTTACAGTGTCCATTTACCATCGTCAGATCCGTGACAATAACACAACCTGATCAAAGTTTACCGACGGGTGTTGACAGCTTAAATAGTGACATGTACCTTCCTGGGTCAGGCCCGTGCAGACGCAGGGGCCCGGGGATGCTGAGCCCACACAAAGCAGCGGCGGTCGGAGACAGCGCTGCCTTCTGCCGCTGTCCTGCGCCTTTTGGCCACTTTCAGGCTCCCAGCCGTCAAACACCTCCACCAAACCAACTGTCGCATGGACTCACATCACATTAAGCGAGCATTAGGCGGTGTAAAAGTGCTGTTTCCATCCCTTTGTGCGCCCTGTTGTCTCTGCGAGGTAGATCCCCACAATGCACCGCGCATCTCCAACTGTACTTACTGTAAGAGACAGGAAGTTCACTAACATAATGTCCTTTTGTCAGTGTAAATGATCAACTTTACCCAGCATCTGGGGTTGCATTCAAAACAAATACAATGTTTTTATATCGATAATCACAACTCGGGCTAAAATTAATATTATTATATTATAATAATAATAATAATCCAATAATAGGCTACACAGCTAAATTGTTGTCCTGTTTATTATTTGTGATAATATGCCCACATATTTTAATTATTGGGTGAGTTGGCTGTAGGCTTATTAAAATAGTCACTTATAAAGAAATAGATGTTTTCTTCTGCTGCCTAGGTTTTTGTAGGATATGCTGTTGATTATCTTCAACCAATTTCAATCAATCTTTATTTCAGACTGAAAGAGTCCATATAAAATCTTGATTTATCTATTTTATTATTATAATAGGATTTCTGAAAAAATAAAAAAATAAATAGACTAAAAGAAATACATTTTGTTTGAGGCTCCTCATATTATTATGGTGTTTTTATGGCTGCCTCATTTATGATGTAGAACGTAAATTGACAGTGGGAGGACTGAACTTCTCTTCTTAAAAGGCTGCAGTCTGCTAAACAGGGGATGAGGCCTGCCTCTCCCGTCATTTAAAAGTTACTGCCTTAAAGGAATGTCCTAGTTCTTTGTCGTTTTTTTTCATGGCAATCCTACTGTTGAAATCAAAGTAGGATTTTTTTTTCCATAAACTCATATCATTGATTGTCCCAGACAAGCAACATGATTATATGTAGTAAATGACAAATATACTGTGTATTGAAATATACATGTGTTTATTTTACCATTTCATTTCCAAAAAAAAATCAAAGACAGCAGCATGTGCCAGTTTAATTACATCTCAAAAGTAAAAACTTACAAAAATAAATAGCTCGAAGAGGAAGCTGTAACAATATAATAGCTGAGTCCTTCACTGAAGGGATATAGGCCCAATGCTCTCTCATTCCATTTTTAACATAAAGCAACTCGACAATGAAGAATCAAATATACAACTTTGAGCATTTGATGATGCATTTACAAATACAACATGTAAATTCATAAAGGTGATGTTTTTTAAACAATGCGCAGTATTCTTATTGTTCAATACATCAAAATGCCTTTTTAGTGAATAACAAGTTATTAGATTTGGTCTTAATGCACCATAATTAAAAATAAAATAAGGGCAGACGCAGCAGCTCAATCGTGCTTTGTTTGTTTTTCTGATCAAGACACACTCTATAGACTAACATATTACACACTGTGTAAAACAGACTTAATAGTTGCACCTCAAGGACATTTAAGCTCTCTGTTTTTAGAAGTAATAGATCTACCAATAATCAATTTAGCATATAATTATAACATCTCCAGAAAGATCACATTGTGAGTGTAGGTATGAATGGAAAAAACGTATTTCCCAGACACGTTTATAGTAATAAGTTATGTGAAGGCTCCATAAAGCTTTACAGGCAAGAATTCTGTGGAGGAGGCTGGGAGGTATATTTACACTGTGCTGGTGTTTGACAGCATCTTATCCCATTTAAACAAGTTTATACAAAATGAGACTGAGAACTTCTCTTTGCAGAGAAACACACACAGCACCTTAATCGTGTTACATAGCATCAAATGTACATCCTGAGGTAGATTTTACTTATAGTGGTTGTCAAATGTCAACAAAAACATAGTATTTTGCCCAATAGCCTAATACTTCCAGCAAGTAAGTGCAGTGTGGGCAAAAGGGGGATGCATGGTTCATAAGCACAGAGGGTTGAAGCAGTCTCCGGACACTGGCTCTGGGATCTTGTTTGCGTCACACTTGTCCAGCTCTACAGTCTTCCCCGTGTAGTCTATGCAGACCACAGTGCGGCGGCGCTCGCCCTGACCACAAGTCCGTGAACAGGAGACCAGGGGCCCATCTGCCACATGGCAGGGTAGGTCCCACAGGCCTTTATGTCGGCGGGCTTCAGTCTTCACAGGGACCAGAGAGGAACCAGCACTGTCCCTACACTCCACAGTCCTCCTGGACCAACCAGAACCACAGCTCTTAGAGCACTCCGACCACTCCCCC